>CM035357.1:211275-634873 GCA_020137815.1 Hormiphora californensis
GCTTAATTCTGGTAGACAAAACAAAGATGTCATGGGGCAAGACCAGAATGAAATACCACTCGGTTGATCGAGGAGAGAAATACAAACGAACTACCAAACCAAGAGAAACAAGAGAAGCATGACATAGGAGAACTGAATACTGATAAAACAAGAAACTGGGGTGATGTAGGGGTGATGTCACATGAGAAGGGGACTGGGGTGATGTCACATAGGTAACAGTTAATGTAATGAAGGGACTGATGAAAAGCACCGGTTTTTACTTTCAACAAACACACGTGAGCAGCAGGGGTCTAGGGGGGTGAGCAGCATCAAAGAGCAGCAACAAAGACAGACTGATAAGAAAATGGGGCAACGAAAGGCCTTGTGACAACGATTTAGAACACCGTTTGTCCGGGCTGGTTGACGGTTGTGTTGATTGTAGCTTCTCAACGCTCAACACAAGTAAGGCAACGTGAGAGAGTAGAGACTAAAAGGAATGGCGACAAACAAATATTGGTCTCGGAGGGTTTTTATTGGGCATCCTCTGGGTGGTTGAAAGGTAAATATGACAGTAAGCACTGCATACTAGCGGGATGCCAAAATAATAAACAAAGCTGCACAGACTGCAATTGGTGACACGTACACATGGCGACTGTAGAGCAGTGTCGTCTCTGCATGGTCAGCAATTCGGCGTTCGTCGCACTCAAAGTAGAGCAGTGGTAGTAAGGTCTTAGGTCTCTCCTCCTTTTGTCGCTCGCTCTCGACTTAAGTCTCTGCCTCTCTCTTCTCGTTCTCTCTCGCTCTTCTTACTCTCTCTACGTCATATTCGCACTCTCTCTCCAGTTCCTATATTTCTCTCCTTTTATGTCTATGTTCTCCTAGGTCTCTCTTTGTTTCTCTCTGTCATTTGCCGACTGTGTCAACATCCGGCTGATAGTTTGGGGCAGAGAGAAAAGGACGGGGATGACAGAGAGAGAAACGTAAAGCATCGAAACGGAATCAGTTGACCGTCAGAGCGGGTCAGAGGCTAACCAATATAGAAATCTGAAGTAACCTTGTTTCTCTTTGTTTCTCTTTGTTTTCTTTTCCCGATAGAGCACTGTTAGTGGAACGTGATCTATTCCTGTGTAGTAATTTGACTAGATATGATTATTGAGTACAAAACAAATGCCGGAATTTTAATAACCGATGACATGCTTGATAGACGAAGTTTTAAAAAGATCGCGTGAGATTACACAACGAAAATCGAAAACTCTTACACTGCAGTGTGAACACTGATAGTTATCATGTTTCACCACTAAACCAGAATAATACAAATCGTGCCCGTTAAACTACAGCTGCACCAAAAGGGCGGAGTGTGTAGAGCTGATGGTGAGTATGAGTTGGTACGGTGGGCGCGGGGGTTGACATCTTTAGTGGGCGTATAATCAAATAACGGAACAGATACAGCAGATGTAACATGGTACGTGGTACCTAGAACAGATCCAAGCAGTGGTAGTGGCAGATACAGGAGGAGGAGAGAAAGAGAAATCTAAGGGATCGGGGCAGGGGGGCGATATTAGATTCAAGCGTAGCGCGGGACACCCACACCAGCCACACACATGGGCCAAACTGACCTGCTATGCAGGCACCAACACACACATTCACACACTTGATTTGATTTTGAATGATACACCAACAGTGACAGTCAGTATACAGTCTATAATGAGGTGTGGTAACAGGTCATAGTGTATTCATTTTGGGCACACAATTCATGTCGAGTGATGTTATGTTTTGATAACAGTGAACAAATTGTACAAACATTTAAAATTTTCATTACACAATTTAAACAAGAATTGTTGGACATCATCACTGCAACCATTCCGGGCGTATCTTCATTGCTTATCCTAACAAAACGGTGATACCCAACCACACTAACATCCTGCTGTTTTTACTGTATATAAACTGGTCTAAACATTCATCAGCTGGCAGAGGGGGGGGGCGGGGCGGATTCATTATTCAGTTGTTTTAGGGATAAAAACACTTGGCCTTCGGGTTCTACAGTTTTGTTATACTTTATGAAACATAACACAGAAACCCATTAATTGTTCATCAAGGCCCTCGTGCCATCTCCCTACCTACCCCCTCTCTTCTATTATAACCACTTCTCATGACTCTACTAACATTCGGTCCCCATCCTCTTTATCCCCTTCCCCTCTCTCGTCAGCTTCTCCGATTTAAGCCCCTCACTCATCAGATCAGCGAGTGGTTTGTTTTCAAAAAGGTTTCATGTGTGCGGCACATGGACCATCACCCACTGGTATGGGGGTGTTGAACATCGCTGAACGTCTCGATTTGCAGGTATCATTCATTATCATCATTACTTTTTGTTGTGACCTCAGTATCAACATCGTTATCGTGTATCCCCTAACTGCTTGTATATTGGGAACTACGGACGTGTACGTCGTTTACATTGAAAAAAACGCGGAGTGAGAGGAGATCTCTCGTTTTGAATTTTTCAGTGAGAGTCTTTCAACAAACAACAGATCTATGGAAACATACAGTATTTTCGGAGGGAGAAACCCCGTGTGTGCTTGATCTCGGCATGTTGATAGTGACTTCTCTCTCTGTCTCTCTCTATATCTCTTTATTTTCATCTCTTATCTCTATCTATATATATAGTAGAGTAATATATATCATAAGATATATATATATAATCTCTATCTATTGTTTATCTACGCTGTTTATAGCTCTATATAATATATATCTAACTAGTGTTCTAGATGGTGTGTATATATATGTCTATATATATCTTATCATATATATCTTGTTTCATATATTATGTTTGTCTATCTTATCTATCTATACTATATATATATATACTCTTCGAAGAGGAGCGGAAGAGAGCAAGAGAGAAGAGCGAGAGCGAGAGATAGAGGAGAGTAGAGGGAGAGAGAGAGGCGAGAGAGGAAGAGAGAGAAGAGAGAGAGAGATAGAGATAGCGATCGAGAGAGAGAGAGAGAGAGATCGAGTAATAGCGCTGAGAGCGAGAAAGAGAGAGAGAGCGAGCGATAGAGAGATATGAGAGAGAGAGAGGAAGCAGAGAGGAGGAAATACTATCCACAACCCGGTCTATATCGCTACCTCTCACTCTTAGCGTCTCTCTCTTCTCTCTCACCCTCTCTCTGGGTGTTTTACCTCTCCCTTACAATAGATCTCTTGAGATAGGGAGGGGAGAGCTGCAAGTAATCGTTGTAGTAAAAATAGTCCAGTAAAAGAACTAAAGCTAAGATGCCGGGTTTGCAATGTACTAGCCGGGAATAAAATCCAGTAATAATACCAAACATTCGCACGGACACAATAACGAGCGTGTTGAGGATGTTTCGAGGGAATTCCAGGGACGGTTACCAGCTGAGGAATTTCCTGCGACATTCATTTCAGAAGATGCAAGACATCTATCTTCAGAGGTGGAAACTAATGTGGGACTCAGATGATAACTGCTTTCAATGTGGGTATGCACGCGGTTACCCCTCATGTTGAGGGATTAGGAATGTGTGAAGGGTAACTTCTTCAAGGTAAACTTCTTTCAATGGTTGGTATATTTTGTAAATAATGCGGTTACGGCCGCAATGTATTGTGGGGGAGTGTGTGGAACTATCCGCTCTCAGATCCGTATATTACATGTACTCTTTTATCTGACCTCCCTCCCGAAGTACCGGGGGAGACAGTAGATAGGGGAAACTCTCCTCTGTCCTAATCTGTACATCTCTATCACTTACTATCCCCAATATCTCCCTCTCTGAGGGCACATGCCATGGGAAGATGGATTAATTTATAAAAACCAAGATTGTTGTAAAGACCAGAGCATCTCACACTTCAGAATTCTCAGCAGAAAGGATTAGCTTTAGGAATTGAGCTTCTTTTTACAGTTCCACTATAGAATTGTCTTGATTTATCAGACCACTAAACACCCCCCTCATCTAGGACATGAAGATCCTCGTCCTCTTGTTCCTTGTGGGTACTGCCCTCTCCAGACCAGAGGATTACCCAAAGGAAGCTGTTGTGTGTGCCTGGGAGGACACCTTCTATCCAGTGGGTGCCAGCTGGGATGTAGATTGTAACACCTGCACGTGCAACTCTAACGGTCTGGCATCCTGCACTAGGATGCTGTGTGGGACAGGGTGCAGGGTGGGAGAGGACACACTGTACGCAGTGGGAGCCAGCTGGGATGTTGATTGTAACACCTGTACATGTGGTGACACAGGCCGGGCTCTCTGTACCATGAAGCTGTGTCTGGATGATAAAGACACAGATAAAGATACCAGAGACCCTCAAGCATTTGCATTTGCTGATGATGACTCTGAGGATGATGATCCAGTAGATACCAGAGGGGAGGAGGATGTAGTTGCAGTATGTAATGTTGATGGGATGATATATTACGCTGGGGATTCCTTCCCTGCAGCTGATGGGTGTAACACATGCAGGTTAGTGTAATATTAGTGAAAACAGGGCAAATCTCAACAAGCTAATTTTGGATAATTAGGTTTGTGCCAACACTATAAATATTAAATAGCCGATTTCGGCTAGGATTTGTTTTGGGACTTTTCACTGGTTGCACTTCCTTCAGAAAAAAATGTTAATCTAAAAGTTGTGAACAAATTTAGAGTCTATCTCTAACCATTTTGGAGATATTTGCTGACAAAGTTGGTCGCTAATTAGCCAAATAACATTATCCCCTCAGGTGTACAGAGACAGGTCTAACTCCCTGCACAAAGATGATGTGTCGACCAGATAAAGACACAGATAAAGAGGACCCACAAGCATTTGCATTTGCTGATAATAAAGATAAAGAGGACCCACAGGCATTTGCATTTGCTGATGATGACTCTGAGGATGTTCCACAAGATAAAGATACCAGAGGGGAGGATGATATTGCAGTGTGTAATGTTGATGGTATGATATATTATGCTGGGGATTCCTTCACCGCAGCTGATGGGTGCAATACGTGCATGTGTGGTGACACAGGGGCGGCTGCATGCACTCTTATGATGTGTGATACAGAAACATTTGTATTTGCTGACGATACCGAGGAAGATACAGATAGGGAGACCCGTGGTCAGGAGGCTGGAACTGCTAACTGTGTGTCTGGTGGGAGGAGTTATTACCCAGGAGATAATTTTCTAGCAGAGGATGGATGTAACAACTGTGTGTGTACCAGTAAGGGTGCAGCTGCATGTACCAGGAAGGCATGCCCTAGAACTTGCACGTAAGTTGTCAAATACATATCACTCACTTTACAAACGGACTATCCATATTATGACTAACGTTATGCCATTTGAAAGAGTTCCAAGTTTGAGTGTCTCGGCAAGTCAGTTGGAAGATGCCAACATGGTCGAAAAGTGACTAGATCCTGACTAAACTCCCCCTCCCCTTAGGTACAATGACAAGGTGTACATGGCAGGTGACTCGTTCCCAGCTAAGGACGGTTGTAACACCTGCACCTGTGGAAGGAAGGATGGCTCCATTGCGTGCACTGAAATGGCGTGTATCTCACAGGTAAGTTCGATTATATGAGTCTCTCATAATGAATCAGTTGATATAATGAATCATAGTTGACATGATAAATTAAAGTTGATAATGAATCACTAATCAGTATCTCCCCAGGCTCTAAGTAAGGAGTATAGTGACGACTATGGTGATGACCCTGCTTACGGTGAAGATGTGTTTTGTTATGTCGACATGAGGATCATGTCAGTGGGTGCCACATGGGATGAGGGATGCAGCACATGTAAGTGTGAGGCTAATGGATCCATATCCTGCAACACAACCCCATGCTGTCTATATCTGGGGCCCCGAGGTGAAACTAGACGAGTAACGGAGGGTCAGACATTCAACAACGGATGTGGGAAGTGCAGGTGTCTGGAGGAGGGGCCTGGAAAAGTGGCAGCATATTGTACTTCTAAACGTTGTGCTAATCAGTGCCAATACAAGAATTGGGATCTAGTACAGGGGTACACCTTCAGGAAGGGACGGGGACAGATGATTAGTGTATTTGATGAAGATGAGGGATGTCCCAAGTTCTGTAGATGTGAGATGAGCAGGAAGAGGGGCGCATTTATTGATTGCAAGATGGATAACGGGGAACCTGAACCATGCATCTACTTCTAGAATACTACACTTAATTAAGGACATGCTATGTGTCTACTTCTAGAATACTAGACAGTAGTACTGAACAGGGACATGTATGTTGTGTCTTCTTCTAGTACATTGTTCACAACAGGGACATGTTTATATTTTTGTATGCTTCTAGAACATTCCCCACATTCGTATAGACTGTGTGAAAATGACGACCTGGAGTTTGCAATATATAAAGTTTCTAATATGAAGTTCGTTTTCTGTGTAAATTTAAATCTAAACAGTCCAAACGTTTTTCTAGCGAGATTGTGATATGTGTTAAAACTGGTGAGATACTGCTTACAGTACTGCGTTTAAAATACTAATGAATCTCTTATGGAGTAGCACCTGCAGAATCTACAAATTGAGAGAGGGGGACAAAGTATATACATTTATCTCTCTCTCTCCCCCTCTCTCACTCCCCCTCTCTATCTCTCCCCCTCTCTCGCTTCCTCCATGTAACTGCAACATTCATAAACACACGCTAAAATGCAAATTACAGGGCAACATCCTCCCGTTCTTCACACAGTTGTAACATACAGATCATTGACCAAACAACAAATGTGTTTGCGGTCTGCTAATGATCACTCTTTCATCCTGGCTGTATTACACGTGTTCGTATCTCGATCTGTCTGTTTTATGAGGCATGAAATAGATGTATGACTTTATGGCTCATTATAGACGGGAATATATTCATACAGGTATCTTTTGCCATATCCAGATTATGTCACATAGAATTTAGAAACTTTGGGAAAAATGTTATGCGGAATAACGCATGGAAACATGGTGATACAAATATTATACTGATACTCCCTCTCTCTCTCTCGCTGATCTCACCTGAGGGTGATGAAGGAAAGGAGATCAGCTGCTAGTACCAGATCATGCACATTGCATACATCAATAGTGACTTGACCACTGTATGAGAACTCAATCAACAGCTGCATGATCTCGGGCTTTATACCTGTTAAAAAACAATGGGAGTATAAAAGTAGTTAAAAAGGAAAAACAATGTGATTTTAAAAGCAGTTAAAATTATATCAAACAGATCAGATTGAAGCATGTTAAACAGGATGGATAGGATGGTTCTACATACCTTTTATCTGGACCTCCTCCTTTGAACACTCTGTCATCCCAGATAGGAACATGTTACTGAAATACTCTGATCTGGCAGCTAGTATAACTTTATGACAGGGAAACTTGATTTGAGAGTTAGTCCACCCATCCTCCACCACCACATACAAATCACATAACTTCTCTTGCTCTTTAAAACCTCGTAACGCTTCTAACAGCTGCAGAAAAATAAAATGTTAAATTTATTAAACTCACTTTTTTTAGTTAAAAATGATCGGAACAATTCACCAACCTTTTGGGAATTGTCTGACTCTTTAAAAACATATGATCGGTCTGAAATACACTCGAAGCTTTCGCCTAGTGATAGATTTTGAAGGCGAGATCCCATTCTTTCGTGACCATCCTCATCCAACGAAAGGAGGCTCGATTTTGACTGAGTCATTTGTGGTGATAAATGCTACATTCTAAAGGTCATTGGTAGTTATTTGATAGCTTTAAAATTGCTATTGATCACTAGACAGTGGACCATGGAGGTTGGCATACGCTGCAGGCCCCTTATAAGGGGTGCACGCATGAGGGGGCTGCAGCGCATTCCAACCACGGAGGAACTTTTAAATTTTCTGTTTTGGAAAAAAAATCGGGATCCGAGAGACTGATTTTTCAAATTTACTTCCTGCGCGGCGCGAATACGCAGTGCAGTTTTTGGATAAAGTTTGCGCGTTACAAACTGCGCAGAAAAAAAGAATTCAAGTTCAAAGTTCAAACTTTGAAAACTTTTGATTTTTTGATTGGAGTGGGGGCCACTGGGACGCCGTTACGATCTGGGTGTTTGGTGGCCTCTTTACAGGTGCGCGCTGCCAAAAAAGTTGATTCACTAAAATGACTCTAACCGCCAAACCACTCAACCGTTTTGGCTATTTCAAAGTTTATCTGGTAGGAAATGTCAAGGCCTAACCCCAACCCAAACCCCAGCCCTAACCCTAACCCCACTTTAGCCCTAACCCTAAAAAACCGTTTGTCAGCACTCACGAAACACCCAGATTTTAACGCTGGCCGGGCCACTGGGTGACCTCCAGACTGGTCTCGCGTGTGTTAGGGTGGGTTCAGGCATTCAGGAAAACGACGTTGATTCAGGTGTTCAAATCAAATGCTAATAAAACAAACGTTTCGACACAACGTGTCCTCATCAGTGTTAAGCTAACGTCTGTTAATAGGTTGGACTATTTAAATAACACACATAGTCGGTCAATTAGTGGCTACACCCGGTCTGAAATATGATCGCAGCTGGGTCCGTGGTCTGATAGTTCGCAGTCTGGGTAGATTGGGCCCGAACTAATCAAAACATGAACCCATTCTGCTGGCAGTCATTCAGGCTCGGGTGTTCCCTCTCAATCGCAATATTCTCTTTCAAAAATGTTTCTAAAGCGTCTCTTCCTCTGCTATGAACTTTAAAATCAAAATTATTCAAAAAATTCTCATAGTCTCTCACACTCCTCCTTCCTGTCACTGCCTCGGGGTGTTCCTTGACGAGGTGTTTGCCGAGGGAGCTCCGATCGTTGCCCAGTCGCTGACTACTCTCATGTTCGTTAACCCTCTCTCTCAGTGGTCTTGCCTCGTCAAGGAACACCCCGAGGCAGTGACAGGAAGGAGGAGTGTGAGAGACTATGATAATTTTTTGAATAATTTTGATTTTAAAGTTCATAGCAGAGGAAGAGACGCTTTAGAAACATTTTTGAAAGAGAATATTGCGATTGAGAGGGAACACCCGAGCCTGAATGACTGCCAGCAGAATGGGTTCATGTTTTGATTAGTTCGGGCCCAATCTACCCAGACTGCGAACTATCAGACCACGGACCCAGCTGCGATCATATTTCAGACCGGGTGTAGCCACTAATTGACCGACTATGTGTGTTATTTAAATAGTCCAACCTATTAACAGACGTTAGCTTAACACTGATGAGGACACGTTGTGTCGAAACGTTTGTTTTATTAGCATTTGATTTGAACACCTGAATCAACGTCGTTTTCCTGAATGCCTGAACCCACCCTAACACACGCGAGACCAGTCTGGAGGTCACCCAGTGGCCCCCACTCCAATCATCATGATGCCGCGGACGGTGAAACCAGCCCCTCAAGGTTGGCACAGCGTTTTGATTTTTTTTCATTTTTGATTTTTTTCTCTCTCATTTTTTCCCTGCCCGGCTGAATGCCCGAAGGGGATTCCCCCAGATAATCGTTTTGGCACGCACAGCCAGCAGCCCCTCATGTACGCGCACCGCCACCCTCATCAAAACGCTGTGCACTGACCTGGTCCGTGGTCGGTCTCGGGACTCGGGTCTGACCACGCTGCAGGTGGTGCTGTGGCCTGTGCAGGTGCAGCCAATATGACGGAGCACCACTGACGGCTGACCACTGTCAATTGAGAATTGAATGGTGAACTGCCTTATTTCAATTTGCCAGTATGTACTTTAGTTTGAACTGTGAACATCATAAAATGACCCCATGCGTTGTAGTGATGACATCCAGCAAGTAAAGAACTATGGGAGACCTTGGTGACATTGGTAGCGCTATGGACTCTCAATATACGACTTTAAACCGTTCAAATTCGCATCGTATTTTAAAACAATTGTCAGAAAATTAAATATGGGTGACATTTTCATTGCCTGTAAGAGGGGTGACTTGGAGCGAGTGACAACGTTAGTTGAGGAAATGCAATGTGAGATTAATGTAACCGACAAGTGGAACTCAACTCCTCTTTATTATGCTTGTTTGTTAGGGTACGAGGATATTGTACACTTCCTTCTTCAGTCAGGTACAACATGTTTCCAAATTCATCATTTTGACATTTTAAACCTTTCCTCAATTTTTTGCCAATGATCATTTTCATTCCACTGGTTCCTCTCGCTACCCACTATACTCACTATACTCAGGTGCCAAGTACAATATAGACAAGTTCCACGGTGAGAGATGTATCAACAGTGCTCTAACCGACCAAATAAGGTCAATACTAAAGAACCCACCTAAGGAGAAAACAGAACCCAGCAGGAACCCGTTTCGAGATGCTATGAGCCAGTGAGTATTATAATTCCCAAGGTGTGCCCCAGGGTAGTGAGTATTCCCCTGGGACTGAATGAATTCTCTTATCTATACCCCAAGATGTGCCTTTAATCACCAGTTTTATTTGTACATTTCAGTATGCTAGCGGAGGCTTACCTTACATATTCTGATGTAACACTTAACATTGGAGGAACAAGACTGTATAGTCACAAGTCTATACTTGCAGCGAACAGCCCTTACTTCTCTTCTGTACTTCAGGGGAGAGACAAGCATGTTATCACCTTCAAACATTACAAGGTAATAAGTCTTCTTTTGTCGTTACAGGTGTTCTTATTATTGTAAAAAGTTTGTACCGTGTACTAAAAAAAATTAATAGTAGTAGCTTGGTATCCATATCAATTGTGTGAATCCAGTAGTTTCGATGTTTCTGATGGTCCACTCGCTCTCTACATGGTTTGATGTGATCAAAAGTTGGGATTGACCCATGTAGCTGCTATATTGTAGCAATACATTGTAGCAATATACTGAGAGTGCCATACTATGTCTTCTACCAAACACGCTATGTCACATGATATCTACTCAGTACTTTTATTACTAGTAGATCGACCCGCCCTTTACACGTGCTTCCACATATACGGGACATATACACGTGATCTGTATAATACACGTGGTTTTAGTCATTTTCTTGTTCTCTCTCTCTCTCCTCTCTCTCTCCTCCCTCTCTCTCTTCTCCTCTTCTCTCGTTCTCTCTCTCTCTCTCTCCCCTTCCTCTCCTCTCCTCTCTCTCTCTCTCTCTCTCTCCTCTCTCCCCCTCTCCCTCTCTCCTCTCTCTCTCTTCTCTCATCTCTCTCTCCGTACTCTCTTCCTCTCTCTCTCTCGTCCCTCTCGTGCTCTCTCTTCCCTCTCGCTCCTGGGGTCAGTTTTCGCATCTCTCGCTTCTCCCTCTAACTCTCTTCTCGTGTCTTCTCCTCTCTCTCTTCTTGATTTCTCGTCTTTCTGCTCTCCGTTTCTCGTCGCGTCTTCTCGCTCTCTCCTCGTTCTCTCTCTCTTAGGGTTCGTTTCGTCTCCTCTCTCTCTCCCTCACACTCTATCCCTCACACTCTATCCCTGTCTCTCTCTGTCTATTTGACTGACCTAGTGTATTTGTCACACGCATGTTTGTTACACTGTCACAGACTAACACAAGGGCATGGCTAAATTGAATTTTCCTTGATTCACCTATATTATGTATTAGGAGAAAAAGAGAGAGAGAAAAATATATCAGAGAGACGAATGCATACATCTGTGTGTGAGATGTATTGTTCATGATATTCTATGTCGCGAATATGGTTGAAGCATGTATCGGCAAGGGAGAGCACGGACCACGGTCAGAGCATTGGTCTGACAGAGAGAGCACGAACACAATGTGTCCAACACATGAATGAGCACACCCTGTTTCTAAATCAGGAATGGCATTATATTATTGCCATTATTTCTAAAGAATTCTCTCCTACATTATCCTTCTATTCAACTGTAACTAATCACATTATCATATTGTCAGTGACTCTCTCTCTTGTTATATCACACTATCACAGGAAACCTAGAAACATGGATCTAACCAATTCATCTGACACACACACACAGATACCATACACGAAGTCACTATCATCATCTCCATTCTCCCTATCTCTCACACACACAGAGTCAGACACACTTACAGACTCCTTACAAACTAAACTTAACTAAATTATTGCTTCCAATCCCTTTCTATATCTCTCACTCTCTTTTCCTAAACTCTAAATTTATTTCAAAGCAACGTTGTTAAATGTTCATTGGTCAGATAGTTGGTCCCTACATCTCACTTTATATCCAGTCTCTCCCTTTTCATCCTGTCCCTATATAGTCATTACTCTAGTCTCTACAGTCTACACCTGCATGCTGTAAACACAACCACACAGCTCTGCTGCACCTGGTTTCAAACCCCCTCTAGATAAGATGTGTTTCTCAATTCGTCTCTTTTACCAATCTTTAGTATTTTCAACTCACGGCTCTAATCTATTCCAGGAGCTCTACAATTCAGGAGCTACTGTCTAATCGGATAATTCTTACTAATCAGTGACCACTATAATTTCAGGAGCTTTGTGTGGGTGCATGGATTGAAGTTCTACGTTACATTTACACGCAGCAAGCAGTTGTACACCGCCATCTCTATAAAGACTGCCTTCATCTCTCTCGGAGATTGGGTCTGAAGGAGCTTACTGCAGAGTTGCGACAGGGATTACCTTCGTGTAAGTTAATATGAGACTCAGATATGATCGGAGAACAGAGAATATTTGACAGTAGAATATAATGGTGGTTGATTTATGTACAAGCATAGCATGGAATTGTGACAGGTCTTTCACAGTGACTTTCACTCCCTGGCTGCTAAATTCTGTATTGCTATCAGGATCTATACTATGCAGTTCCCTTCCCAAAATTAAATAAATGTTTCAATGTTTCAGTGTCGAAAAGGGGAACTGAAAAGATAGAAATCAAGCACCCTGTACGGTCTTACTATGAGATATCAGAGATTGCCCTGTCTTCAACAACCGAGGAGGTACATTATAACTTCTAGAATATCTCACGTTATGTACTACATAATCACTTCTAGAATATCTCTCAGAATATCTGAGAACCCATCATAACATGCATGCATGTTACACACAGGAACCTTTTTATTCCCCCCTCTCTAAATCCCTCTCTAAGTCTATCATTCTTTTATTCTCTCATCTCACTGTTCCATTTTCAGAGCCGAAAACCACGGCAGCACTTTGCGGATTTATGTGTTAAAGTTAGCAACCGGAAGTTTTATTGTCACAAGGTACTAGTTGGATTTTTGCCAATTTTCTAAGTCAACATCATTTTAGTAATTACTAAGCATACCGTGATAGTTTGATTTCAAATGCATATCTTAACCACATGATTCTAGTACCGTTCTTAAAACTCTGAATGGTCAAGATTGCTTGTCGATAAATGCATGTATACCGTTCCGATTGTTAAATTCTGAAACTATAAAATCCCAGGCCGCCGCGTCTGCCGACCCGCCAGGCCATCTAAAAATAACCCAATGTTTTCGTTTTCATACTTGGTGAAAGTTGCGCCGCGCACAGGGTCAGCATCGGAAAAATGCCGCGCACTGTTTATCAATTCTTGGATCCGAGCCAGAGCCTGCGGTCTCGTGGGGCAGCTTGCAACAACATAAACATCATTTTCAGGCGTTCCTCGTGTCACACAGCCCCTACTTTGCTGCTCTTCTAGATAACGAACAGTTTACTGAAGTTAAAAGCTCGAGCAGGGGAAATTTGACGTTCATAACTCTTAAAGATGTTGGAGAAGAAGCATTTTCAACAATCCTGGGTTATATTTATACTGGCAAGGCAGAGGTGGGTGAACAGTGCAGCACTGCAGTGTGAGATTTTACTTGAAATACTATTCACAGGGAGAAAGTTTTTAGATATGCAATATGCATTTATCCTGTCCTCGCTGCCGGATAATTCATCCGGGATGAATTATCTGCTCCAAATTAATAAATTATCCCAATATCCAAATTTATGTTTTCCCGTCCCCCAGGTAACCAATGAGAACCTTCACGACCTGCTATACTACTCAGACCACTATATGATCAACGGTCTCAAGCTGCTATGTGGAGAACATTTGGAAAAAGAGATAACAACCCAAAATGTCATCCAAATTCTGGCACTGGCTAGAATGCTTCGGATGACTAAACTGCAGCACTCTGCACTGCGCCACGTGGCTCATAATTTTGAACAGGTCTGTTCACATCAGTTAACGTTTTATCGATGTTTTACCATTTAGCATTTGGCCTTAAATTTTAATCCCCCTCCCTCCCTCCCCCGGCTAATTAATCCCCCTCTCTCCCTCTCCTCAGTTAATTAACTCCCCATCACTCCTCAGTTGTTTGAGAGTGTCCAGCTCCGTGACCTACTGCTGCACGACGAACAGAGTCTGAGAGGTAGGAGGAGAGTGAGAGTGAGTGAGAGCAGTCTTGATGAAGAGGAGGAAGAGGAGGAGGACAATAGTCAGATAGCTGAGGTATGTTTAGAATTACACTTCAATGACCTATCAATTTATTATCTTGTCACTCTTTCACTAATATTTTACTAACTTCCCTATATCTAGGTACAGTGTGTGGACATTCAGATGGATTTGAGGCTGTATCTGCGTGAGATAACTAACACTCACGGTCACACCCCAACCGCCCAGCAGAGAGAAGAGTTTTGTGTTGGGAAAATTGAACAAATTCTGAGGAGTTTACCACCCTCTGTCTGATCAAGAACACTGAACACTGAACAGCTGACATTAACCAGACTGTAGTGTGAGACTGACTCATGGTGACTTGAAACACTCATATATTACCTCACATTATATCAAGATGCAATCTTAGCACGTTTCAATACTGTGCCTATTATTCACGACCTTTTATTTTATGAAAAGAGATGCCAAGAAACTTGATATCCGATAGAATGTACTCCTTAAAATTACTGTACATACTGCAGCAGTTCTACTACATATTCTGTACATGTATATCTCTTTTATATGAAATTAATTTTGTACAAAATAGATAAATAGTTGTTGTTTAATATTTTACCCCGGTCTGACCAGACGGAAACGAGGCCCCTTTCTTGCTCAAGAAAACTCGGGTGGTTTTGGTGTTTTATAAGGTAGTGTTGAACGTTTATACAGATACAATAGACAAATCTGATCCCTGCATCTGCATGGCACTGCCACCTAGACGATCTAATCCCCAAGATATACACATAATATTTTACATTTTTCTTAAATAAATTGGAATTAAAACATCGTGGGATACCTTCTCTAAAGTTTCAGCAAACCAAACCAATTTATCTAAATGTACAAAATCGTCTTTGTTTTTAACACCAAGTACAAGTTCAACATAACAATCCACGATCGACAAAATAAAGAACCCAAACCCTCAACTAGGGTCCCCAATGGGACTTCATTACTATTTATTGATAACTTCTCTCCTAAGAGCAGCAGCTAGTGCAGAACTCATGGCTGGTTGTCGTCCCCTTGTTTGGCTGCTCCAGAACCTCTGGTGGGGTAGCACTGGTAGCAGCGGTAACTTGTGCAACCGCCACTCTCGCTGACTTGGGTCGTACCGCCTGGTTGGGCTGGGGGATTAGAGGGTTATAGCAGAGTGCTTCACAGACACGAACATGTTTTGCTTTAAAAACAGATTAGAAGTCGGAAAAGTAACGAACAACGAACACATGAATTATATGTAATACGGTGTAGTATGGCATTCATACAATTATACTGATTACTGGGCCTGGGGCTTTACACGGCTACATGGACTAATAATTCCATACCTCATGTGTTTTCAGTGTTTCCAGTCCCACTGCCCGTTTAGTGTCAACTATCTCTTGTTTTCTCTGTTGCCAATACACCCTTCTCTCCTCGATTGTTTGAGGGGTTGGAACCTGATATGGGTAGTAGGGGTATTTCAAGAAAAAGTACCGGTAATCGGAAAACTGAAAAGTAACAATTTAGCCATCACTAGCATTTGCGTTTTTCCACTGTCAAGCCAATGCTCTGACCACAGTTCTCGCGCGAGAATGGGTCAGGCCAATGCTCTGACAATTTTTCCACTTACAATTTCAGATGGTGAAGCATCTCCCTCGTCTGTTCTTGCATCTTCCATCCACTTTTGAGCAGCGTTACTATCTTCACTTACCTAGGAAAGGAGAAAATGTAACTTCCCTTTCTTTTTATGGCATGTGCATGAATCAGAACGACGCGACGTCCACCGCTTTTATTTGAGCTGAGATGCTTGGCTTCATGGCTTGTGTCCGAAACAACACTGAAATTCCCACGCCGCGCGGGACAGAAAACAGTGAAACCACTACTTTTGTCACAGTTTTTGTTCCGCGCCCTACAGACACGTCTCTACATGTGGTCTGCGAAATCAGCGAATTTACTGCAGAATCCTGTGCTCCCGGTGTGATGTGAACTTTCGACTCGAAAGTTTCGAGCGGAGACAAGTATCTAGGAGAAGACTGGGAGAGTGTAAGAGATAGAGAGAGAGAGAGATAGAGAGAGGGAGAGAGAGAGAGGGAGAGAGAGAGGGAGAGAGAGAGAGAGAGAGAGAGACAGAGAGAGAGATAGAGAGAGGGGGAGATCGTCAGACAGCGTCTGAGCGTCAGAGAGATACAGAGAAGGTTTTAACACGCCTGAACGATACATGCTTAACACTTTATACATTCGCGAGCAAGAGACGATTTAGAGACGTGTCGAGGACCGTATTACTGTGACGTATAGCTAATAAATCATCACTGCTCTCACACGAGAAGTTATGTTGTTCAAGATAACTCTTTCGACTAGAGCACTGTCACCAGCATCTCTTATTATTAATAAAATCATCACCACTCACTCATACAAACCTTTGGTGGACGGGTAACTTTTAGAGGAGGGAGGGAAGACTTGTTTTGTACAGGCTCCTTGATCTTAGGAATTGGTTGGGCTGGCTCAGGTATATCAGGGGAGGGTTCTCGAGCTGCAGGGACGGGGGTAGGTTCTTGAGCTGGGACTGGTGATGGCTCAGGAGCTGCTGGTGCCGATGGTTTGGGGAATACTAACAAATCTTCTAGAGAGAGGAGGGAGTTTTGAGTCAAAATAAAGCTGGGTTGTATTACAATATACCCACATGTTACCGTAGCAACTTATAGTTATTACCAGATTGTATTGCTATTTAAGGACTAATGAGTTAGAAAACAACGATTTGGCAAAATGATAACTTTGGTATCATGTCCAAGTTTCCCTATTTATAGATCTAGGATGAAACTATAGCAGCACTGTAAGTACCTGGTATCTCAGGATATATTTGGTCGGGTGGAGGGGGTAGCCCACTTCCTCCTGGACCATCAATAATCTCAGTATTCTCCCTTTCTATGTCTTTCAGAAAAGTCTCACAATCTAATCTAGATTTCTTGAGGGCAGCTTCAAGATCTGCCATCTCCTTTCACTGATCGGCTATCAAACTCTTCCCTCTGACTGGGAGGTGAGTGGATTTTAGACAGAAATTAAACAGGATTTAAACAGGATTTAAACAGGATTTAAACAGAATTTAAACAGAATTTAAACAGGAATTAAACAGGAATTAAGCAACTAAAGATCAGAACACTCGAGTCTGTGAGGTGGGGATTGGGGTTTAGACAGTAAACTTACGATTGGTATTCCGTTTCGGAGCTGAAAGGAAAGTTATTTGGGAATTTTGGTGGCAATCAACACACCCTGATCCATCAATAAACCCACCCTCATTTAGCCCACTAGACCTCATTAAGTTTACAATACAAAAAACACCCCTCATCAGAAATCATAATACTTTAAATGCCATCGTCCGTCCCACCAACCAATGTTTACTACAACTTCATGACCTCTGCCTCCAGTTCCTGACTGTCAGCACATCCTCCCTTTATCATCTGTAGTGCTTGAAGGGACAGGGCTGCATTGTGTCGCACCATAATACTTTTAAACAGGTCAAAATTAACCGCCGCAAACACTACTCTTTAAAATTTTCCCTTAGAGAAGCCCTTTAAAATATAGATAGAGAGATAGACTCTATTAGAGGGTAGAGGAAAATAGCTCCCCTATCTCTGCGGCCCTTTCCCAATGACCGCGCATTCGTTCGCCTCGTCCTTCTCTCTCGTCTCCGCCCCGTATCTCTATTCTTACTCTACGTCTTTTTCTCTCTCTCTCATTTGTCTCTCCTCTCCTCTCGCTTTTTTCTTTCTCTCTCTTGTCTCTCTCCTCGCTCTCTCCTCTTGTTCTCTCTCTCTTCTTTACTCCTTCTTTCTCTCTCTTTCTCTCCCTTCTCTCTCTGTTCCTTCTTATCACCTCTCTTTCTCTTTTCTCTTCTTTTTTCCCCCCCTCTTTTCCCTTTTTTTGTCCCCCATTTGGGGGCGCCCGGGGCCCTTCTTTTTGCCCGTTATTCCTAATGTCCTTTTTTGTTTTTCCCTTTGGGGAATTTTTAAAGGGAAAAAAGGGGGAAAAATGAACGGGGTTCCACCCAAAAAAAGAATTTTTGTCTACCTCCCCAAGTAAAAAAAAACCCCTCACCCTAAAACCCCCTTTTTAAAAACAAATTTAAAAAAAAATAAAAAAAAATTTTTAAAAAAAAATTTAACCCCCCCCAAAAAAAAACCCCGCCCCAAAAAAAAAAACACGGCCCCCCCACATTTTTTTTTTTTTTTCCCCCCTTTTTATTTCCCCCCCCCCCCCCCCCTTTTTTTTTTTTTTTGTTTCCCCCCCTTTTTTGGGCTTTTTTTTTTTGGGGTCTTTTGTTATTTTTTTTTTTTTTTTCTTTTTTTTTTTTTTTCCCTTTGTTTCCCCCCCCCTTTCTTTCCCGGGGTTTCTCTTTTTCCCCCCTTGCTTCCTTCTTTCCCCTTTCTTTGCCCCCTTTTTCCTTTTTCCCCCCTCCTTTTCTCCTTTTTTTTTGGGGCCCCGGGGCCAAAAAGGGGGAATTTTTTGGTTTAAAACGGGGGGGAAACCGGGGCCCCCTGGCTTTTTCTCGGGGGGGGTTTAAAAATTCCCTTTTTTGTGAAAATTTTTTTTTGGGGGCCCCTTGGGAAAAAAAATTTTTTTTAAAAATATTTTGTTTTTTGTTTTAAAAGAAAACAAGTTTTTATTTCAATTTTAAAAAATCCTTTTAAAATTTCACCCTTTTTTTCCCAAATCTTAAACCCCTTCCTTTTCCCAAAACCAACAAAAAAGGTTTTTTCCCCCAAAAAAATTTTTAAACTGAGAGTCCCCCCCCTCGGTGTTATCAGTTTCTTTAAACCCCTTTCCTTTAAGCAATCATCACTCTTCTTGTAGCCCTTCCCTTTCCCCTGGTTTACATGTCAGCCCCGGGGGGGGTCTTTTTTGGCCTTTTTTGGGGTTCCGGTTTCCCCCCCCCCCCCCCCGGGCGGTTTTGGGGGGAAAAACCCAGGGGGTTTCTTTTGGGGGGGGGTGGGGGGAGTGGGGGGGGGGTGGGGGTTTTTATTTTTGGGGGGGGGGGTTTTGGGGGGGGGGGGGGCCCCCTTTTGGGGGGGGGGGGGTTTGGGGGGGAAATTGGGGGTTTAAAAGGGGGGGGGGAATTTTTTGGGGGTTTTTGTTTAGGGGGGAAAGGGGGGGTTTTTTTTTTTGGGGGGGTTTGGGGGGGGTTTTTTGTGGGAAAGGGGGTTTTTGGGGGGGGGCCCAGGGGGGGGGGGGGGGGGAAAAATTTGGGGGGAAAGGGGTTTTTAAAAAAAAAGGGGTTTTTTTTGGGGTTTTTTTGGGGGGTTGGGTTTGGGGGGTGGGTTTTTAGGTGGGGGGGGTTTGGGGGGGGGAAGGGGGGGGGTGTGGTTTGGTTGTTTAAAGCTTGTTTTAAGGGGAAAAGGGGTGGGGTTGGGTTTTTGGGGGATTTTTTGGGGGGGCCCCCGGGGTTTTTGGGGGGGGGGTTTTTTTAATTTGGGGTTTCCGGGCCCCTTGGGTTTGGGTTTTGTTGGGAAAAAAAGGGGGGGGGGGGGGGGGTTTTTTTTTTTTAAAAAAAGGGGGGTGTTTGGGTTTTTAAAAAGGGGGGGGGGTTTTTTTGGTACGCTGAGCTCTATGATATCCCGGATCAGCAGTCTGCAAGACGTGGTGGGCTAGAGCACCGCAGAGAGACAGATAAACAGCTTCATAATGATAGGAGTGGGGAATGAGTATTGAGTGGGTGGTGGAGGGGGTTTTATACTAATCCAGGTCCACACACGTGTGCTGCAGTACACCACTCAGTGAGGTACAACATGCAACACGGCTCCTCAAAGGACCGGGTCCTAAATTAGGGGACCCCCATTATAGAATAATATAATACTAGAATACTACTATTATAAACCACCCCCCTGCAAGGGTTTATTGATTATTAGAATAATAGATGAGGAAGTTTTGTTTTCTCCTTCCGGCTGGACAAATGAGTAGACGTAGATTTTATTGTAGAATAACGCTATCAATTTCGGCGCACAGCACCATCTTCAGGCTATAATATACGGAATATACATGTTAGAAAAACTGTACACATACCAATCGTAAAATAAAGATTACTGGAAAATTCTAAAGCTAAGCTAATTTAGTGAAATAGTAAAAAGTTGAAAAACTACACGCGGGACTGGAAAAATTATAAAACAAAAAGTAAAGACTAGGAAATAAACGGGGTTTAAATAGTAAAGAAATAAGATCAGATAGTGAAATAAGATAGGAATCACGCGACTGCTCAAAAAGATATCTAGCTAAAAATACTCAATGACCAATATGGCCGTTAGAAAATACTAAAAACGGATAATATTAAGAAATAAGGAATCTAGATAGATCAGTCAACTCTTCTTTTAAATTAATAGTAGGCTTCTCTCTGTTAATATAATATGCTTCTATAATCTTTCTATATAAGATACGTGACTCTGTTGTAATAATCTCAAAAATCAAATCAGGTACTGTCTTATTATGAAACTGTTTATAGTGCACTGCGAGTGCCATCTCCGAGTAAGATTTCAACGTAGGGGAGGTGGCATACCGGAGATGTTCTCCAAAGCGGTCTTTAGCTGTTCTCCCCGTTTCCCCGATGTAGATCTCTTTACAGATGTTACAGGTAATCCGGTATACTGGAGCAGTCACCTGGCAGTTCCTCTCCCCCTCTAGCCGTGGACATATTTTACATGATCTCCCCCCACAGTAAGCTGCTCCATTGTCAAGGGGCCGTGAGCTACAGAAGATGTTACGTAGCTTGGTACCTGGAGTAAATACTGTTTTGATAGGAAGAGAGCGGCTAGAGATAAACTTCTGGATCGATAATGAAAATGATTCAGAGATGTAAGGCAGTTTCAAAATAACACAGTCCTCCACCTGCTGCTTCTGACCCTGGTACAAACGACAGCTCTGTTGTTGTGCGAACTGACGAGGGTTCTGGTACCCATTAGCAATCAGCAGGTTGTCCACTATTCTCAGGGATGCCTCCTCTTGTTCCGAATCTGATGCACTTAGCCTCGCTGTGGCGTAGAAATTACGGACAGTTTGGATTTTAGTGGAAATAGGGTGGTGACTGTTCGCGTGCAGTGTGATATTCTTGCGAGCCTCCTTGCGGTAGAAACGCGTCTGCACCTCCCCAGATTCGGTGACCCGGATGTTAGTACCCAAGAAAGGTACAAAGTCATCACCCTCTGGAAAGTCAACCTCCCATTTGATAAGATGGTCCGGATCCTGCTCACCTATCTTATCAAAGAAACACACTGCCTCCTCTCTCGTATAACATACGGTACAGGCATCATCAATGTACCGCACGGCGTGCCTGGTGAAACTTTAACACGACCTAGCATGCTACGGGAAACCACCACTTGTACGTGGTAGCTGAGGGTCTACAGAATGGCGCTACGGTGCGGGAAAAAACATTCCATTGCCTAAAATCTTTTTTTTTACTTTTATTTGATTTGGGTCAAAATTGGCTATATTAAACGTGGTCCCGAAAAATCCATAATGACTTAGCACACGAAATATGTCACCCCCACCTATTTTTGCACGTAGAATCGATTGCCGTTGAAGTCGAATCTCTAAAATGACTGTAAAACGGTCAAAAATTGATTTTTTACCATTTTTTGAAGGTTTTTGGCCCCTAAACCATTGAAAACGTTGAGATAGGAATTTGAAACTAGTGCCAATCGTTAAAATGGTCATTTTTCTACCAAGAACCAAGTTTTCGTGTGTATCAGATTTATGGTTAGATTTGGGCAAATTGTTGAAATCTGCCAACTAGGAGAACCGTAACTTGATTTTCTTGTTTTTTGGATTTAGGCATTTTTGCCAAACTTCTGATTGAAATGGCCAGTCGGGACCATGCTTTTGTTGTTTATGGGACAATTTTCGACTAAAATCCAAAATTTCATACCAATCCAATAACAGATCGTTGATTTATAGAAAATTTGCGTAGGCAAAACGGTCAAAATAAGCAAGAAAAGTTGTTATTTTGACCGTTTTGCCTACGCAAATTTTCTATAAATCAACGATCTGTTATTGGATTGGTATGAAATCTTGGATTTTAGTCGAAAATTGTCCCATAAACAACTTAAGCATGGTCCCGACTGGCCATTTCAATCAGAAGTTTGTCAAAAATGCCTAAATCCAAAAAACAAGAAAATCAAGTTACGGTTCTCCTAGTTGGCAGATTTCAACAATTTGCCCAAATCTAACCATAAATCTGATACACACGAAAACTTGGTTCTTGGTAGAAAAATGACCATTTTAACGATTGGCACTAGTTTCAAATTCCTATCTCAACGTTTTCAATGGTTTAGGGGCCAAAAACCTTCAAAAAATGGTAAAAAATCAATTTTTGACCGTTTTACAGTCATTTTAGAGATTCGACTTCAACGGCAATCGATTCTACGTGCAAAAATAGGTGGGGGTGACATATTTCGTGTGCTAAGTCATTATGGATTTTTCGGGACCACGTTTAATATAGCCAATTTTGACCCAAATCAAATAAAAGTAAAAAAAAAGATTTTAGGCAATGGAATGTTTTTTCCCGCACCGTAGCGCCATTCTGTAGACCCTCAGCTACCACGTACAAGTGGTGGTTTCCCGTAGCATGCTAGGTCGTGTTAAAGTTTCACCAGGCACGCCGTGACCGCCCATATAGAATAGGCAAGTACGATACGTCGGTGTAGAGGGTGGCTCTCTCGAACATGAAAACTCTCACCACTGCTGCTATGGGACTAGGGGCACATCCCATGAATAGCCCCCGGAGTTGTTTGTAGAGGCGCCCATCATACGTAAAGAATGAACTCTCCAGTACCAGATCTAGACACTCATGGACATCTACCAACTCTAGACCCCTTAGGTTCAAGACGTCCAAGTGTTCCTCGGCAAAAGATACCAAGGACGATATACATGCCTGTATGTTCAGGTTGGTGTAGAGGGCACTGATATCTCCACTGCAAAACTTCTTACCACGGAGAACCTCTGGTGACAGATCTCTGAGCCATTGTAGATGAGTATGGATGTTTTTCAGGTGTGGAGAGACCTCATCAAGCAATGGACTCAAGATGGAGGTTATTAACCAGGCTAGTTTAGCGGTGGGTGAGCCAATACAGGATACTATGGGACGTACCTTGCATGTAGATAAGAACTGATCCGGTGATACTATCTGACTAGCGTCGAATTTGTGCGTCTTAATCAGAATGTACATGCACGGTAACCTGGATTGAGTAGTGTGGAGTGCCAAGATCATGTCCTTACCCATTTTCCTCCGTATGACGATCTGCTCCCACAGGTTGTTACATTTGCTCTGGAGGGTTTGGGTCATGTTGGTTATCTGGGTTAGGTATGTGACAGGTGTCGGTTTTGCAACCAACACCTGGCTACCAGCGTAGTTTCGGGTCGGCTGGACTAGCTGGTACACCCCAACTGAGCTGTCCAGGTGTAGTTTGGTTAGCTCATGTTGTATATCCCTGGGGGTGACCACAAACTCTCCCCCCTTGTCGGACACTGAGATGTGTAGTTCAGACTTCTTGGCTCTCAGAGATCTGAGGCCAGCGGCCTGCTGGTTAGATAGGTTGAACGGTACCCGGCAGGTTGACAGGAGTCGTGTGGCCAGCTGTTGCAAGTTGCGTAGATCGTCCTCTATTTGGCAATAGGAGACGGGGGGTGGTTTAAGATGACGCTTTCCAATTGGAGCCCCCTCACTCTGCCATGACTGAATCTGTGTGCATACTGTGGGCCTCTCCTCTGTGGCAACTTTCCATCTAAGTCTATACGCGGTCGCTGCGATCTCATGGTTAACCTGCTGATGGAGCTTCTCATCTACTCGAGTGGACAGAGAGAAATTAGGACCTAGGTCTAATAGCGACTTCTCATCATCCGAAAGCTCTTCCAGAATCGGGGTGGTACGATTCTCCATCAGGACACTAGGTTCCACTGGATCGGTACATGCGGCAGGGTGCTCAGTGTAATAGACAGGGGTGGCGGGAGGTCTATTACACTGAGCACCCTGCCGCATGTACCGATCCAGTGGAACCTAGTGTCCTGATGGAGAATCGTACCACCCCGATTCTGGAAGAGCTTTCGGATGATGAGAAGTCGCTATTAGACCTAGGTCCTAATTTCTCTCTGTCCACTCGAGTAGATGAGAAGCTCCATCAGCAGGTTAACCATGAGATCGCAGCGACCGCGTATAGACTTAGATGGAAAGTTGCCACAGAGGAGAGGCCCACAGTATGCACACAGATTCAGTCATGGCGGAGTGAGGGGGCTCCAATTGGAAAGCGTCATCTTAAACCACCCCCCGTCTCCAATTGCCAAATAGAGGACGATCTACGCAACTTGCAACAGCTGGCCACACGACTCCTGTCAACCTGCCGGGTACCGTTCAACCTATCTAACCAGCAGGCCGCTGGCCTCAGATCTCTGAGAGCCAAGAAGTCTGAACTACACATCTCAGTGTCCGACAAGGGGGGAGAGTTTGTGGTCACCCCCAGGGATATACAACATGAGCTAACCAAACTACACCTGGACAGCTCAGTTGGGGTGTACCAGCTAGTCCAGCCGACCCGAAACTACGCTGGTAGCCAGGTGTTGGTTGCAAAACCGACACCTGTCACATACCTAACCCAGATAACCAACATGACCCAAACCCTCCAGAGCAAATGTAACAACCTGTGGGAGCAGATCGTCATACGGAGGAAAATGGGTAAGGACATGATCTTGGCACTCCACACTACTCAATCCAGGTTACCGTGCATGTACATTCTGATTAAGACGCACAAATTCGACGCTAGTCAGATAGTATCACCGGATCAGTTCTTATCTACATGCAAGGTACGTCCCATAGTATCCTGTATTGGCTCACCCACCGCTAAACTAGCCTGGTTAATAACCTCCATCTTGAGTCCATTGCTTGATGAGGTCTCTCCACACCTGAAAAACATCCATACTCATCTACAATGGCTCAGAGATCTGTCACCAGAGGTTCTCCGTGGTAAGAAGTTTTGCAGTGGAGATATCAGTGCCCTCTACACCAACCTGAACATACAGGCATGTATATCGTCCTTGGTATCTTTTGCCGAGGAACACTTGGACGTCTTGAACCTAAGGGGTCTAGAGTTGGTAGATGTCCATGAGTGTCTAGATCTGGTACTGGAGAGTTCATTCTTTACGTATGATGGGCGCCTCTACAAACAACTCCGGGGGCTATTCATGGGATGTGCCCCTAGTCCCATAGCAGCAGTGGTGAGAGTTTTCATGTTCGAGAGAGCCACCCTCTACACCGACGTATCGTACTTGCCTATTCTATATGGGCGGTACATTGATGATGCCTGTACCGTATGTTATACGAGAGAGGAGGCAGTGTGTTTCTTTGATAAGATAGGTGAGCAGGATCCGGACCATCTTATCAAATGGGAGGTTGACTTTCCAGAGGGTGATGACTTTGTACCTTTCTTGGGTACTAACATCCGGGTCACCGAATCTGGGGAGGTGCAGACGCGTTTCTACCGCAAGGAGGCTCGCAAGAATATCACACTGCACGCGAACAGTCACCACCCTATTTCCACTAAAATCCAAACTGTCCGTAATTTCTACGCCACAGCGAGGCTAAGTGCATCAGATTCGGAACAAGAGGAGGCATCCCTGAGAATAGTGGACAACCTGCTGATTGCTAATGGGTACCAGAACCCTCGTCAGTTCGCACAACAACAGAGCTGTCGTTTGTACCAGGGTCAGAAGCAGCAGGTGGAGGACTGTGTTATTTTGAAACTGCCTTACATCTCTGAATCATTTTCATTATCGATCCAGAAGTTTATCTCTAGCCGCTCTCTTCCTATCAAAACAGTATTTACTCCAGGTACCAAGCTACGTAACATCTTCTGTAGCTCACGGCCCCTTGACAATGGAGCAGCTTACTGTGGGGGGAGATCATGTAAAATATGTCCACGGCTAGAGGGGGAGAGGAACTGCCAGGTGACTGCTCCAGTATACCGGATTACCTGTAACATCTGTAAAGAGATCTACATCGGGGAAACGGGGAGAACAGCTAAAGACCGCTTTGGAGAACATCTCCGGTATGCCACCTCCCCTACGTTGAAATCTTACTCGGAGATGGCACTCGCAGTGCACTATAAACAGTTTCATAATAAGACAGTACCTGATTTGATTTTTGAGATTATTACAACAGAGTCACGTATCTTATATAGAAAGATTATAGAAGCATATTATATTAACAGAGAGAAGCCTACTATTAATTTAAAAGAAGAGTTGACTGATCTATCTAGATTCCTTATTTCTTAATATTATCCGTTTTTAGTATTTTCTAACGGCCATATTGGTCATTGAGTATTTTTAGCTAGATATCTTTTTGAGCAGTCGCGTGATTCCTATCTTATTTCACTATCTGATCTTATTTCTTTACTATTTAAACCCCGTTTATTTCCTAGTCTTTACTTTTTGTTTTATAATTTTTCCAGTCCCGCGTGTAGTTTTTCAACTTTTTACTATTTCACTAAATTAGCTTAGCTTTAGAATTTTCCAGTAATCTTTATTTTACGATTGGTATGTGTACAGTTTTTCTAACATGTATATTCCGTATATTATAGCCTGAAGATGGTGCTGTGCGCCGAAATTGATAGCGTTATTCTACAATAAAATCTACGTCTACTCATTTGTCCAGCCGGAAGGAGAAAACAAAACTTCCTCACTGATATGCGGCTAATAAACAATCAACCGATCCTTATTCTCTAGAATAATAGAATACTGCAGGTATATAATGTGGAGAGTTAGACCTCATGAAACTACCTATAAAAACTACCTGGCCTCACGACTCACGTGATGTGGGTTGCTGTTAATAATCAATAAACCCTTGCTTACGGTTGTCTTGTTCGACCCTCCCTCCCCGCGGAAAATAATAAAAAGGGTTTGAACAAAACAAGCTTACGGACTAGAAGGTAATGGATATTTTATGTTTTTACATTTAATTCCCTTGCCAGCGTCTTAAGTCTTTGTGGGCAAATGGTTAAACCCACAGCTCACTCAAAGTGGACAGTGACCAGTTTTATTGTACCAGCAGCAACAGACTAGCTTTGTCCTTTGAGTCGACACACATAATTGGGGCTTTCACCTGCTTGTTCTATTGTTATGTGAGACAGGGTCGAACAAAGCAACTATATTTTTGCCTGCCCTGCGGAAGTAAGGTGTTTATTCAGTTTTATTCGTCCATGCTGCCTCCAAGTCGTGTCTACCAGTAGACTCACCAGTGCTATAGTGTTCTCTAGTCTACTAGTAAACTGCCAAGTGCTATTCTTCTATCAGTCTACAACAGTTAGTTCTTCTGTATAATGAAGAAGCTTGTGCCTCCCCTTATATTATGAAGCATGAATATTGAATAGAGCCCTATCAGGTGCCTCTCACAGGCAGGTTGTAGAAAGCCCCCTTTGTCCATGCCAATAGTAGAGAATAGAGATCCAATAGAGCCTTATTGTCCACAGTGGACAATGTCCACTTGTGGTAGTATAAAACACCCTCCGCCACCCATTCATTCCCCACTTCACAACTATCATTATGAAGCTGTTTATCTGTCTCTCTGCGGTGCTCCTAGCCACCACCACCGTCCTTGCTGAGGATGATCTGTGCTGGGGAGAGATCCAGGAGGGAGCCCAACTAAAATGGCCCATGAAAACCTGCTACACCTCCAGAGACGAGGCAGTAGAGGCTTGTGAAGCCATGGATGGAAAGTGCAAGGGACTCTACAAGAAGAGTGATGATTGTTTCAAGATTGGAAAGAAACAGGTTGTCAAGGAAACTGATAACACCGAGAGGTACTCCCAGTTCTATGGACCCTGCCCAGAGGAGGATTAGAAATCTGAATCTAGTTCTGGTGTCTCATGAGTGCGGAATCTGATTATCTGAATCTTTCCGGTGTCTCAGTTTCTGTTGTCGGGACTAAAATAGTTTTTAAAGAGTGTGTGGTTTTAAAGATTTTATGTGGAAAATTTTTGTAGACATTAAATGGCAGTTTTAAAAAATGTTTGAAAAAGTAAATTACTTCTCGTTTTCTATTCTAACTCCCATTTCGTATCCATCACGAGGATACTCACACAAAACAGTATCACGTTGAGCTCCTACCCTAATAAGTGATAAGTAATTATTGTCGGAGATCAAACCTGCAGGTCAATCAACTGCCACACCAACTAACATCTAATCCGAGTCTGTGTTTCGGATTTCGACCCTCCCCTGGCTCTCTAAAATCATACTACCTCTGTACAATACCTGTGTATAAGTTCCGCCCAGTGCACGTCCCTTGTTGCACCCCGCAATAAACTGGGATGATGTGATGTGGAGGTCTGAAGTGAAGCTCTCCAGTAACTCCTCTACCAACTGCTTGTAATCGTCATGAAGCACGTGGTACTCCTGGTTATCCTCTGTCCCACTGTCAAACACTATTGGGGTGGAGGGTGAGGTGATAATCATAGTGGGGTGGAGGGAGATGGTGATGGGGGGGGGGGAGTGGTGCAGGTCATGTAGCACGTGGTATTCCTGGTTATCTTCAGTACCACTATCAAACACTAAGGGGGGGGGGGGTGGTAATAATAATATTGGGGGGGGGGGGGTGCACTGTGCAGGTCATGTAGCACGTGGTATTCCTGGTTATCTTCAGTACCACTGTCAAACACTGGGGAGGGGAGGGGGGGTGGTAATAACACTGGGGAGGGGGTGCAGGTCATGTAGCACGTGGTATTCCTGGTTATCTTCAGTCCCACTGTCAAACACTATTGGGGGGGGGGGGGGTGGTAATAACAATATTGGGGTGAGGGGGGTGCAGGTCATGTAGCACGTGGTATTCCTGGTTATCCTCTGTCCCACTATCAAACACTAGAGGGGGAGGGGGTTTACTAACACTAGTGGGGTGGAGGGTAATGGTAATAACACTGCGTGTCTGTGTTTCTGTCAATGTCTGTGTGTCTGTCTCTTTTTGTCTTTCACAGTATCACTCTCTCTCACCTAAGCAGTGTTGGTCCACGAAAGACTCAATTGGGACCATCCATACAGGAGAATTGAGAAACCCAACAACAGAATCATAGATCCAGGAATCTTCATCGTCCCCAGACATGGTGGTCTACATGGTTAATTGATTAGGTAATTGATTAGTTAATTGATTAGTTAATTAAGTGGTTAGTTAATTGATTAGTGAGTTAATTAAGTGGTTAGGTAATTAATTGATTAGTTAGTTAATTAAGTGGTTAGTTAATTGATTAGTTAGTTAATTAACCCTTTGAGACCGATAGGGTCACCAGTGACCCCACGCTAATTATGCATCTAGCGTCTGTCCGAACTAAATCTAAGAAGTTTAAATGGTTTTCCGGGTTAGAATAGACACTTTTTGGCTGTTTTTGGGGTCATTTTAAGCTTTGAACATCTTAGTTTACTAGAAATGCCAACTCTAAGCCATAAAAGTTGAAATTTTGGTGTAAAGTTGGCCATACCTCTAAAACGGTATAAGTAAGCCAATAATGGACCTACAAATCAAAAGAAAACCATAGGTTTTACCCCGGTATGAAGTTTCGTGATGATTTGATCAAATTTACATCGCTCAGAGGGCAAATAATGCCGGGGTCACCAGTGACCCTATCGTCCCCTAACGCTAATATAGAAATTTGGATTTTACGTGCATTTCTAAAGGATTGGCCACCGATAAAGGTCTAAAACGGCATTTTTCAAACGGGTGCTAGCGACTAACCGACTCCATCAGTGTTATCTATACATCTTAGAGAGTCGCTGAAAAATTTTTTGAGATTCATGCTCCTTCATAAAAATTTTCATCTCGGCCAATTTGAAATTCCAAAATCGGCTACAGATGAGATACAGAGGTCCATAGGGTGTGTAAAATGTGCAGAATGGCCGGGTTTATATAAGTGTTATGAAGAAACATAGGGTCTAAGATGAGCGGTTTTCGAGTTATGAGGCAAAATAGCTACGAAATCTCAATTGTTTGCATTCCATTTGAGACCGATAGGGTCACTGGTGACCCCACAGAAACAAAGTTCGTAGAGACGAGTTTTTTGGTTCTGCTTTCAAGTAGGCTTGTTAGGAGTGTCTCCAGCAATTTTCAGATATTTCTGTCGATGGCGCCACTATCGGTCCCAAAGGGTTAAGTGGTTAGGTAATTAATTGATTAGTTAACTAATTGATTAATATGTAAATGAGCAAACATAATAATGACAGAGGGGCTTACGTTGAACATAATAAATGTGCGGGAGTTTAGAGAGAAAGAATGAATTTATCATTGCATGACGTAGTATTGGAACATGCAGTTAGTATTAATACATTATCATATTTATTATTGAATTCAAGTTCATTCTATTCACTAAAAATCCTTCATCACATTCATTATCAAATGACCTCAACTTATTTTAGCAGATAGCTGCAGCTAGCATATAATATTCTAGCTAGTCATGCTGCAGTTATCTGATAAAACTGGGTTTCACACGCTTACCAGATGATAATTGTGTACATGGTATAATGTTCTGGAATGTCTCTAGCTCCTTTCTGCTCTTTCCCACGATCCGAAATAAGAAAGTGGTAATACTGGCAAAAGAGAAATCACTCTTCGCCCTTCACTCATTACACAAAACAGAATCTAACAAAAACTCCCACGGTTAAATCGGTAGATCAGTGATAAGACCGGCTCAACAATTCTCATGGTCATGTTTAGTTAGAGGATAGAGAGGGGCAAGGCACAGGTCTAACGCCGCTCAGCTTTTCCCATGCCCCCTCATCCCCTCTCATGTGTTATCGGGTGGTCACGTGATCACTCTAGAGCTCTAGTAGCTTCCTCTGGCTTTTGGAGGGCGTGGTACGGGATATATATTGATTGGAGCTCTCTACCATGCATTATACAACAAGAACTAGTGTGGGGTTGTGTACTTGAGGATGCTAGACGGTGCAGAATCTTATCACATGGTTTGCAATTAATGGAGTTGAAACTTGTCTTTAATAAGCCATGGGAAGTTTAGATTGATTCCAGTTATCAGCAACGACAGATGCCGCGACCGGAAAAGGGGGTGATTCCAAAAATTGTTTGGTACGGGTATGTCCCAGGTTTCTTCACGATGAAACAGCTTACCCGCTCCTCTTATAAAAAGGGGGCGTAGCAAACCACCCAACAACATTCATAATACTCGAACATTGTTAAAACGACCTGCATCATGCTACTTCTAACTACTTGTGTCTTTGTGCTCCTGATTGCTCGTGCACTGGCTTGTGGCTACCTGATCGATCCCCCTCACACCTGCAGTAATGCCATGGTGGCACTAAAAATCCAACAAATCTCCCAACTCCGACAGCACACTCTAACTCTCCTCTTGGAAATCATCAAGGACTTTGATCTGGAAACCTTTGCAACTTTTGATATCTCTAAGGGGCTGGTTGATAATCCTATGGATCAGGAAAACGCTTTCTTTCTATCACTCGATAGCATCATCAAATACACATGGTAAGTCAACCTGTTAGTTAGTAGTATTGTATTATACAACTGTTGTTGTTTATATGACCCACTAATTATTAATTAGCTGCTATTTATTAATTACCTCTCAGTTACTAACTACTACTCTCTTGTCTCAGGAAGCTCACCAACACCAAGTTTGGTAGTCATCCCAGTTGGGGAGAGTTCAAAGCCTACGTCAAAGACCCTGCAGACTAAGACGAACGTGCTGTGCCAAATGCAGGTGTAAATGTCCCAGTGCCTCTGTGGATGATTCTAAGCTAGATATTCTCATTCAGAATCTACTGGACTCTTATCTAGATGCGTTCATAGCGAACATTTTCATGTCAATGCACATTAACCTATGGATATTTAGATTATATACTTTATTTAGGTGTTTAGAAATATTCAGTTTCCGATTAGTATCTTGAATACTTTATAGGTTCGTTTAGAGAATAGATATAATACATCTTCAGATTCGTATCGAGATTTTGACATGTTTGTTATTGTAAGTTTGTTATTGTGTTGAGATTTGTAAATAAATTATTTTTGAAGTTGCGATATTTTTACGTAACTAAACCAGAAAACAATTGAGATTTGTAAATGTGTTACTACTAGCTAGATGGGGTGGGGACATGTCCTGGAACTGATAAAGATAACTTGTCCAATGTCACAATATTCATCCTGATCCTTCAAAAGATCCTTCAAATGATCCTAAATCACATTGTACCATTGTTCTGGATCTCCATGTTTAGTTGGTCATTTACTTGGTCATTTAGTGTCTCCAAAGAAATCATTAGGTATATCATTTATACCTTTTATGTGCTGTCTGAGTAAATGTAGTTTTTGTGGATGATTCCACTTACTACTCATCCCCCTGAATTACAGTGCTGCTTGCAGTGAAAATACTGTAACGCAGAATACAGTAATCTGCGCGGAATTTACGTAACGTGTGAGTGCTTTTGTCAACAATCTGTTAAAAGTACTTTGTGGTCAGCACGTACTACCGCGCCATTGGACGCGTGCGTCTGTGCTCATGTCATACATTCTCCGTTCCATTACAGTATTCCCACTACAAGCGACCGTGTAAGATGCCATGTATTTCACCCCATAATAGCTGTTAAAAAATCTCACCATTACCCGTATGGCAGTTCCAGACCATCTCGATTTGGTTCTCAAAACCTACTCTGAGCGCACTGTCGTGCGAGCCATTTGATATGAGCCAATTTCCCCTGGGGAGTCGGTAGAAATACCCACATTAATACTAAACTTATGAATCAGCATAGGGCCTATCTACCGTTTTAGAGATAATTGGCTCCAAAGTAAGCAAAAATATAAATTTCCAACACAGTGTCTCCTAGTCACAAACAGTCTCCCAGACATGGCTTAGTATTGCAATGTAGACTCTACATATACAATCTAATATAATCTACATCCTTTATCCTGATAGACGCCTAAAATTAAAATAACACGGCTGAGAATTGAGATTATCGGTAAGCTTCACACTGCACCAATGTCCCGGATTTCAACATGCTAAAACTTGTCATACTGCATGCTTCGCTCGCTGAGGAGAGTGCAGTCATTTGTGAAACAAGCTAAACCGGGTCTTTTCGCGGATAAAGGACTGAGGACATACTTGGTTTAATATTCCTTGCGCCTTGGACAAATCTTCCAAGCCGCACACTCCAAAACTTTACAAACTCACCAGTAAAACCTCCCTATTTGGAGAAGCCCATGTATTGAAGAGCGCTACCTTTTAGTGAACCATAAAAAAAGTTCAACTTTCAAGAGCGCACCAGATCCATCATCCAAGAGTGCACCCCATCCAGAAGATACCACATCCAAGTACAAGATGTGTTCTCTTCTGGATGGAGTGTGCTCTTGGACGGTCTTGAACTTTATTATGGTTCATTATCCCGCATTGGGGTCTGTAGCAAATGCCAAGCACCGGCGCTGTGGCCTGTGGGATTTTTAAAAAAAACAAGACGACAAAAAAAATTAAGATTGATAAAAAATTCTTGCGGAATAGACGCGCGGCGTATTTGCGCGCCCTGTAACGCCGCGCGCTTCGCGCGTTCGCGTTGTAAATCCAAAAATTTAATTTCCTTTCAAATTTTAAAAGTTCACAACAAAGCGCCAGTTTTTGTTTCGATCACCGATGGTTAAGTTTCCCTTTCGCCAGGCTCATCCCCTGGTCCGAAAATGGGCGCAGCCGCTCGTTTTTGGCAAAGGGCCCATCACGGAGGCTATTCGTCGACAGTCTCCTTTGATCGACCGCCAGATTCGAACGCCCATACCTTGCCTAAACCCCGTGTCTGCGTTCGTCTTCCGAACGAAATATGAGAAGAATCCGGAGCTACGGCTGGTGAGGCATTTGGTTAAAACGGATGATGGTGGCTGTCTTGGTGTGGATAAAATGGAGCGAGATGGAGTGGAAGGCGATCCAAACAAACCAGTTGTTGTCGTGTTTCCCGGGGGTAATGAGGTTTCTATTTCCACTAAAATTCAGACACTTTGTGCCAGTTACTTGGACGCATCATATGGTGATGTCTTCATGTGCAACTACCGAGGAAAGTTCAAGACACCACTTCTCACAGCTCAACTGACCTTCCAAAACGGCCGTTTCAACGACGTGTACCAAGTAGTAAACTACATAGCTGACTTATATCCAGATCGCAAAATCCTCATTTCCGCGGACTGTTTCGGGGGTTCTTGTGCGCTGGATTACCTCTTGACATCCTCCTATGCACCTGTCAATGAGAATGTTATTGGTTGTGTAGCCCACAGTGTTCAAATGAACCTAATTGAAACAAACAAAGGAATCCTAACCGAGCCTGGGTACTCTCTGTTTGTTAAAAACTACAACAAATACCTGCAGCACGTGCTAACTAACGATCGCTACGGATCTGTCGGTCTGCCTGATATGGTCCGGAAGAAGATGGGTGATAAGCTGTACGAGACAATGGAGAAGTTGGAATTGGAGACGATTGAAGACCACACCCAACTATACATGGGGTTTAGTGTGTTGCTAGATAACGCTTTTGATAGTGCCGAGGACTACATTTACCAGACTAGTCCCCATTGTAAGCTACAGAGGGCATCCCTCACCCGCCCAATGGTAATAATCAACTCGCAGGATGATTTCACTGCGCCTGTCAGTGAGGAGGATATTGATATCTTTGAGCGGGATCCAAACCTCTGTTTCTGGCTAAATCCTAATGGTGGACATTGCTCCTACGTCCGCACAATGTATCCCACGGTCACTAACTACATCGATGAGATGGTCGTTAATTGCTCGGATATTCTGGTGTCACATTCTGAGGCAGAGAAGAAGAGAGAGCATGAGAAGAAGAGAGAGGATGAGAAAATATGTGAACAGGCCATGGACACTAATTAACGTGGTTCACATCTGTCAACAGGCCATGGACACTAATTAACGTGGTTCACATCTGTCAACAGGCCATGGACTAATTCTCTCACTAATTGGTGGTAGGCATTCTTGGCAGCCCACTTTACGTGGCCTTTTAGTGTGTTGTGGGGCATTCTACTTTTTTTATATGCAACCAAAATGTTTCTGATTTTCAATTATCAACCACTTTTTATTCTTGGAAGGGTTGATTTAATTTATTGATTTTTAGCATTTGATACTCTATGATTTACAGTATGAGTAGTCAGCCTAACCTAATAAGTTTTATATGATTTGTCTCGAGAGCAATTTCTCATACTTTAACAGCACAACTACCCCGTCTAGCCGCCCTACCTTCATATAATTAGTATGTACCAGAATCATCAGAGTAGGTACCATATCGCACTAGAATCTCTTAATGTTACCATTCTTACCATCTAGTACTGTATCTACCACTTAGCCACTTAGTCACCACTTGAATTTGACAATTGGCGAGACTACTTGACACTAAATGTCTCACCAAATCGTTATAATACTACTAGAATACCTACTATACTATAATACTACTACAATACATGTTGAGGGGGTGATCCCTGTACTACTAGAATACAACTCAGCTAAATAATACTACTAGAATACAACTCAGCTAAATAATACTACTAGAATACAACACCGCACAGTCGTTTAACGTCTGCTCTTCACTAGAATACAACTCAGCTAAAACTGTCAAAACCATCTTAGATGTGGCTTTGGGATTTCTCGCGGTGGTGAGAGAGAGTTAGTTTCAGACATTGAAAACAAAGGAAACAAAGAATTCGATATTTCGTCGCTTCAAAACCGTCTTACATTTCCCAGCTGCCCCACACTTCTAACATAGGCACACTTTTTAACCATTTCCAAAACTACCCTCATTTAACCTTTATAGGCACAATTCCCCTGTCTCTACTTTTAACATCTCTATCTCCCTCTCTAGGACTCATTATGGCTGATAAGAAGTGTCCTATATCTCGGGCAGAATCAGCCCAGTCAACATGGAAGAAACACCTAACAGGATATCTCAACGGGATCCCTATCGAGAAGGCCTTCCCATGGAGTAACTTGCTAAACGGTGATGTGTTAACCGTCCAAGCGGCGCTGAAACCAATAACCGCAGCTGGTCTTACCGGTGATTTCTTTAACAATTTCTTTAAAAAACTCGCCTCAGTGATCCCTAATTCACACTGCCGGAACATCCTCCTTAAGTACTACCTGGAGTCCATCATCTCTGATCTCCAAGGCCAGGGTGGTTCTGAGCTGCTGGTTACATTGGTGGAGTTTTACCCCCTCGCAGTTCATATGATCCATATCATGTTTAAGCCCCACTTCCAAGCCCACCTCAAAGTGGGTCAGAGTTTCGAGGAGAGCGAGGTGATCAAGTGGTGTGAGCCCTATCTGAACCACGTCTTTGCAGCTCGTGACTTTTACCCTGGCTAGTGCCACTGTGGACTTTCTAGCGCAGTTCAAGTTTAGATCTGTTCACTGAGTTTTTATTGGATACCGCCAGCAGACCACCCCAGCCTGCCCGATCTGAATACTGGTTGCTCCTTCATAAAATACTAACGGTGGTCGTCCCTCCTGCTACCCCCCCAGCACTAGTTTCCTATAACAAGTACAGCTCAGTGCTCTTTTCAGTTATAGCATCCCTACAGACAGGCTCACCCCTCGACCCAGACAGCTTCCTGCAGATATGCCCACCTGTCTCAGAGGACTCGTTCTATAAGAACGTCTGTTTGACTCCTGGATTAGCGGGCCTAGCTGCCTACACGATCCTAAAATATCCCATCCCCTCCATCCTCCCACACATCTCAGCTCTGATTTCCATCTCCCATAACTCATCCCTGGCACTGTGTGGCACCCTTCTCTATCCCCTCACCATCATCGGCCGGAACAACCCCCACCTGGCTGAAACAGTCCAGGACTATGTTGGTAAGATCCTCTCCATGCCTCATGGGGCAGATCGGGACGACTCCTCGGACAGTTATGCAGAGTGTTGCATCACGACAGAGAGCACTTTCTACGGATTAAAACTGGGGCAGGTTCTAACTGATATTACCTTTGCAAAGGGTACCAGCGATGTAGAGGAACAGTTAGGGTACCTGAAGACACTGACACCTGTCACTGCCTCTCTAATGATTCACTGTCTGGTGCTGAAGAAAGACCGGCCATCTAGGAAACTTATCAGCTATCTCGGGCTAGCAGACGACAGTACCAATGTTGCTATCCTGACATTCATGCTGATGCACACTCGACTCATTATTGAAGGGAAGTGTCCCCAGACTAAGAAATTCATCTACGTGTACATCCTCTCTTTACCTGATCTGTTCCGCAGAGCTTCCATCGGTAATCTCCGTCGAGCTCTAAAGGTCATCTCCAGAAGTGAGGATGTGTTCCTAAACAACGTTTTCTACGAGGTCTATTTTAACTCTCTCCTGCAACTCTGGATGGATCACGGAGGGGAGGTTGGGGAGAGGTTACTTCATCTCCTACACAACCACACCCCCCGTCAGGTACAGGTGGTCAGTGTCATTGTGAGGAGGATGTGTGCTAGTGATAGGGAGGTAGAGGAGTATGTGATTGCTAACATTGTAACCAAGAGTCTGTTAAACCATAGCAACAATGACGTTGTCATTGGCAACGGTATTGACGCCCTTACATTCCTGTGTAAAGTGTCAGGTAATTACCGGTCCTATGAGAGGGTGGTGGAGGTTTACATGGATAAATCTGAGAGTGCCAGTATCGCACTACCACTATGTTTCTGGTACAGCGAATACATTGAATACCTGGCATCACTCATGGAGGGATCTGCTCTTGGTGATATAAGACAGTTTGGACAGACGAGCGAGGCAGCACACAAGGCCTTCTTTGCCAAGACATCAGGGTGTGTTGAGAAACTGTGGCATTTTACCAGGCACATTGACAGTGAAACAGCAGGGATGGCGTATAAGGGTTTGCTGAATTCAGGGCTCTTCTTTTTAACTGATACAGCAGAGGTGATGGATGAGGTGTTGTATTTGTTCAGTTGTTATGACTACCCTAAATACTCGGAGCAGTTCGTTGCAGGAGTTGATCACTATGGAGTTGAATAAAAACCCACCGACAATTGGAACCAGGTAGTGGGCCCAACTGGTCTAAGAAGCTGCTAGAGTCCGTCAAGGGTCAGGAGAATAACCCCTGCTCAACCTGTTGTCAACTCCTTGTTTTCCTTCCAAAAAGTTGTCTTCAACGCAAGTCGTAGATCAACATAAGAAGCAGCTTAACAAGAGTCTCAGCGCTGTTGTTCAAACTATTGGAACGTTCCTGCTGCTAAGTCAATCATTATTTGACTCTGTGTATTCGATGGGATTCAGTTAGTTGAGGGATGGTGTCACTTTTATGACTCAGTACCTTGATGCGATCATTTCCACCCCGACCTACCAGAACGCACCCTCGAACCGCAACTGTACAAACCTATGGAACAGAAGCTTACTGACGCCAAACGAAAAGGTGAAGGATGAGGTCCAACAGCATCTAGCAAAGCTTATCAGATCAAGCAGATTGATACCAGGAGAATGACCCTAAACGTTCTCACCATCACTGGTCTGGATTATGCGTACTTCAAACTCGGACAGGAACACAAACTCGATCTGAACTTTCGTGAAAATCTGGGTGGTGGGATAATGAGAAACATGCTGAGAGTGCAGTCTAATACCAGTAACACTGAGACGTATTGCGTTATCCTGTTGTGTATGTCACGGTTAGCCCAGGTACTGCAGCAGATTGATACCATTGGGCTGAGGTTGAATCTGGAGATGTGTGCAAAGAAGCTACAGGAGAGACCGAATGATGGGTTGTTGACCAACTGTGCTGCTGTGGCAATTGGAGTTAGCGTGCACTCCTTCTATAAGGTGAGAAATCAATAACTTATAGTGACTCTAGAGGGCGTTAATAAGATATTTTAACCCTATTTTGTTAATTTTATCATCTGCTTTTTTCCAAATTCCAAGTTAAATTAATACCCCCCCTCCGTACAGGTGAACCCTAAACACAATCTAAACAAGGACGCTCTTCAAATCCTCCTGAATGGACCCTACTATCTTGGTCTCTCATTCTGTGTTGATTCATTCTTTAACTCCAACCAGATCGGCAAAGTGGATAGGTTAGTAGTGGTCATAGTAGTCATCATAATCAGGAGTGTTAAATAAAATAAAACCCAATAAAGAGGATGTTTTGTTCTCCAATAAAGAGGATGCACAATTGGAGGATGTACAATTGTCTCTCTAGCGAGCTAGATCATCATTTTCCGTCATGTCATGATTTCATAATCACGTCATACAATCTGTATTTTACTATTTTACTACTCACGGCGTGCCTGGTGAAATTTTAACACGACCTAGCATGCGACGGGAAACCACCACTTGTACGTGGTAGCTGAGGGTCTACAGAATGGCGCTACGGTGCGGGAAAAAACATTCCATTCCCTAAAATCTTTTTTTTTACTTTTTGTATTTGATTTGGGTCAAAATTGGCTATATTAAACGTGGTCCCGAAAAATCCATAATGACTTAGCACACGAAATATGTCACCCCCACCTATTTTTGCACGTAGAATCGATTGCCGTTAAAGTCGAATCTCTAAAATGACTGTAAAATGGTCAAAAGTTGATTTTTTACCATTTTTTGGAGGTTTTTGGCCCCTAAACCATTGAAAACGTTGAGATATGAATTTGAAACTAGTGCCAATCGTTAAAATGGTCATTTTTCTACCAAGAACCAAGTTTTCGTGTATATCCGATTTATGGTTAGATTTGGGCAAATTGTTGAAATCTGCCAACTAGGAGAACCGTAACTTGATTTTCTTGTTTTTTGGATTTTGGCATTTTTGACAAACTTCTGATTGAAATGGTCAATCGGGACCATGCTTAAGTTGTTTATGGGACAATTTTCGACTAAAATCCAAGATTTCATACCAATCCAATAACAGATCGTTGATTTATAGAAAATTTAAGTAGGCAAAACGGTCAAAATGACAACTTTTCTTGCTTATTTTGACCGTTTTGCCTACTTAAATTTTCTATAAATCAACGATTTGTTATTGGATTGGTATGAAATCTTGGATTTTAGTCGAAAATTGTCCCATAAACAACTTAAGCATGGTCCCGATTGACCATTTCAATCAGAAGTTTGTCAAAAATGCCAAAATCCAAAAAACAAGAAAATCAAGTTACGGTTCTCCTAGTTGGCAGATTTCAACAATTTGCCCAAATCTAACCATAAATCGGATATACACGAAAACTTGGTTCTTGGTAGAAAAATGACCATTTTAACGATTGGCACTAGTTTCAAATTCATATCTCAACGTTTTCAATGGTTTAGGGGCCAAAAACCTCCAAAAAATGGTAAAAAAATCAACTTTTGACCATTTTACAGTCATTTTAGAGATTCGACTTCAACGGCAATCGATTCTACGTGCAAAAATAGGTGGGGGTGACATATTTCGTGTGCTAAGTCATTATGGATTTTTCGGGACCACGTTTAATATAGCCAATTTTGACCCAAATCAAATAAAAGTAAAAAAAAAGATTTTAGGGAATGGAATGTTTTTTCCCGCACCGTAGCGCCATTCTGTAGACCCTCAGCTACCACGTACAAGTGGTGGTTTCCCGTCGCATGCTAGGTCGTGTTAAAATTTCACCAGGCACGCCGTGTACTCATCAGGTTTTTTGGCCCCCCCCCCCCGCCCCAAGTTAACATGTCGCCAACACCTCCCCCCAATCAGGTTCATAGCGGAGTTTCAGCAAGATATAGTGACTGATGTAACTGGGGACATGACTGCAGATCACATCCTCTTTATCGGGTTGTTATTGGTGTTTTCTGTGTATGTGAACATGGATCATATCCAGGAAGTTGATGATTTCCTGGGTTATCTCAACAATGAAATAGTAAACTCAACTCGGTCTGAAGATCTAGAGATCCTGCTAATCACTCAAGGGTTCATCCTCCATTTCCTGTCCTCCTGGCAGGAATCCCAACAGGTTTGGCGTGATCTCTACTCTGATGTGGTCAGTCAGCTAGCCGGGAAATACAACGAGGAGAGCTGCGCTAAACCCGTTCTCTCCGCTCTAACGGGGTTCCCCTTTACACCCCTGGTTACCTGGTTTGACTGGGGTCCTAATTTGGAGTTCTCGACTGTGATGGATCGTTACCTGGTTTTGAGTGAGGGTGCTGGTTACCCAGAGGGAGCTCTAACCTCCCTAATGACTGCACGATATCTACAGAGTCATGCTCCCTGTATGAGGTTGAGGTTCAACCCCATCGCTAACCCACTATGGAGCAGAGTGTGTGATATGTTGGTTGTGGATAACACTGAGAAGAGAAAGACACGGTTCATATTGGATGTTCTATCACATGTTAAAAGGAGGCTACCTATTAACAATCCCGTCCAGCTGCTGGTCAGTCTTTACACTCGGACAACACTGAAAGTGGATGTTCTCAAGTTCGCTGCGACCCATATTACCTACACTCATCCTGTATACATGGAGTTTATATCACGGTTCCTCACCCTCTCCATCTTCCCTCTCCTCCCTGCTGAGGGACAGAATGAGCTAATGAAGCTGCTTCCAACCTACATCTATCAGATTAAGGAGGGCACAGGATGGACGTATAAGAGCTTCTTCAGTACATTCCTCAGCGAGGTGTTCTGGCAGGGAGGCAAGGAGTTGAGGTTAACTCTGTTAGAGGTAATGGAATCCTTCATCGACCCCAAACAACACCCCACATTCTGTGATGATGCCCTAGCTGGTTTATCCAGCAAGTTCTTTGTGACCTCCAAGTTCTCTGCAGTGTTGGCTAAACAGACCATTCAGAAGATGGGCCATCTAATGAGAGCTGCTGGGTTTATGGAGTTCTCCCAGCTACACGATCAGAGTCTGATAGTTGAGGAGTGTGTATCAGCAGGGTACCATGTCCCCAAACTCACTCAGACGTTCTTTAACAGTTATCTAGATCAGGAAAATGTGGCATCGCTACAAAGGACAATGGTCAGAATTCTCTTGTCGTTATCTAAGGACGATGCGTATGGGTTATTGGTGGGGTTGATAGAAAGGGCCAAGGTTGAGTTCACAAAAAACCCAAAAGACTTTATGAAACCTGGGGTGGCTTGCATGAATTCTGTGATGTTTGCCTTTCTAGTTGAGAGTAATGCAACAAAGTCTCTGGGTCATGGACTTGAACACTTTGCATATTTGGGTTATTTCCTGGAGCCGGAGATTAACTCTAAGTGTGTGTTAGAGGTGTTACAAAACCAGGAGCCGTGGAACAGATTGATACGTTTATACAATGACTTTTTTGAGGCCTGAACTTATTGGGTGTTTTTTAGAGATAAACGGGTTTGTCTTCGTGCAACGGGAAATTGCATGAATTATGAATGTGTGCGTATGCGTTTTTTCTTATACCTCGTACTGAATAAAACAAATCACTCAGTGAAACCAGCTCCCGAGCACCGCTAGTAATACTATATTTCACTGTATATAGTGAGCACCGCTAGATACTATATTTCACTGTAATGCGATTGGCGCCTTTTGTATGCAAGTTTCTCTTAGTTTCATTTCTCTTGTAGTTTACTGGATTGCAACAACATATTATGCCGGGTAGCATATTAAGCTTCACTTAGATATATACTATTGTGTCAAGCAGGTGCCAGTCAGGCACCTGAAACCTATAATGATAAAACACATACGCACACGAGTTACCAATACAGTTGTAGCAGTGCTACAGTAGCACAGAGCAGTTTTAGGGGGCATGATATATTTACATATTGTGATATTATATGTATTGATTATAATATGTATCATGCGGTGTTTTCAATACTAATTTATATACAATTTGGGATTCCCACTTTCCGTGTTTTACTAACTATTTAATCTCTTATCCCTACCCCTTTCTTCTACCACCCTTTGAACACCTTGTTGTGTGAGAGCTATGTGCATAATTCACCCCCTTTTTGTTAGATTTCAGCGAATCGAGAGTCAAGAGAGAAAGAGAGAGAGAGAGAGAGAGAGAGAGAGGTTGTTGTTTCGTTCAAGCACATAATATATTCATTTAACCAATCACCCTGTTTCACACAGCTCTACTCGCATTGGCTATATTCAAAGCTAACATAAATGCAGTGTGGAACCTTCTTTTGTTAGCTTTACCCAATAGCAGTGCGATGATAGCAGTGCGCTATAAAAATATATTCTTCAAGCGTACTCTTGAACAACATATGTGTTATGCTACCATTTTGCTTAGTGGACTCGCTACCCTTTTATTAATATGTGCAGTCGGAACCCGATTTAACGGCATCCTCAGGGGAAAGGGTTTTGTCCGTTAAACCGGGGTCCCCGTTAAATCGGGGTTCGACTGTATTATTTTGCGTAGAGTCAATTCTATTGCACTCACATTATATATTACATCATGATGATAGTTATAAGTGCAGTTGAAAGTCTGTTGTTGCTGGTCAGGATAATGGTGTTCCTTGAGACCATGTTATGTAATGAACACCATGTTCATTGTTATAGTCTCTTTGTTAGTTGGGCATTGTGTCATTTGACGAGCATTATATGTTCCCACATTTGACGACCATTATGTTCCTGCACTCTGTGCAGTTTCATTGTATCCCACTAACTCTGATCTTAATTAGACGAGATATACCTGCCCCCCCTTGCTCAACAGCTAGTTAGACACATAGATCTGGTCTGCCCTGCGTGTTGTAATAAGCCCTGTGTGCAGTACGCTGTGAATGTCGCCACTAGCTTTGTGCATTTATGTAAAAAAGACCACATGTGTAATAATCTACATTTTACCTCGACTACTTGTTCTCTCGCACGTACGAGTGATGGCTTAAAGGTCGTGTTAAAAGGCACGCCGTGTTTTGTCTAGTAAGGCAGTATTTGGCTGCAAAAAAACAAACGTGTTCAAACTATCAACAAATTAATTTGTAGGCTAGTCGCTTTTTGTAATTTTGGGGCCATTTGGTGAACTGAGACATAACAAAGGTTTTCCACTTGCATTGTACTCCTATGGGGTCCCAGAAACACCAAAAAAAATCGTCCACTCCAACCGAAGTGAAGAAAGTGCCCAAAATGACCACGCCCTTTTGCCTGCATTTTCAGCCTTGGCCAAAAATAGCAACTTTGCTTTGGATTGGAGTAGAGACCAAATTCCAAAATGAGGGCACTAAAATGTGTAGAATGAGCAGCAGAATCGATTGGGACCAGGCAGAAGTCGCTATCTTGTCAACTTCGAGAGATAATTAAATAATTAAGTATGCGCATAACCGTTTTTGAGCCATACGGCTATAGCCACTCAGGAGCGGTTTCGACAATTTTCCTTCACAGGAGCTTGTTCAGCATATAAAAATTAGCGGGGGTAACAAATATCAAGTTTCTATCGCTTCAGGTCAATGCGTTATTTAACTTCAAAGATCGAAAAATGAGGGTAAAAAGTCGAAATTTGGTCATTTTCTCTCATTTTCCCCTCATTTTTCGATCTATGAATTTGAATAACGCATTGACCTTTAACGATAGAAACTTCAAATTTGTTACCCCCACTAATTTTTATATGCCGAACAAGCTCCTGTAAAGGAAAATTGTCGAAACTGCTCCTGAGTGGCTATAGCCGTATGGCTCAAAAACGGTTATGCGCATACTTAATTATTTAATTATCTCTCGAAGTTGACAAGATAGCGACTTCTGCCTGGTCCCAATCGATTCTGCTGCTCATTCTACACATTTTAGTGCCCTCATTTTGGAATTTGGTCTCTACTCCAATCCAAAGCAAAGTTGCTATTTTTGGCCAAGGCTGAAAATACAGGCAAAAGGGCGTGGTCATTTTGGGCACTTTCTTCACCTCGGTTGGAGTGGACGATTTTTTGGTGTTTCTGGGACCCCATAGGAGTACAATGCAAGTGGAAAACCTTTGTTATGTCTCAGTTCACCATTTTAGCAAAAATCGACTGGCCTATTGTTTAAAATAGTAAACAAAAGTGTGTTAAAACACTTTTTCAAACCCAAATTAATTTGTTTAAAGTACATAGTAAACAAAAGTGTGTTAAAACACTTTTTCAAAACCAAATTAATTTGATTCTGATGAAGAAGTCATGTACATCTAATCGAAATTAATTGCGTTTTACTTCAACAAAACCTGTCGCTGCCTACTCTCTTTGTCCAGCCGGAAGGAGACCAATATAAACTTCCTCACTTACTATAATATGGCGCTAATGAACTATCAACCGATTCTTGTTCTTTACCATCTATAAGCACTCCTTTATATTCCTACATCATCTGTCTTGCAGTAACAGCAGTTAGGCAGCTTTTACATAAAAACATTGCATTCGTATGGCATGTAATACTCTCAGGGTCTCTGGAGTTACCTTACCCTGTTCTTTGTGTAACTCACACTTCATTTTACTTCTGTTTCTTACACGACACGTTGCTTTACATTTCGTAACTGATGATACAATTAGTACACTGGCCTGCTACTCAATATTATATTTAAACGATATTCAAATGTTTGGAGAGCAGGCTGCGTCACAGTACATCGCGCTACCAGGACCTTTGTCTCCAGTGATGATATATGTGATATAATGTATTATATTATGTAATATATGTCCATTAAAGTCTATGATATACGCTGATTTGGCTCTCTGATTTATATATAAAGCTTCCCACAGTTTTACTTTGCGTTGTTTAGCTCCCTAGCTGGGTCTATTTTGTTTAAAAGGGCAATTTCTTGATCTCAATATCAACAATATTATCGATACGATCTGTGTCACGTCCATGGCCTATAATATAATGCAGATCTGCGAGACATCGTGATCTACATATATTATGTCCATGACCTATCTGATCTGCGTGACATGTATGTCAGATAGTTTTAAATTGTGAAATATGTGATACGGGAAGTTCTATTTAACCATTGCTGCACTGCTTGCATGATATGGTATGGTATGCACTGCTGCACTGCTGACACTGCCATGGCGTTGTGAACCACTTCCTGTTCCTCGCGTAGACATTCATATTTCTTTCTAAAAATGCATAAATTTATCAATTATATATATATAGGTTGCACATTGTTAGCATGCCAGGTTGAAAATGCAGCATTTTCAACATAACTCCCAATTCCCATGCACATTTCCCACGTTCCTTTTCCTCCCATCTTTCACAACCATCTAGACACTTAAACACACCCTCGGTCCTTCCATGCCCAGTCACCATGCATAAAAAACCCTATCCCTACTGCAGCTCCTGCTGTCGACCCCTCCCCATTACTACTGCCCTCCACCAATACCCCCCCCCCCCCATAATACTATCTAAACTACCTCCTCCCCCACCTCCCCCACCTCCCCAATACTATCTTAACACTATCTGAATCTCTATCCTATTATAGCGGTATGAACATAACGGGTGGTATGTACACTGCAGCCAATACTACTGCCCTCCCCCTGCCACCCAACCTTCCATCCCCACCTCCCCCACCCAGCCTCCCATCCCACAATACTATCTAAACAACCTCCTCTAACCCTATTATAGCGGTATGAACATAACGGGTGGTATGTACACTGCAGCTGTCCCATCAAATAGCACAGAGATCGATGTTATGGGTATCGAACTGAGAGTATCCTTATCTCTTATCATGGCCTGTGTGTGCACTGGCAGTGTCTTCGGTGAGTATACATTGTAATATTATTGATTATTGTACATTAATTATATTGGTACATATTACGAATTAAGAGAGGTAAAAGAATTGAGGGAGTTCGGGCAGTGAAATAATATACACTATCACTAGTAATTAGTTGACTGTCTGAAAAGAGAGAGAGTCTCTCACTAGTAATTAGTTGACTGTCTGAAAAGAGTCTCTCACACAGAGTTTCCTATAGTACACACACCTGCTGACCATGACGTACTGTAGTGTACTATAGTGACAGATCAGTTCTATTATACCCATTACAGTTTCCCCGGAAACTCTCCCGGAAATAATAAAGGGAGGTCTCACAATGAAAACTTGAGTAAAGAGTACACTGTATACATAGTAGGACTGTCAAATGTTATGTGTTATACATGGTTGTATTATTTGTTGTAGTGTTACTATCGTCCACACTCCACTATACTGCTACTATTATTATATTGTAGAGTGTAGGAATGTAGTGTTACTTTGTCATAGTCTTGTGAAACTCTGGACCTCTCTCTTTCCTCTATCATTCCCTTCTTTTGTCTATCCTTCTCTCTCTCCCTTTCTCTCTCTATCTTTTAATAATGGCGAATTAATTCTCCGGCTCAAAAGTAGTGAAGATTGACCTTCCGTGTTTGGGTGTTTTTTCCAATGAAAGATTTCACCATTCCACTTGACAACATTTATTTGATCAAAAGTTTTGATTCAAAACTTATTAGATCATGATTAGCGCTGAAGTTATCGATATTTTAAAGAAATTTACTAAATCATACTCGGTTATTAGATTATTGTACCCAGTTCTACACAAACTAAATCCCTGTATAATTATAGCTCTATAATTGGTCCCCATTTCTTGTTCCGTCTAATTTCATATGTCTTTTTTTAAATCTTTGTTCTGAGCTGTTAATCGGTTTCCTACTACACAATTAACTATTCGTAGGAACCGACCGAAACAAGTAAACAACCAATCAGAGCTCGTTATTTAGGTCACGTGACTGGTTATCAGCCAATCAGCGACCAGTATTTCCTGATTCGGTCGGTTCCTGACATTTAACTATTCGTATTGCGCCAGTCGAAACTGCAAATTACAAAAGAGAAGAAAATGGAGGCTAAAATATTGTCCGTGTGTGTTTGTGTGTTTAGTGAAGTTTCAGTCAATAATGTTAGTGGTTGAGTGGATATATATGCAATGTTAGTGGTTGAGTGGATATATATGCAATGTTAGTGGTATGCAATGCTAGTGGTGATAATAATGGGCATTATTTCACTTAATTCAGCGATGCTGATCAAACATAAAACCATTATATTGATTTGCTAGTTATCTGAAAATCTGAGGCCTACTTAAAACTTTTAACCAGCCACCTCGATCAGATGCGAAGTACTATTTAACAATATTTTACAATTAAAAAGTATTTAAGATCGTAACTAGCAATAAGTTAAGTAGGCCTCAGATTCTTAGATTCTCAGATAACTAGTAAATCACTAACGGTTTTATGTACGAACATGATGAACTACACCAGCTTGTGTTATCTGCTCCTACTCCTTGGTGTGATGGTGATGGGCCTGATCACTGTGATTATATGTGACCTGCTCTTGGGATTAATTAGTTTCTCACACAAGATTAGGTTTAATCTTGTGTGAAATCTTGTATTCACACATACTAGCCAAGAAGAACGGGGGCCCCAGAAGAACATACACGATTAACATCTCCCAACATACAAGATGTGTTGATGTGTACGAGATTAAATGCCGGCATAATTGAGGGGGGCATCCGGCATATAAATTGTTTTCTTGAGATTTTCATTTCTTCCAGCTACTTTCACTGAGTGTTGTGGTCGACAGTGAAATACCAACCATAAACACTTGTTAGAGCAGGGAAACCCCAAACAATTACAGCAATAATTATGTCTTGAAAACATGTAAAACATCCAGACCACCAGCGGTAATTAACCACCCCCTGCCTTGTTCGACCCTCTCCAACAACATCACAACTACCCCCCTCCTTCCCAGGTAACATGTTGGTATTTATACCTTCCCCCCTTCCCAGGTATTTATATGTTCGACCATCTCTCTCCAATACCCCTCTGTTTCAGGTAACATGCTGGTGTTTATATCACTAGTGAAGGAACGACCACTGCCAAACCCTGCCGTCGAGATGATCTTCAGACACCTCTCCCTGGCTAACTTGGTGTTGGCAGGAATAGGAGAACCACTCGTGGTGGTATCTCTTGCAGCAGGTACTTGTCTGTTTGTTTGTTTGTCTGTTTGTGTGTCTGTTTGTTTGTTTGGTGGTGTCTCTAGCAGCAGGTATTATACTTGTCTGTGTGTGTTTGTTTGTTTGGTTGTATGTTTGTTTGTTTGTTTGTTTGTCTGTTTGTTTGTTTGTTTGTTTGTTTGTTTGTTTGTTTGTTTGTTTGTTTGTTTGTTTGTTTGTTCGTTTGTTTGTTTGTTTGTTTATTTGTTTGTGTGTGGTCTCTCTTGCAGCAGGTATACTTGTTTGTTTGTTTGTTTGTCTGTTTGTGTGTTTGTCTGTTCGTTTGTTTGTTTGTTTGTTTGTTTGTTTGTTTGGTGGTCTCTCTTGCAGCAGGTATTATACTTGTCTGTGTGTGTTTGTTTGTTTGGTTGTATGTTTGTTTGTTTGTTTGTTTGTTTGTTTGTCTGTTTGTTTGTTTGTTTGTTTGTTTGTTTGTTTGTTTGTTTGTTTGTTTGTTTGTTTGTTTGTTTGTTTGTTTGTTTGTTTGTTTGTTCGTTTGTTTGTTTGTTTGTTTGTTTGTTTGTTTGTGTGTGGTCTCTCTTGCAGCAGGTATACTTGTTTGTTTGTTTGTTTGTCTGTTTGTGTGTTTGTCTGTTCGTTTGTTTGTTTGTTTGTTTGTTTGTTTGTTTGTGTGTTTGTTTGTTTGTTTGTTTGATTGATTGTTTGTTTGTTTGTTTGTTTGTTTGTTTGTTTGTTTGTTTGTTTGTTTGTTTGTTTGTTTGTTTGTTTGCCACCACTTCATAACTCCATGGATTATAATAGTTGCCTTGTTCGTCCCTCTCTCCAAATGTAGAGAAGGGTTCATAACAATAATTCTCTTATTTCTCCCACATCTTTCTCGGTATGAACTGGAGTACCACGTACTCAAGTCTCAACACGTACCCAACATGTATTGTAATTTATTAGCATTGATTAGGTGGGCTAATAAATTATTTCGTGTTTATCAATAATAATTCATCACTGGGAATATAATGCTATGGGAACGAATTATATATCAGTGGTTAGTAGTGGTTGTAAGACCCTTGTTCGACCAGAGTTTCGACCCCTATTTCCCTACGACCCTACCGCCCGTTTTTGTGTGTTTTTGTTTGAATAAAACAACGCATGTTTTATACGAAGCTGGGACGCCGCTCGCTCAGGGGGGTAATTTCATTACCAAATCTCTTTTCGTTGTTTTTTTTTGTTTTGATTAAATCAGTATTATACAAATCCTAACCATTGGCCGACTTTTGTTTCTGCGGAATGTCATTACTCATCCATGAAACTAAATTTCTGGTTGGATAAAGGTATTAGGCTGTCTCGCACTGACCCCTTCTCTCACGCTTCCCTCCTAGCAGTGAGCAAGGAGAGCAGTCAGAGTGTCGCGTTATTACCCAAGACATAATTAACACTGTACTACAGCTGTGCAGTGGATGTGGCAGATCCTAATTCATAGAAACATACACACAGAGACACAGACTTGACTGACTGACTTAGGGCGGCTTCCGTGTCCGAGCAACTATATCAGTCCGCACTCCGCCACAGCTCCCGGTTTTGCATAAGCTCCTTTATCTCGTTGTCGGAGGCAAGACCAGTATCGTCCCTGATTTGCTTAAGGAAAGTCTTCTGGGGCCTCCCCCTGCTACGATTCCCTCTGTCCGGCTCCCAGAAAAGAAGCTGGTGAGCAGTAAGCTCGGGGTGGCGCTGTATATGACCAGCCAGCCTTAATCTGCGAGCACGAACAGTTTCAGATGCCCTGCCCCCTGGGAATATTCTGATAGACGTCCTCATTCCGCACCTTGTCCCACCAATTGATACCCAGTGCCATTCTCAGCATGTTACTATGACATCCATCCAGGCGTTTTTCCAGACTAGCTGTAAGTGTCCAGGTCTCTGCTCCATAGAGTAGTATGGCTTCCACTGTTGTTCTGAACAGATTAACCTTGCAACTCCTCCTCATGTCAGAGACACAGAGAGACAGAGAGACAGAGACACATACACACAGAGACACAGAGAGTGTGTTTTATTCAGTGTGAGAGTCACCAAATTTACACAGTTAATAACAGACATTATACCAACACCCAGTAATTAACACTTGGTCACGTACTACACCACGTACTATGGCAGTACTGCCACACTACCACACAATACACACCATACACATCATGTGTATGTGGCCTGCACTGCTGTACTTCTAATAATATCTTCCAAGTTGCAATATCACACGAATTACATGAAGCAAGAGCTGTAGTTAATTAACAACAATACCACAGTTGTTCACACAGTTGTTCACACAGTTGTTCACACAGATACAACTTGAGGGCAATTCATTATTAATGAATAGCTTTTGCCTTTCAGATATGATTAATGAATCATTAATCAATATCTGAAAGGCAAAAGCTATACTTTCTGACGTGTTTTTCATAAGAAAAGGCTGTTTCTTCACATACATCATACATGATCTGTACATTGTGTGATGTACATTGTGTGATGTACAAATGTACAATTATTTTACATCACAGAGATTCTCTTCTATTACTGTTTCAATTTTGAATGTAATAATAATGTAGCAATAATGTGTGGTAATAAATATGAAAATGTAACTCTGTTTAGAGCTAAATCTCACACAGTTACTAGGTATACTCAGATTCATTTGTGACGTGTCATCAACTATATATTAACCTCCTTCTCTCTCTCTGTCTCAGGAAAGTGGGTTTGGGGAGAGTCAATGAGGTTCTTTGAGGCCTTCTGGGTAACCACCTTTGGACTGTTCTCGATGATGATTCTAGGTCTGATAAGTTTTGAACAATATTCTAGATTTGTGAAGCAACAACAACTCAAGACGCATCAGGTAATATATGTCAAACCCCTCCCCCCTCCCCCGTCCACTGCCCAACTAATGTATGTCTAACCCAACTAATACATGTCAAGCCCCCCCCCCCTCAACGCTTGTAAAGATCCCACATGAACACCCTGTATATGTCATGATTAATTGTGGTTAGTTATATCTTGTTAGTTATATCTTGTTAGTTATATCTTGTTATTAACAAGTTCATGTGTTGCCACGTTAGATATGAGTCTCATTATCAATAAGTTGATGTAATAAATAGGGACAAATTGAGACTCGTTGATTTTATTTCAGGAATAACTCGACGTTTCGCCGTTCGACGGCATCATCAGGATAATCTATAAATGAAATGGGTCACATATTAGTAAAAATAGACGAAATACACGAAATATGATCTATACAAAATATACACACACGCAAAAACTAGGAACTGAACATTGTACTGACTAGATAATAAACTGTTCAATCGTATCACCTTCTTCTCTCTTGTTAATAGTAGGCATTAATAGTTTAATATGGATTGCCTCCATCACCTTCCTTCTCACTGGTTGGTCAAGCCCAGTTTCCAGTATATTGAATTCTAGATCAGGAGGTTCTCCGTCATGAATAGTTGAATAGTGTGTCGCGAGAGCTTCATTAGGATAGGTATTGGGCGATATTGCTGCCAATCTATGTTCTTTGAATCTCTCACGACACGGTCGTGCTGTCTCTCCTACATAAATCTGTTTACATAATTTACACTCAATTTTATATACAACGCCTTTAACTGTACAATCTAGGGTAGGGTGGTTTATGAGGGGGCATATGAGGCAGTTAGTGAGGTGACAATGGGGCCTATCATATGGTCGTGATTTACAGAACAAGTTCCGTAACTTGGTTCCTGGGGTGAATACAGTGCGAATAGGGAGGTTGTGAGAGGTGATAAATGATGTGACGAATTGGGTGAATGATTCACTGATGTATGGAAGTTTGAGTACTGTTGAGTGATCGCGTGATGTGTTTATCTTCATAAGGCGTTGTTCAGACAGTTCTCTAGGATTCGGGTATCCGTTGTTCATCAACAGCTTGTCAACAATGTTTCTCGAGTGATCCTGGTGGATAGCATTCGATGAACATGTATCTGCTGTTCGGTAGAAACTCCTGATAGTCTGGAGTTTCACAGTTTCCGGGTGATGACTGTTAGCATGGAGTGTGATAGGTTTCTTCTGAGGTTTCCGGAAGTATCTATGTTCGATGATACTCTCATCAGAAACACGTATCTCAGCATCCAAAAACGGAACCCAATCTCCTTTCTCTGGATAATCCACTTCCCACTGTAGAAGTTGGTCGGGGTCCTCTGCTGCTATACTCGCCACCATTGCTTCAGCTTCTACTTTGGATCTGGCAAACGCTCCGGTATCGTCAACGTATCTCCCGTAGAATGTGAGGTGGAGGTCGAGGTATATACTAGATCTTTCATACATGTACACACGGATGATGGCTGCCAAGGGGGATGGTTTACAACCCATAAACAGTCCGACTAGTTGTTGGTATAGCCTACTATTGTACACAAAGAACGAGTTCTCCATGACACCGGATGTTGGATTTTGTCATGGAGAACTCGTTCTTTGTGTACAATAGTAGGCTATACCAACAACTAGTCGGACTGTGTGTACATGTATGAAAGATCTAGTATATACCTCGACCTCCACCTCACATTCTACGGGAGATACGTTGACGATACCGGAGCGTTTGCCAGATCCAAAGTAGAAGCTGAAGCAATGGTGGCGAGTATAGCAGCAGAGGACCCCGACCAACTTCTACAGTGGGAAGTGGATTATCCAGAGAAAGGAGATTGGGTTCCGTTTTTGGATGCTGAGATACGTGTTTCTGATGAGAGTATCATCGAACATAGATACTTCCGGAAACCTCAGAAGAAACCTATCACACTCCATGCTAACAGTCATCACCCGGAAACTGTGAAACTCCAGACTATCAGGAGTTTCTACCGAACAGCAGATACATGTTCATCGAATGCTATCCACCAGGATCACTCGAGAAACATTGTTGACAAGCTGTTGATGAACAACGGATACCCGAATCCTAGAGAACTGTCTGAACAACGCCTTATGAAGATAAACACATCACGCGATCACTCAACAGTACTCAAACTTCCATACATCAGTGAATCATTCACCCAATTCGTCACATCATTTATCACCTCTCACAACCTCCCTATTCGCACTGTATTCACCCCAGGAACCAAGTTACGGAACTTGTTCTGTAAATCACGACCATATGATAGGCCCCATTGTCACCTCACTAACTGCCTCATATGCCCCCTCATAAACCACCCTACCCTAGATTGTACAGTTAAAGGCGTTGTATATAAAATTGAGTGTAAATTATGTAAACAGATTTATGTAGGAGAGACAGCACGACCGTGTCGTGAGAGATTCAAAGAACATAGATTGGCAGCAATATCGCCCAATACCTATCCTAATGAAGCTCTCGCGACACACTATTCAACTATTCATGACGGAGAACCTCCTGATCTAGAATTCAATATACTGGAAACTGGGCTTGACCAACCAGTGAGAAGGAAGGTGATGGAGGCAATCCATATTAAACTATTAATGCCTACTATTAACAAGAGAGAAGAAGGTGATACGATTGAACAGTTTATTATCTAGTCAGTACAATGTTCAGTTCCTAGTTTTTGCGTGTGTGTATATTTTGTATAGATCATATTTCGTGTATTTCGTCTATTTTTACTAATATGTGACCCATTTCATTTATAGATTATCCTGATGATGCCGTCGAACGGCGAAACGTCGAGTTATTCCTGAAATAAAATCAACGAGTCTCAATTTGTCCCTATTTATTACATCAACTTATATCTTGTTAGATTCTCAGAATTCAATTAATATGATTCTCAGCAGATCAAGGGATGTCCCCCTACTACTACTAGTAGTAAGCCCCCCCCCTGGGATGAGATTCAGCTGTTTAACTCTGACCAATATGAGAGAGTTTCTAAGAAACTACCTTACTATATTATTCAGCTCCTATAAATCTCGAGAAATTAGTGCAAATAAGACGCCTTGTATGGCGATATTTTCCTTGGAGAGGTGAGGTGAGAGAGTGAGATAGAGAGAGATAGAGAGAGAAGAAGAAGAAGCTCATTTTAGGGAAATATAGGCCGGGCCGCTGATAATACTGACCGGATCCTAAACAGAGGGTTAATTCTCTACAGGTTTCCCAAGGCATTATAGTTAGGGAGAGAGGGTCTTTAATTGCGGCTCAGTGCCACTATGCGAGAGAGGGTCTTTAATTGCAGCTCAGTGCCACTATGATTATACCCACTGCGGAAGCTCTTTCATTGGTCTGCAAGGTGAACCACCCCAGTGGGACTCAGTGAACTGCACCTTTCACAAAGCGCACCTTTCAGTGTGTTGCACAATACACTTGCACACCTTGTGTTGACCAAGAATATTTACAGAGGGGGGGGGTGCTACAGAGAAAGAATTGTCTATTAAATCGGGGGGGGGGGGGGTGCCATTAATATAACTCACTTGGTGGATTGTCTTTACTAAATATATAATGGATAAAGGTGGCTATAGTCGTGTTCTAGGCAAAGTACCAAATAACTTGGTGCTATTAGAGCACTTACACAGTGAGACACGGCACCACAGTAAGACGGAACTATAACAGTGAGTACTTACACACTGAGAGTTATAGTTATAGTGCACTTTTGAATTGGTTCCAACGTGTAAAATAATTTCTCTGTGAGGTCAAACTAATGCACCATCCCTGTATATATTACTCTAAACGGCCCTTGTCCGTCAATATACCACCTTTACGGTAAAAGGAAACTACTAGTATTCACACAGGTGGGCCCCTGAGTATGTGATACTACATGTCCTGGGGGTAGTATCCCATCTAATGGGTTTTATAATGGGACCATGGTTTTATTCAACCCTCCCGTATTATATTTGATAACAATCGAGGAGTGAGAATCTTAGAATCTAGAGTACGGTATGCTTCAATCAGATTAGACAATTTGAATTTTGTAGACCCACTACTCACTAGATCACTATAGCATTGACCAATACCATGTGATCTTTCTCTTTAACAATATTCAATAAATATTGTTCATGAATAATATCTAAAATATATCTAATAACTAATCAACATGAAGCAATGAATAGTTAAACATGATTCTAGTTCCTGAACTGGTTCTCTATCCAATCAACATTCTCATATAACTACTGGGTTAGAACTGCTGGATTAGTTTGGTTTCTGAGAAACGATGTACTTTAAATTAATTTCTCAACTATGTGTGACAGATGCATGATGGGGGTATGATGGTGCTCAGAGTTTCTAGGAATTTGAGCACCAGATTCAAGGATATATGTTTGAGGCGGTTGACCGAAAGGAGACAAATATTCAGAGGTCCTGGGGCTTTTAAAGAACATTAAAATGGTAAATAAAGAGGCTTTCACGGGAGGGAGGGAGGGATGGGGGAAGCTGTCTTCCCCTGCTACATCCATCTGTACCTGTCCACACCTTTCAGACGTTCATATTCCCAAACCAAATGTTGAGTCACTTTCACCGCACCCCTACCTAATAGTATATTACACTTGGTATAGTCAGGTTTCAATATAACAGTGTGTTTCTTGCAGGATTCAATACAGTGTGTGTTTCTCATCACACAGGTATGTACTATTTACCAATGTGTATATTTATTGCAGGTAGCAGTGCTGTTGTCAGGTATCTACTTCCTGGCATTCTTTTTCGGGATCGCTCCACTGGTTGGCTGGTGTGAATACGGACCTGAGGGTAAGTGACACTATCTAATATTATGTGGGAACAGGGGTTCACCAATAGGAGATCAAATAGAAGATCCAATAGGAGATCATATGGCTTCTCTTTGGTCTCCTAGTGGATGGCTCCGAGCCATCACCACTCATCTGATTAATTGAAAATATATGTGATATGTGTGATATGATAAACTTTGATTGAAAAGTTGAGTCGAGAAAATGGTAGGGTGGTTCCTTGCACAGCGAGACGCTACTACTGTAATACTGCAATTTATTACAAATCTCAGTGGTGTTCTCTAAAAGTGTTCTCTATCAGCCTCTTTATGAATAAATCAATTTAACCCAGCCATTATATTACAAAGATTTATAAAGAACTAGCGCACCCATTGGGTGCGCCTCAAGTAAGGGCTTTTTGATAACCCACCCGGCTTCGCCGGGTGGTTCTTTTCACCCCTTTTAACGTAAATAACACGGTTGCCATGGCAACTGAATTGGTAACTATGGGGACTGGCATGTTAAAAGTCATTCGAAAATATTGACAAACTTTCACTGGAAGTTCCAAAAGTGTGAGTAACAGCTTTACAGCTTTGGTCACATAAAGTGTTTTATGAAGGAGCAGTCTGTCGCTTAGATACCGCTTAACGAACGACTTCGACTTCGACGCGACATCTCCAAATTATAATATAGATAGTCTTGCCAGACAGATGGTATAAGGGTTGAACGATTTTTGCAAGAAGGGTATCTCTCTCACTCTCTCTTTCACTCTCTCACTCTATCTCTCTATCTCTCTCACTCTCTCTCTCTCTCTCTCTCTCTCACTCTAACTATCTTTCTCTCTCCCTCTAACTATCTACCTCACTCCCTCTCTCTCTCCCTCTCTCCCTCTAACTATCTACCTCTATTGAAACAGCAGTAGTCATTATAATGTAGTCTCCTCGAGAGTATGATGACGCACAGCTCTCTTCATCTAGTTTCCCCCTCGTCTGACTGAGCCCCCTGGTCACCTCTCTATCTTGGGGGGGGGGGGGGGAGAGATATCGCAACAGTGATCCTCGTGCTTGAGCCTGAAAACCAATTAACGATTTGGCGGGAAGTCTTTGTTTAGGAGTACGAATTTAATTTAAAACACAGGGATATCCCTCTAGACCCCATTTTTCTCTAAATGAACTATTCTCTTTAGTGGTGGCAGCTTCCAAAATCCGTGTTTGTGTACGTCACATTAATTAGGTGAAATAATTCCAATTATTCTCCTTACCAACAACCTATGTCTCAGTCCAAGAGTGTTTGTACGTAACGCGCGATGTTTCAGAGCTAGTCTTTATCGCGCGCCTAGAATATTAGCCACATCCTACTCGACCTCCAAAGTTTGATGATTTCATTCAACTTCCCCTTCGGTGGCGGGTTCACTGAAATGTTCATGGGAAAGGCGATAAGTCGATTAGATCATAGCACAGTCGGACCCCGATTTACCGGGATGCTTATGTATTTTCCCGGTAAATCGGGGTGTCCAGTATACCGGGGGCCGTTAAATCGGGGTCAGACTACGTCATATTATTATCCAACATTCCACTGCAGTACTGGCAAGCGTTAAGGTATAAGGTCATAGAAGGACCTCTTGTCTTTCAGCAGTTTCAGGCCATTCATCGTATCAAAAAAGTTAAATTTCCCCTAATAAGTTAGTATGCTGCGAAGTTGCCCCTAAACACCAACCGAATCTATATTTCTAACCCCTGACCTCGTACAATAATACAAATACTCCATGGAGGCTATTTAACTCCCTATCTCCCCCAGGTTATGGTGTCAGTAACTCTCTCCCTCTCTCCCCCAGGTTATGGTGTTAGTAACTCCCTCCCTATCTCCCCCAGGTTATGGTGTCAGTAACTCTCTCATGTGGAACAATCTGAACGACAACAATGCTAGTTATATAATCTGTGCAATGATCGTGGGATACTTCTTCCCTCTTATCATCATCATGTTTTGCTACAGAGCAATATATAGACTTGTACAGGTATGAGCAATCTATAGACTTGTACAGGTATGAGAGGGTAATATATAGACTTGTACAGGTAAGAGAGGGACTATTAGGAATTATTAATGATCACATTTATAAATGAAAGTCCCACTACTTCAAAATTCCACCCTATTTTATATGTGTCATTCTACCCTAACTGTCCCAATTTGAGATTTTGAGCTGTTCGATATGTTTCCTGACCTTTGTTTGTTTCAGGCGCAGCTAAACACATCGGTGGTTAAAATGACAGTTAGTGCGAATGTAACTAGTCTGTCTACAAACCGGAATCACATAATGCTGGTGAGTAATGACAAACTATCTTGTAATGCTGGTGAGTAATGCATGACATCTTTTTGTTATGCTGGTGAGTGTTGGTGGTGGTGGTGGTGGTGGGTTATAGCGTGTCAAACTCTGCAGCGCAGAACGACATAGCTACCTCGAGTTATAGCGTCTGTCATCGTTATTGTGGTATTAGATGGCATTATTTACTCAGTACTCAGCTGTTGTCAATGCTGTTGAGTATGCTGCAAAGGTGCTATAGGTATCCCCCTCCTGCTGATGTATGGAACTGAAGGGCGGGGTTTCTTTCTAAATTAAAAAGTGGGAAAATAGTTTAAAAGATTAAACCTTATAAAGTGTGCCAGTCGGTCGTGGTAACAGAATCAAGCTGTGTGAAGATTATATAGATTCTATACAGAATCTAGTTCCACTATGTACTACCTACCCCTCCCCCCCCCCCCTCGGATCAAGGGGGATTACATCATGATCTTCGACCAAGAAGGTTTTATACTTGCTCCTATGCATTCCCCCAGGTCCAACCGTTATATAACTCCAAGAGATTCCTCTAGTACTGCACACCCCCTGTCGGAGCATTGGCCTGACAGACACCGCCTTTTCCATAATTATGGACATGCTATATACCAGCTGCTCAAAAGAAAAAGACCCCCCTTTTCTCTAACACCACTCCCCCCAATATAGGTGCAAGAGAGACAGTTAGCATCTACCATAACATTTGTCATCCTGTCCTTCTTCTTTGCATGGACGCCCTACGTGTTCGTTAACATTATCAACATGTTTAGCACTCTCGTTCTGAAATACAGGATTCTAGCTACGGTAAGTGGACGCCCTACGTGTTTGTTAACATTATCAACATGTTCAGCACACTCGTTCTAAAATACAGAATACTGGCAACGGTAAGTTATATTGCTAATCAAACAATTACCGGGCGGATAATAACTTCCGACTGTATAACATCAGGACATGATCAAACAGATCTTTAAAACGCCCTTTTCACAGAATCTAACAATAACTCTCAACCCCCCAGATTCCCCCTAACAGTGCCCAACAACTCCTAAACCACCCCCTCCCCTTTTCCAGATTCCAGCCCTCTTTGCCAAATCCTCGACCCTCTGGTGGATAATCGTGTATTGTTTGATGGATGTCAGGATTAAAAAGGCGTGCAGGAAGACTTGTCTTAGATTTAAACGGTCGTTCCGTGTTTGGTACTTCTCTTAGGGGGGACTCTCACAAACAATAGTTAATTGAATGTATTTAAATTGATGAGTTTAAAATATTAGGATTATTTAATCTTTAGACTGTAAAGTTTTTTAAAGGTTGACATTTATCAATATATTTTGTTAGTGAGAATTTTATTAGGATTGTTCATCTATTTATCTTATTTGTTCCTTGATAAAAGTTTTTAATCATTCCCCGGATAGCGACCCATAAAACAGTTCAAAGACCACGCCAGAGGACACCCATTCTCACGTGTGTCTACTGTATGGGGAGTGCGACTTTTCGTTATTATGTAAATTATTGCCTAGACTGTAAAGGAGGGTTAGAACAAATAATTTATTGCTGTATCACATAACAGCTGTAATGTGTGACTGTGTATGTGTGACGTGTGTTGGTGTTTTACATTATAAACTACTAGTGTGAAGCAGTAAATACATAATTTTGCCAATGAAAACTAAAAGTCCCAATTTAATCTTTGGTGACGCAGCCACCCCTACACTAGCTGTGCGCCTGTAAGATTGTTTTTGAAAGTGTAATTAAGAGTTTAACCCCACACAACTGAGAGTGTGAAAGAATAATCTACTCTAGTATTTTAATTTTGTGTAAGGGGTAATTAATAGGTTTGTTATACATATATAGGAGAGAGTGCCGTTACTGCAGTTCCACCTAACAGGTTGTTATAACATATTACAATAGTGAGACTGGGCATATGGGTATAAAATAGCACGGTATAGAATAAGGGAATTATTGATTTGTTCAATACCATGTGTTCCAATTGTATACTGATCTGTTTTTACTTCAATTAATTTACCAAAAAAAAGGTTGTTTAATTTGAAACTCGGTGTATCTGTCTGGCGTCGGTAACATAGACTGACACAACTGGCGCGGGGGTCACCAATGTCTGGCGGCTGGGTGGGAGTCCCTTACTCAACTGTTGAGTCAACAGACTAGACAACAGGTATCACCCACTAGGCACTTGTAACATGGCTGTAGCGTAGCCTATCTCACCAGCCGTACAATCCGTCACTTTGAAAGCGGATGCTGTGGTGTCATTATTTCTACGGTCCTAATTGAGCCCCATTATTTCCCACGGTACGCGCGCGGTGACTACCGGGGGAAGGGCTTGTCATTGATGGGAGGTGCCGCGCCCTACAGACATGTCGATCTGCGGATAATTGAATAATTGAACATTCGAAATTGTGGGAACCTGTCATTGTATTGATCTACCGAACCCTCACAGATCAGCGGTCTGAGCCACACAAATCTAGGCCACTGATCTCTCCAGTCTCCACACCTCTGGGCTCTGTCAGGCCAATGCTCTGACAGCTGCACCTCCGACTGCTTACCAAGTTCATTATAGGAATTCATAATCACATCTTGAATTTAAAATGTTGAAACTAATTATCGTTTACAAAATCACTGTCAGAGCATTGGCCTGACCCATTCTCGCTTCTCCGCGAGAACTGTGGTCAGAGCATTGGCCTGACAGCAAAATCATGGATCTGACTCTCTCAGTACGTAATATGCTGCCAGCAGAATATTTTCACCAAACACAAACAGGAGTCCAAAATGTGATGTCCTATAAAAGCATGTGTCTCTATTAATCTGAATTTGCCACATATGGTTTATCCTCTGAACCGTATATCTCTGATCCTTCTTCTTCCTCCTCAGCGACCGATTGGTCGGGGGTCGGGGTCGCTGAAAGGGTGAGGTTTGGTGAAATTGCACACTTAGAGGATGTACCGTACAGAATAGAAGTGTGTGCAGTGTGTACTAGTGCGGTGTTGGGTCCCCCTATATTAGAATTCTACATCTAGAGATCAGTATACTCTCTATAGATACCTCTCTTACCTCTCTTTCCCTCGGATACCCTGAGTTCTCTCTTACCTCTCTTCCCCTCGGATACCCTGAGTTCCCTGACCAATCTGATCCTCTCCTCTTCCTGTCTGCGTCTCTCCTCCTCGATCCGTGCCTTCTCTGCTCTCCTTGCTATCTTCCTCCTGACTGAGAACGGGTCCTCAGGGTCCTCTATACTGGATACCTCTGTTCCTGTACTGTCAGTGTACACGCTAGCCTGGTGATGGGAGTTGTTGAGTAAGGGGTGGAGTAGTATACAAGTAAACTTAGAGTTGGCCAGCTAGCTACGTTAGGGCTTCAGACCCCCTAACACCAGGAATTGAACTTCAGTTCAGTTTTTGGCCCCAAGTAACAATTAACAATCGGTTATTCAAGTGGTGATACAATTAACAATTAACAATTATAGTTACCTCTGACTCCGAGGGGGTGAGAGCAGTATCGATATCAGAATAGATATCTGATTCCCCACCAAAGCTGATATTGTCCGCCAGGTTCTGGGCCAGAGCTTGACGGGGTGTTTGCACCAGGTTGGTCACTTGGAGTGCATCCTGGGTGTGGTTAATTAATTAATTTATTCACTATAGATAGCGTGATCATATATCAGTGAGTACTTAATTAGTAATCACTTAGTAATTAATCACTTAGTTAATAAGCAATCAAATAATAATCACTAAGCAATTAATAATTAATTAATTAATCACTAACCACTACTTCCTCCTCTTCCTCTTCCTTGTAGTAATCATAACAGTGAGGCTTGAAAGGGAAATTCTTGATGCAGTTCACACAGCCAACCTGGAGAGAGAGTAATATTATATGTTACTGCCTAGTAGATATAAAGGAGTGAAATTTGTTGAATAACTATCATATAACATTTATTAACTACACAACGAAAAACAGTTTTCCGTTTTCATCAGTTTTATTATCAAACAAACATAATATTTACCAATGTAAAGGTGAAGAGGAATGGTGCTAGATACAAAATGTAGATGGCTTACCAATGTAAAGGTGAAGAGGAATGGTGCTAGATACAAAATGTAGATGGCAGAGGAGATATAGATCATCGGTTTAGGCCACACTTGTTGCTTGAAATACAGCTCTAACACCGCTGAAATAATTAACAGCTAATTAATTAATTAATTAACAAGTACCTTTGAAATAGTTAGTGAATATAATAGTTAGGAGAGTCTTAACAACTGTGTTCCACTTACAACTGTGTTCCACTTACAACATACAACCCTCCTTTAGGGAAAACTCAGCTCTAACTGAATGGCATCCCATTAATGGGATCCCATCAACAGTAAAACTCTAACTGCAGATAATGGACCACAGTGATGGTTCTTTCTCTGTATTCTCCCAGGTGGTGAGCTGCAACTTACAACTGTTTGCTGCGGTGATACCATCCTCTTCAAGAGAGTCCCCCGCCCCTCTTATCCCTATTGACCACCCTCACCCCCTATATGACTCATCTCACCCTCGGCTCACTCCCCTCGCCCCATGTTCTAACCCTCCTTTACATGTGCACGTGGCAACTTACAACTATTTGCTGCGGTGATCCCATCCTCTTCAAGAGACTCTGCGGTCGCTGATCCCAGATACGTCATCTCAACTCTGAGGAGACTACCGAACTCTAGTACAGCTCGGAAAATAGCCATCCCTACCATACCTGATGAGTAATGGTTGGATGCTTTGGTTACGAAGTTACCCCTTGCCAGCGCGCGCGAAGTGTGAGGTGTCTTAATAAAAATATGTCGGGGAAAAAAATGTCGGGGAAATAAAAATAATTGGATAAACACCTTAATTACAGTCGGACCCCGATTTACCAGGAGGATAAAATTCCCCCGATATAGGAAATTAACAGAATTTGACCCCGATATATCGGGCATCGCGGTCCGACTATCCGACTGTAGTACTAATTAGTAACTAAGAGTAATTAACAGTAATTAACAGTAATTAGTAATTACCTGCTGGCACGATGAAAGGCCACACGAACATCCAGTAGTAATGAAGATGATGCATGCTGTACATGAACATTGCGTTGTTCAGTCTGTACATACTGTATACCCAGGTACCCGCTATCACCTGTTAGGAGACGTCATGTGATCATATATATGGAGGTGTGAACATTATCATGTCCATATATGGGGGTGTGAACATTATCATGTCCATATATGGGGGTGTGAACATTGAATGACTATATATGGAGGTTTGAACATCATCATGTCCATATATGGAGGTGTGCTGGTGTGAACACTATCATGTCCATATATGGAGATTTCTCACCATGATGGCTGATAGGATGGGGACAGGCCAACCGTATGCGAACTTTTCGAATATCTGATACATAAAGAATCCGAATCCCGTATTGAGAGCGTACACCTGGGAGAAAAGAAACTGAAATTAGTAAATTAGTAAATTAGTAAATTAGTAAATTAGTATATTAGTAACAATTTTAAATAATGATTGGAGAAATAGATTGGGTCAATAAAATACATGACAATTGACATCAGTTGTACCTGTGCGAGTTACTTCGAACTCTATACTACTTTCGCGGGCAGGTCATCCTCCAGACGCAGCAATTGCACAAACAAACAAACAAACAAACAAACAAACAAACCTGTGCAAGTGCAGCACAGAGAGCAGCCACCAACAGACATGAGGGGATTCGGGAGAAATTTAGGAAACCTGCTCCATAGACAGAAGTAGCCATAGTCTCAATAATTGCCTGGAGAGATCGTTACTTTAACTAGGGAGAGATTAGAAGAAATGAGAAAGTAGAAGAAATGAGAATAGGGTTAGCTGACAATTTACACCATGTACTAATAGTACAACAATAGTAAATATACCTGGATACATAATGAACTAATTACCTAATTAACACTAATTAGCACTAATTACTAATTAGCAACATGTTCTATTATATACCTGGATAGATCCGATACTATTCATCACAATACACATCAGCATGAGAGGGAGTATCGCCAGGGAGTGCTTGTGAAATGACAGAGAGTCTGCTATTGTAGCCATGAAGAGATAGGAACCACCAGCATCCCTGCAATAAAACATTAATTGCTTGGAATTAATCAATCAATCTAGTAAATCAATCAATTATGAATTAACAAGTTGCAATTATATACAGCTGTAATTAGATCTGTACAAGAATTGAACGAGGAAAAAGACCAGAAAAGACTAAATACTTTCTGAGGTACATTGTATACAGTGCTACCAGACCTAATTTCATTATTTAATTGAAACCAAGTTTCAATATTCAATTGAAACCATTTTTTCGCTATAACACTGGAACCTATATTTTCAATATATATACGAACCTGTTCATGACATCTTTTATTCTAAACTCAACTCGGTCGGTCAGAGTTGACACGAACCTGTTCATGACATCCTTTATTCTAAACTCAACTCGGTCGGTCCGACGAACCTGTTCATGACATCCTTTATTCTAAACTCAACTCGGTCGGTCCGACGAACCTGTTCATGACATCCTTTATTCTAAACTCAACTCGGTCGGTCAGACGAACCTGTTCATGACATCCTTTATTCTAAACTCAACTCGGTCAGTCAGACGAACCTGTTCATGACATCCTTTATTCTAAACTCAACTCGGTCGGTCAGACGAACCTGTTCATGACATCCTTTATCCTAAACTCAACTCGGTCGGTCCGACGAACCTGTTCATGACATCCTTTATTCTAAACTCAACTCGGTCTGTCAGACGAACCTGTTCATGACATCCTTTATTCTAAACTCAACTCGGTCCGTCAGACGAACCTGTTCATGACATCCTTTATTCTAAACTCAACTCGGTCTGTCAGACGAACCTGTTCATGACATCCTTTATTCTAAACTCAACTCGGTCCGTCAGACGAACCTGTTCATGACATCCTTTATTCTAAACTCAACTCGGTCGGTCAGACGAACCTGTTCATGACATCCTTTATTCTAAACTCAACTCGGTCGGTCAGACGAACCTGTTCATGACATCCTTTATTATAAACTCAACTCGGTCGGTCCGACGAACCTGTTCATGACATCCTTTATTCTAAACTCAACTCGGTCTGTCCGACGAACCTGTTCATGACATCCTTTATTCTAAACTCAACTCGGTCGGTCCGACGAACCTGTTCATGACATCCTTTATTCTAAACTCAACTCGGTCGGTCCGACGAACCTGTTCATGACATCCTTTATTCTAAACTCAACTCGGTCGGTCCGACGAACCTGTTCATGACATCCTTTATTCTAAACTCAACTCGGTCGGTCCGACGAACCTGTTCATGACATCCTTTATTCTAAACTCAACTCGGTCCGTCAGACGAACCTGTTCATGACATCCTTTATTCTAAACTCAACTCGGTCGGTCAGACGAACCTGTTCATGACATCCTTTATTCTAAACTCAACTCGGTCGGTCCGACGAACCTGTTCATGACATCCTTTATTCTAAACTCAACTCGGTCGGTCCGACGAACCTGTTCATGACATCTTTTATTCTAAACTCAACTCGGTCGGTCCGACGAACCTGTTCATGACATCCTTTATTCTAAACTCAACTCGGTCGGTCCGACGAACCTGTTCATGACATCCTTTATCCTAAACTCAACTCGGTCGGTCAGACGAACCTGTTCATGACATCTTTTATCCTAAACTCAACTCGGTCGGTCCGACGAACCTGTTCATGACATCCTTTATTCTAAACTCAACTCGGTCGGTCAGACGAACCTGTTCATGACATCCTTTATCCTAAACTCAACTCGGTCGGTCCGACGAACCTGTTCATGACATCCTTTATTCTAAACTCAACTCGGTCGGTCCGACGAACCTGTTCATGACATCTTTTATCCTAAACTCAACTCGGTCGGTCAGACGAACCTGTTCATGACATCCTTTATCCTAAACTCAACTCGGTCGGTCCGACGAACCTGTTCATGACATCCTTTATTCTAAACTCAACTCGGTCGGTCCGACGAACCTGTTCATGACATCTTTTATCCTAAACTCAACTCGGTCGGTCAGACGAACCTGTTCATGACATCCTTTATCCTAAACTCAACTCGGTCGGTCCGACAAACCTGTTCATGACATCCTTTATTCTAAACTCAACTCGGTCGGTCAGACGAACCTGTTCATGACATCCTTTATTCTAAACTCAACACGAACCTGTTCATGACATCCTTTATTCTAAACTCAACTCGGTCGGTCCGACGAACCTGTTCATGACATCCTTTATTCTAAACTCAACTCGGTCGGTCAGACGAACCTGTTCATGACATCCTTTATTCTAAACTCAACACGAACCTGTTCATGACATCCTTTATTCTAAACTCAACTCGGTCGGTCAGACGAACCTGTTCATGACATCCTTTATCCTAAACTCAACTCGGTCGGTCAGACGAACCTGTTCATGACATCCTTTATTCTAAACTCAACTCGGTCGGTCCGACGAACCTGTTCATGACATCCTTTATCCTAAACTCAACTCGGTCTGTCCGACGAACCTGTTCATGACATCCTTTATTCTAAACTCAACTCGGTCGGTCCGACGAACCTGTTCATGACATCCTTTATTCTAAACTCAACTCGGTCGGTCAGACGAACCTGTTCATGACATCCTTTATCCTAAACTCAACTCGGTCGGTCAGACGAACCTGTTCATGACATCTTTTATTCTAAACTCAACTGGGTCGGTCAGACGAACCTGTTCATGACATCCTTTATTCTAAACTCAACTCGGTCGGTCAGACGAACCTGTTCATGACATCCTTTATTCTAAACTCAACTCGGTCCGTCAGACGAACCTGTTCATGACATCCTTTATTCTAAACTCAACTCGGTCAGACGAACCTGTTCATGATATCCTTTATCCTAAACTCAACTCGGTCGGTCAGACGAACCTGTTCATGACATCCTTTATTCTAAACTCAACTCGGTCCGTCAGACGAACCTGTTCATGACATCCTTTATTCTAAACTCAACTCGGTCGGTCCGACGAACCTGTTCATGACATCCTTTATCCTAAACTCAACTCGGTCGGTCAGACGAACCTGTTCATGACATCCTTTATCCTAAACTCAACTCGGTCGGTCCGACGAACCTGTTCATGACATCCTTTATCCTAAACACAACTCGGTCGGTCAGACGAACCTGTTCATGACATCCATTATTCTAAACTCAACTCGGTCGGTCCGACGAACCTGTTCATGACATCCTTTATTCTAAACTCAACTCGGTCGGTCCGACGAACCTGTTCATGACATCCTTTATTCTAAACTCAACTCGGTCGGTCAGACGAACCTGTTCATGACATCCTTTATCCTAAACTCAACTCGGTCGGTCAGACGAACCTGTTCATGACATCCTTTATTCTAAACTCAACTCGGTCGGTCCGACGAACCTGTTCATGACATCCTTTATTCTAAACTCAACTCGGTCGGTCCGACGAACCTGTTCATGACATCCTTTATTCTAAACTCAACTCGGTCGGTCCGACGAACCTGTTCATGACATCCTTTATTCTAAACTCAACTCGGTCGGTCCGACGAACCTGTTCATGACATCCTTTATTCTAAACTCAACTCGGTCGGTCCGACGAACCTGTTCATGACATCCTTTATTCTAAACTCAACTCGGTCGGTCCGACGAACCTGTTCATGACATCCTTTATCCTAAACTCAACACGAACCTGTTCATGACATCCTTTATTCTAAACTCAACTCGGTCGGTTAGACCGTAGAACTTCTTCCTCTCGGGATTGTGCATGATGTTGTTCATATAGTTGACATTAAGGAATACAAACAACATGAACACTAAATTCCCAACCCAGGCGTAACATGTAATTACCATTCCTGAAGAGAAATGTGTTATACTTTTATATTGCATTGAATCACTCTGATCACATTCAAGACATCTGGACATCATGTGTGAAATTGTGTGATCTGTTGGATGTATCTCATGCATCTCACGTACCCTGCAAGCCTCTCTCTCACGTACCCTGCTAGCCTCTCTCTCCCTCTCCCACGTACCCTCTCTCTCTCCCTCTCTCACTCAAGTTGACCCAGTTATCACGTACCCTGTAAGTTGACCCAGTTATCACGTACCCTGCAAGTTGACCCAGTTATCACGTGGATTGTAAGATGAGAATGCAATGTTAACTCCTGTTCCAATGGCATGGAATGTCATAGTCACAATTCCTGGAAACAGTTCATTAAATCATTCATCATTCTATCAATGTAATATAGCTGGTAAGAGTCATTATATCTTGATGTATTGTGCCATTTTGTATGTGATTTTTAATGGAAAGCACACGATAGTATATTCACGGTACCTGCTACGATAGAATGTATCTGGTTACCATGGTTACATGTACCTGCTTCAGCCCAGTTGTTGGGTTTGCTAAAGTACCGTCCAACGGAATGTATGAAGGTCTCATCGTCAGTATCCCTCTCAAGCTCAAATAACATTTTAACTAGCTCAGCATTAATACCACCACGAAGTGCTGGAGTTTAAATGAGGGGAGGGGGGTTTCATGAGAGATGTGTTTTATGGGGCTCTTTGATATAAACAGCTGATATATATACACAGTCGGACACCTTGAGTTACATGGGTGCAGTATTTAAAGTCCGTTTCAAGCGACTTGACCCGTAATTCTTGGAATTTGGCGCATTGCGCGTGTATTTACAAAGGGGAAATCCTGAATTTCCAGGAATCTCAGGTCAAGTCGTTTGAAACGCACTCTAGTAGGTAGAGTAGAGAAATCTCTAGCTCTGGGTGCAGTAATAGCATGTATGGTTTATGATCAAGATATCAATTTGATAATATCGTAATATAATTATCCGTTTGTAAAAGAAAGACATAAGTCCGACTGTGTATCAGAGCTGTCTCTCAAAGTGCCCTCTCTGTTACCTGCCTCTACCCATTTCTCTGCGTCACTAAAATTCTCCTGCAACTGCACCCACGGACCATCCCGCAGCCCAAACAACATTCCAAAAAGTTCCTCATTCCACCCACCACGCACCGCTAATTAATTAATTGACTTTTAATTAGTGTATTAATTTTCACTCCACAGTTCTTTTCGTTGAGTAATTGGATGAATAATTGATTAAATAATTAATTGTTTAATCTAGTAATTAACTGATTAATTAATTCATTCATAATGCTTGATATACTTACAGATGTAGATGCACCCCAGAATTATCCCAAAGAGAGGTATAATGTACTGAATACCAAACAAAATATGCCGGAGAGACGGTTTGATGGCCGTGATCAGCGCTATAAAGTTAACCAGGATTAATTAGTTAATTAGTTAATTAGTTAATTAGTTAATTAGTTAACGAGGATTATGAGTACATTTCAAAGGGTACTATTTTACTAATCTTAGTAAAATATTAAAGGGTATTATACATACTGACATTTCGAAGGGCACGGTTATTATATTTTACTAATCTTAGTAAAATATCGAAGGGTATACATTTTAACTCACCAATAAACAGGAACGTGAACATGCACATGTATCTGTTCTCCTTGTCAGCGTGAGTAATAAACAGACTTGTGAAATCATTGAAATACGTTGTCACATTTGTTGTTCCCTCGGTGTTGTTTCTAGCGATGAATGTCTGATAAAACTCAGTGTTCTCCAGCTTCTCTGAAATGATGACGTTATCTGATTATTGTGCAATCATTGTGCAATCATTGTGCAATTATTGTGCAATTATTGTGCAATCATTGTGCAATCATTGTGCAATCATTGTGCAATCATTGTGCAATTATTGTGCAATTATTGTGCAATCATTGTGCAATCATTGTGCAATCATTGTGCAATCATTGTGCAATCATTGTGCAATCATTGTGCAATCATTGTGCAATCATTGTGCAATTATTGTGCAATCATTGTGCAATTATTGTGCAATCATTGTGCAATCATTGTGCAATTATTGTGCAATCATTGTGCAATCATTGTGCAATCATTGTGCAATTATTGTGCAATCATTGTGCAATCATTGTGCAATCATTGTGCAATTATTGTGCAATCATTGTGCAATCATTGTGCAATCATTGTGCAATCATTGTGCAATCATTGTGCAATCATTGTGCAATCATTGTGCAATCATTGTGCAATCATTGTGCAATCATTGTGCAATCATTGTGCAATCATTGTGCAATCATTGTGCAATCATTGTGCAATCATTGTGCAATTATTGTGCAATCATTGTGCAATCATTGTGCAATCATTGTGCAATTATTGTGCAATCATTGTGCAATTATTGTGCAATCATTGTGCAATCATTGTGCAATCATTGTGCAATTATTGTGCAATCATTGTGCAATCATTGTGCAATCATTGTGCAATTATTGTGCAATCATTGTGCAATCATTGTGCAATCATTGTGCAATCATTGTGCAATCATTGTGCAATCATTGTGCAATTATTGTGCAATCATTGTGCAATTATTGTGCAATCATTGTGCAATCATTGTGCAATCATTGTGCAATCATTGTGCAATTATTGTGCAATCATTGTGCAATTATTGTGCAATCATTGTGCAATTATTGTGCAATCATTGTGCAATCATTGTGCAATCATTGTGCAATTATTGTGCAATCATTGTGCAATTATTGTGCAATCATTGTGCAATCATTGTGCAATCATTGTGCAATCATTGTGCAATTATTGTGCAATCATTGTGCAATTATTGTGCAATCATTGTGCAATTATTGTGCAATCATTGTGCAATCATTGTGCAATCATTGTGCAATAGACTTATCAATGGAAACCTATGTGGACTCCATCGCACTGTGTACACTCAGATTAGGAATTTGAAATTAAAATCGAGGTCCGTGGCACCACAGGAAACAGTAAAGAAATGTGAGAGTGATTATATAAACATACACACACATATACATATATACATATAATAGATATATCTACCTGTGAACTCTAGCTTGTAAGTTTGGAACTGGAAGAGGGTGGGGGAATACTTGCAAAACACGTTTATCTGTTCATCCCATATTTCTTGTAGATCTTCGTAGCGGCTATAAATTAGTGTATTATTATAATAGTGGGACTATAAAGTAACTTGTAGCGGCTATAATGTAGTGTAGTGTTATCACAGTTAAACTATAAAGTAACTTGTAGCGGCTATAATGTAGTGTAGTGTTATCACAGTTAGACTATAAAGTAACTTGTAGCGGCTGTAATGTAGTGTAGTGTTATCACAGTTAGACTATAAACTATAAAGTAACTTGTAGCGGCTATAATGTAGTGTAGTGTTATCACAGTTAGACTATAAAGTAACTTGTAGCGGCTGTAATGTAGTGTAGTGTTATCACAGTTAGACTATAAACTATAAAGTGACTTGTAGCGGCTATAAATTAGTGTATGATTATAGTGTATTGTTATTGTGAGACTCACAAAATATTGTAACTGAGATACGTGTTTTCACAGAATATTTTGTGAAGACTATAGGTACGTAAGTATATTTATAATAATATGTATACAGGGTATCTCCTTCCGGCTTGGTCAACAGGGACAAAATGAAAATACGGTGGTTTATTAATCAGAACAGTTTCGATGTAACAACATCTTCATCAGCCTCAAATTAATTTGTTGAAAAGTATAATACTGAAGTTGCAATTACTCTGTAGGGAGTGTGTCGGCAGATGTCACTACGGGATCTGTACCAGTACAATATTTGGCCTTCATTTCATCCGTGGTATTACTTGATCCACACCACTGGTAAAAGCAGTTGTTCCAAGGGAACCTGGAATGGGAATTATAGGGTGAGATACATAATGTATATGAGGTATAAACTCTTGCCAGTGGCGCGTTATTTCAGATACCTTTCTCCCAGCGCGCCGCTGGGAGAAGGTAGCTGTAGTTTATCCGCCACTGGCGGATAAACTGGTTTAAATCACGACGACGATCCCGAGGCGTAGCCGAGGGAGAGGCGGAGGGGTTTAAACCTATAACGCGTCTGTGGCAAGAGTTTATAGGTTATATACCCTGCTTTAGTTGTTTGTTACAAGTATTACACACTAACAAGAGAGAGAACACTAATCAAAACACATAAAGAGAACTGAGAAACAGTCAAAAATTGAGTGTACATTGTTTGGTAACAGTTACTAAGGAGAGAGAGAAAGATATAACAAGATATGGGGCATGCCAGACATAACACAGAGGAATTGAGATAGTGAAACAAAAGGGAAGATAAAGAGAGAGTAATTGACGGAATGTGTTGTTTCTTTCTCTCCAATTTAGTGTGTAACTCTTCCAAACAGTGTTCCCTCTGTATTTCAGTAAGAACTGATCATTTACACACACTTTGAATGTAACATAGGAGTTAAAAATAAATAACCTGCCAGTGGGAAATAATCTGCCGCTGGACTGGCTGGTTATCGAGAGCGCGCTAGTGGGACTTCTCGCAACTGGCGCATTATTTAAGTTAGCAGGGTATATATATGATAAACCGCTTTTGAAAGCAGTGAGGTAGCCGTAAAGTCTTTCTTAAGTGGTATCTTACAAATATGCTACAAAGCAGGATAATTAATGTTGTTGATGGTGATGATATGACTGTACTTTAATTTAGTACAAAAACAACGACAATATAATTGGTAACCATGGTTACTAACAGATGAAGCGCCTCCCCAGGAAGGAACGAGTATTTATCATCAACTCCCTTGTCAATACTCTGAGCCATCGTCCACTCTGAAACATGGGACAATTAATTAACAATAATTAACACTAATTGATTTGATATATCAATAACCCTAGTAGATCAGTCATGTTGTGTAATATAATCGCATATCTGACTCACTCATAACTTTGTTTTGACCAATCATTATCTGAAAGTATTGCATGAGGTACCCAATAACTTGAATTGTGGGGTAACCATGGTAACAACAGGGGAGGGTTACCATGGTTACCATGACTCACTCATAACTTTGTTTTGACCAATCATTATCTGAAAGTATTGCATGAGATAACCAATAACTTGAATTGTGGGGTAACCATGGTAACACCAGGGGAGGGTTACCATGGTTACCATGACTCACTCATAACTTTGTTTTGGCCAATCATTATCTGAAAGTATTGCATGAGGTAACCAATAACTTGAATTGTGGGGTAACCATGGTAACAACAGGGGAGGGTTACCATGGTTACCATGACTCACTCATAACTTTGTTTTGACCAATCATTATCTGAAAGTATTGCATGAGATACCCAATAACTTGAATTGTGGGGTACATGTAGTTGACAGCTTGGAATAAGTTGATGAACAGACAACCTGAGAAACGATAAAATCAATATGATACTAATTAAAATCAATATGATACTAATTAAAATCAATATGATACTAATTAAAATCAATATGATACTAATTAAAATCAAAACGATACTAATTAAAATCAATATGATACTAATTAGTTAATGGTTGATATCATATTGGATTACAGATATCCGGTTTTTAAATATATTAGATTATAATGTATAATGCCTATTATACTTACACCATCCTATCCCAGAGAAACAAGGGTGAACTTTCTTCCACACCGATATTGGACCTGATCTGTAGGGTGGAGGGTTAACAGACGTGTTACCATGGTTACCATCCCCCCTGTTGTTATCATGGTTACCATGGTTACAACCCCCTCCCCTGTTGTTACCATGGTTACAACCCCCTCCCCTGCTGTTACCATGGTTACAACCCCCTCCCCTGTTGTTACCATGCAGGTTACCACTCCCATATTTACCTGAACACCTGACCAAGGTCAATCTCAAGGATGAAGGCAGGGAGGGAAATAAGGGAATGCACTATAAAGCACTGGATCACAAAAATATCTGAAATGTTTTCAAGAAATCAGACTCGGTTAATTCAGAAATTTTATCGATCCCAACTCCTAGCTTCAACATTATAATGTGTTAACAGCACGGCGTGTTACCATGGTAACAGCATTTATAATGTGTTAACAGCACGGCGTGTTACCATGGTAACTGATGGTATTTCAACTCACATTTCCCAAAAGCGTAGTACTTGTACGCGAATCGTGTGATGATACCGACCCCAATGGCGGCCCCTGCCTGGGCGATCACATACGCCTGTGGAATGGCCCACTCTCCTCGGTTATCTGTTGGGTATATGATACCAAGTGGGTACTTCCTTCTGTGTTTGTATATCCTCCACTTCTCTCTTGTTTGTGCGTTGTATGTGAGGGATGTCCACACTGGCCACAAGGCACAAAATATCAGCAGCGCCCACTGCATGAAGAGCATGAACCCAGGCCACTGGGTCCTGGAACGGAAATCCTGGAGGAGGTGAGTGTAGGAAACATGGTTGTTCAAGCAGAGTGACAAGGTGTTTGGACAAAACAAGGTAACGGCACTATAAGGATTGAGCTTCCATGATATATGGCAGAATGATTCAATGTGGAATGTGTGATATAATTGAACATGTGATGTTATAATGGGTGTCGGGTGATATAATTGATTCCACTTACAACGGAATCATAACAATCCACTAGTTTAGGATATCCATAATCAACAGCAACATCTGTCTCGTTAGTCCGTGCCAAGATACTCCTGGGAGGGGGGAGGGGGGTTATAGTGATACTCATGGATAGTGGTGTTGCTACTATCGTGTCAATACACACTATAGCTGGCAAGGGGACTCCTGAGAGGGGGAGGGAGAAGGGGATATGTTACAGAGAAGGAGATACTCCTGAGAGGGGGAGGGAGATATGTTACAGAGAAAGAGGGTAGGGTAAATATGTGAGGTCGATCTCAGTCAATCTGTTTCAATCTCGCACATGTAACCAACCCCTGAAACAGGAAGGTAGATATGTACATGTTAATTGTTAATTACCTATTGAATTGAAGGTATAGTTCGCTAACAAATGTTGCAAAGAGTCCCGGCGAGAGGATCCAAGAGAAGTACTGCTGCCACAGAACTGGAATCTGGTACCCACATTTCATCCACACATCATCGTTAAATCTGGGGACGGGAGGATCACGTGATAAGGTGCGTTAGTTGTAACGCGTGTGTGGGGGAGGATGTATGACGCGATGGTGTTGTTGAGTTGTAACGCGTGATTATGTGTGAGGGAGGATGTATCACGCGATGGTGCGTGAGTTGTAACGCGTGTGTGGGGGAGGATGTTTCACGCGATTTTAATACCTGTATATACTGTAAATCCATGCTATTGCAAACACTTCTCCGCACGCAATAAACATCGAGGGAATGGGGTATATGATCTGATCCAGCATCTCAAACAGATAGGCACCATTCTGGAGTCCAAATAGTAGCCCCACTATACAAGATAGCACTGAGTACGCAACTGAAGGGTGACACGTAGTTAATAAAGTAGAACCCAGTTATTATGTATTGTACTAATCACTTCCTGGGTAATTATAAACTCACTGGTGATTACCATGGTAACCATTCTAAACTCACTGGTGATTACCATGGTCACCATTCTAAACTCACTGGTGATTACCATGGTAACCATTCTAAACTCACTGGTGATTACCATGGTCACCATTCTAAACTCACTGGTGATTACCATGGTAACCATTCTAAACTCACTGGTGATTACCATGGTAACCATTCTAAACTCACTGGTGATTACCATGGTAACCATTCTAAACCCACTGGTGATTACTATGGTAACCATTCTAAACTCACTGGTGATTACCATGGTAACCATTCTAAACTCACTTGACAGAGTGTATCGTTTGTAAGGAATCTCAAACGGTATGACATCATTAGGGAATTCAATGTCCATCAGGGTTGTCAAGACAACCTCGCCAATAGCAAGGGCCGTTACCATGGTGAGGGTTAACAGAGTCATGAAGTAGATGGCAACCTCAATCTAAATTGGGGGAAGGTTTGAATCAGATTTAAACACTCTTTTATTCTAACGAACAACAATACTCTCTTTCCCTCTGTCTTCCTCTGTCTCTAAGTAGTAACTCTCTATCCCTCTGTCTTTCTCTGTCCCTCTAAGTATACTAACGGCAGCGAATGTGTCCCCTGATTCCTCCTGTTCAAGATTCTGCAGCACCGTCGGAATGATGACAAACACCAGACTGAAATCCGTAGGAAGCTGAAAAAGGTTAACACAAGTCAAAATGGAAATCCTGGAAAAACATTGGCATACGCTACAGGCCCCTATCATACGGGGCCGGGGTGAACGCATGAGTTGCAGTGTATTCGAATGAAAAGTATTTCCCTATTTTAAATTTTTTGAGGTGATTTCTTGTTTTTATTCTTGTTGGTGATTTTGTTTTCCCCTTACCTCATCCAGGTTGCTGAGATCTGACACAGTGTAGTAACTGGCCACGGGAATTAGTAGAAGGGTCGTAACCAGAGGGGCCAACATACCTGCAGGATAAACCATCGATAATTGTGCATTTAAACATTGTGTAACTATGTTGTGTGAAAATATGAAGCTCTAGCTGCTACTTTAGGGATATCAGCTGAATGCATGTAACCATGGCCTGGTAGCCATGGTAAACATGTTGAATTTAACTAACCCCACACGGAGATGAGGATCCCATCTGCTACAAGGTTGTATTGTGGGTTAGCGTATCCACTGTATGTTGAGAACACCCCCAACCCACACAGTGAGACCCGGAACGCCTGGGTTGCTGCATTCATCCAGGTTGAGGGTTTAACTAACGCATCCCACTATAATATGGAAGTAGTAGGTGTTATAAGGCGGGGTGGGGGCTGGGTTCAATTCGATATTATCCTGTATCTGGGGCGGTCAACTATTTAAATTCTCATATCACGCACTATAATATTTCTTGAATTGCTCATGAATTGTCCGGAGCACGGACATAGTGTCAAGCGACTCAAAATATTTCTTACATCAAGGGAGAAGATATCAAGTAGAGAAGCTACTGGTTCATCCACGTTCTTCACATTCAGCTTCCAAGTAGCCAGGGCCTTGGCAAAGATTGCCAGGAACACTACCAGAGGGATGACCAGGGAAACATAGGGGAACTGATGAGTGGGGGATGGGAGGTTAGAGGGAGACATAGGGGAACTAGGGGGATGGGAAGTAAGTCGAATGATGGGACACGGTGCACCAGAAGGATCGTCAACCCAAAGTTGAGCCCGCAAAACAAACTTTTGTTGGGGGTGACCCAGGAGGCCTTCCTGAACATCCCCACGGTGAGAAAAGTATATGTTATCGGGGAAAATTTTTGTCAAAATCGAAAAAACTGGTTTTTGGTCCAAATTTGTGCATAACTTACTTGACTGCCGTTTGATGAAATATCTGATTGACATAAAATAAGTATACAAGACCTATTTTTGCACGAGGAATCGATTGCCGGTGGAGAGAAATCTCTAAAATGACCGGAAAATTGTCAAATATGGGAATTTTGTCATTTTTTTGAGGTTTTTGGCCCTTTAACCATTGAAAATGTTGAGATAGGAAGTTGGCAATAGCGCCAATCGTTAAAATGGTCATTTTTCTACGGGATCCCAAAATTTCATGTATATCCGATTCATGGTTAGATTTTGGCAAACTATTGAGATGTGCTTACTGAAAAAAGGATAACTTGATTTTCTCGTTTTTTGCGATTTTTTAACTTTTGAAAGAATTCTGATTGAAATGGCCAATCAGGGCCATGCTAAAGTTGTTTATGGGACAATTTTCGACCAAAATCCAAGATTTCATGCAAATCCAATGACAGATCATTGATTTGTAGAAAGTTGAAATAGGCAAAAAAGGCCAATTTTTACCATGAAAACAAAAATACACATTTTTTTCTTGTCAATTTCCATCAACAACTGGTACCCTACCTATTTTTGCACGTAGAATCGATTGCCGGTGGAGTGGATCCTCTTAAATGATTGGAAAAGCGGTCAAAATGCCATTTTATGGAGGTCCAAAAACTTCCAAAAAATGACATTTCGACCCCTTTCCAATCATTTAAGAGGATCCACTACACCGGCAATCGATTCTACGTGCAAAAAATAGGTAGGGTACCAGTTGTTGATGGAAATTGACAAGAAAAAAATGTGTATTTTTGTTTTCATGGTAAAAATTGGCCTTTTTTGCCTATTTCAACTTTCTACAAATCAATGATCTGTCATTGGATTTGCATGAAATCTTGGATTTTGGTCGAAAATTGTCCCATAAACAACTTTAGCATGGCCCTGATTGGCCATTTCAATCAGAATTCTTTCAAAAGTTAAAAAATCGCAAAAAACGAGAAAATCAAGTTATCCTTTTTTCAGTAAGCACATCTCAATAGTTTGCCAAAATCTAACCATGAATCGGATATACATGAAATTTTAGGGATCCCGTAGAAAAATGACCATTTTAACGATTGGCGCTATTGCCAACTTCCTATCTCAACATTTTCAATGGTTAAAGGGCCAAAAACCTCAAAAAAATGACAAAATTCCCATATTTGACAATTTTCCGGTCATTTTAGAGATTTCTCTCCACCGGCAATCGATTCCTCGTGCAAAAATAGGTCTTGTATACTTATTTTATGTCAATCAGATATTTCATCAAACGGCAGTCAAGTAAGTTATGCACAAATTTGGACCAAAAACCAGTTTTTTCGATTTTGACAAAAATTTTCCCCGATAACATATACTTTTCTCACCGTGGGGATGTTCAGGAAGGCCTCCTGGGTCACCCCCAACAAAAGTTTGTTTTGTGGGCTCAACTTTGGGTTGACGATCCTTCTGGTGCACCGTGGGGAAGTAGTTACGATCGAATGGTCATGTAAAATGGCCATGTGCTGACCATTTTCTCTGTTTAAAGAGTAACCTTACTCAGACTTGATTAGAACTAAAGACCATATTATTGCAAACAGTACATACCTTTCCTTTGACCCACAATCCACTGCACATGAAGGCACAAATCAGCACCCAGGCCAACACAATCACGATGAACGGAAAGAACTTCTCAAAATCAGTGTACCAAGCAAGATCTCCGATACTCAGGGGAGAGTCAGAGAGGTGAAGAAACTCGTAGTACCAGTGAAACAGAGCACCTGAGGTCTGAAACAGGAAACACGTGTTTAGGGGGTTTGGTTCCAGTACAGGAAACAGGGGGAGGGAGTTTAGAATTGTGTGGATCATACCGTTAGAGTGCTCTGTGATGGTAGATCAAGTTTAGGGGGGTTTGTTCTACGGGACTAGATTTGATTTTCACATGGTAAAGAAGATCAAAATTACTGTAGTTTGTTAACTGGTTCTACATCAGATCGCTGCACCGGATCAGAGTAGGTTGATTAACATTAGACCTACCTCACAACACACAAGATTTTTCCCAGTCCAACCCTTGGATGCGCAGGTTCCAGCTCCAGGGTAGGATCCATTGGGTGCTATAGCTGTCCAGATACCCTTAATACTGTAGTACAGGGTCCACGCAGTAGTTGTGTTAAAGTAGATGTTGTAGATGATCGTCACAAACAGGATAGCTGTAAGAGGGTGGGTGTGTGAGTCAGTGGAGATAGAGATATGGGTGGATGTGTGAGTCAGTGGAGATAGAGATATGGGTGGATGTGTGAGTCAGATAGAGATAGAGATAGGGTAGCTGAGGTATAATCGAGTATCGGAGTTTTGTTAAAATTATAAACCGTGGGATAAAGATATATGGAAAATATGGATCAGAATCCCGAACTTGATTTTAAAACCATGTTCATATAATAAAGCTCACTAAAGTTTCAATCTGAGCTAATACACATGATAAAGCTCACTAAAGTTTCAATCTGAGCTAATACACTAAGTACTGATGTTGAGCTAATACACTCACATTTCCCTTTTCTCCTTACTGTATAACGGTAATACGACTACAAGCAGCACTGTAATACACTCACATTTGCCGAGACCCGAGAAGAATTTGTGAATTCTCTCCATGGTAACGATGACGCCCCTCCTGAATACTTGACCAATCAACATCTCCATAATTAGCGTGGGAAGGGAGAACATCATGTAGAAAATAAAGTAGGGAATCAGAAATACACCTGAAAATAAAGTAGGGAATCAGAAATACACCTGAAAATAAAGTAGGGAATCAGAAATACACCTGAAAATAAAGTAGGGAATCAGAAATACACCTGAAAATAAAGTAGGGAATCAGAAACACACCTGAAAATAAAGTAGGGAATCAGAAATACACCTGAAAATAAAGTAGGGAATCAGAAATACACCTGAAAATAAAGTAGGGAATCAGAAACACACCTGAAAATAAAGTAGGGAATCAGAAATACACCTGAAAATAAAGTAGGGAATCAGAAATACACCTGAAAATAAAGTAGGGAATCAGAAACACACCTGAAAATAAAGTAGGGAATCAGAAATACACCTGAAAATAAAGTAGGGAATCAGAAATACACCTGAAAATAAAGTAGGGAATCAGAAACACACCTGAAAATAAAGTAGGGAATCAGAAATACACCTGAAAATAAAGTAGGGAATCAGAAATACACCTGAAAATAAAGTAGGGAATCAGAAACACACCTGAAAATAAAGTAGGGAATCAGAAACACACCTGAAAATAAAGTAGGGAATCAGAAATACACCTGAAAATAAAGTAGGGAATCAGAAATACACCTGAAAATAAAGTAGGGAATCAGAAACACACCTGAAAATAAAGTAGGGAATCAGAAATACACCTGAAAATAAAGTAGGGAATCAGAAACACACCTGAAAATAAAGTAGGGAATCAGAAACACACCTGAAAATAAAGTAGGGAATCAGAAATACACCTGAAAATAAAGTAGGGAATCAGAAATACACCTGAAAATAAAGTAGGGAATCAGAAATACACCTGAAAATAAAGTAGGGAATCAGAAATACACCTGAAAATAAAGTAGGGAATCAGAAACACACCTGAAAATAAAGTAGGGAATCAGAAATACACCTGAAAATAAAGTAGGGAATCAGAAATACACCTGAAAATAAAGTAGGGAATCAGAAACACACCTGAAAATAAAGTAGGGAATCAGAAACACACCTGAAAATAAAGTAGGGAATCAGAAACACACCTGAAAATAAAGTAGGGAATCAGAAATACACCTGAAAATAAAGTAGGGAATCAGAAACACACCTGAAAATAAAGTAGGGAATCAGAAATACACCTGAAAATAAAGTAGGGAATCAGAAATACACCTGAAAATAAAGTAGGGAATCAGAAACACACCTGAAAATAAAGTAGGGAATCAGAAACACACCTGAAAATAAAGTAGGGAATCAGAAATACACCTGAAAATAAAGTAGGGAATCAGAAACACACCTGAAAATAAAGTAGGGAATCAGAAACACACCTGAAAATAAAGTAGGGAATCAGAAACACACCTGAAAATAAAGTAGGGAATCAGAAACACACCTGAAAATAAAGTAGGGAATCAGAAATACACCTGAAAATAAAGTAGGGAATCAGAAATACACCTGAAAATAAAGTAGGGAATCAGAAACACACCTGAAAATAAAGTAGGGAATCAGAAACACACCTGAAAATAAAGTAGGGAATCAGAAATACACCTGAAAATAAAGTAGGGAATCAGAAACACACCTGAAAATAAAGTAGGGAATCAGAAATACACCTGAAAATAAAGTAGGGAATCAGAAACACACCTGAAAATAAAGTAGGGAATCAGAAATACACCTGAAAATAAAGTAGGGAATCAGAAATACACCTGAAAATAAAGTAGGGAATCAGAAATACACCTGAAAATAAAGTAGGGAATCAGAAACACACCTGAAAATAAAGTAGGGAATCAGAAATACACCTGAAAATAAAGTAGGGAATCAGAAATACACCTGAAAATAAAGTAGGGAATCAGAAATACACCTGAAAATAAAGTAGGGAATCAGAAATACACCTGAAAATAAAGTAGGGAATCAGAAACACACCTGAAAATAAAGTAGGGAATCAGAAACACACCTGAAAATAAAGTAGGGAATCAGAAATACACCTGAAAATAAAGTAGGGAATCAGAAACACACCTGAAAATAAAGTAGGGAATCAGAAATACACCTGAAAATAAAGTAGGGAATCAGAAATACACCTGAAAATAAAGTAGGGAATCAGAAACACACCTGAAAATAAAGTAGGGAATCAGAAATACACCTGAAAATAAAGTAGGGAATCAGAAATACACCTGAAAATAAAGTAGGGAATCAGAAATACACCTGAAAATAAAGTAGGGAATCAGAAATACACCTGAAAATAAAGTAGGGAATCAGAAACTACACCTGAAAATAAAGTAGGGAATCAGAAATACACCTGAAAATAAAGTAGGGAATCAGAAATACACCTGAAAATAAAGTAGGGAATCAGAAATACACCTGAAAATAAAGTAGGGAATCAGAAACACACCTGAAAATAAAGTAGGGAATCAGAAATACACCTGAAAATAAAGTAGGGAATCAGAAATACACCTGAAAATAAAGTAGGGAATCAGAAATACACCTGAAAATAAAGTAGGGAATCAGAAATACACCTGAAAATAAAGTAGGGAATCAGAAATACACCTGAAAATAAAGTAGGGAATCAGAAATACACCTGAAAATAAAGTAGGGAATCAGAAATACACCTGAAAATAAAGTAGGGAATCAGAAATACACCTGAAAATAAAGTAGGGAATCAGAAATACACCTGAAAATAAAGTAGGGAATCAGAAATACACCTGAAAATAAAGTAGGGAATCAGAAATACACCTGAAAATAAAGTAGGGAATCAGAAATACACCTGAAAATAAAGTAGGGAATCAGAAATACACCTGAAAATAAAGTAGGGAATCAGAAATACACCTGAAAATAAAGTAGGGAATCAGAAATACACCTGAAAATAAAGTAGGGAATCAGAAATACACCTGAAAATAAAGTAGGGAATCAGAAATACACCTGAAAATAAAGTAGGGAATCAGAAATACACCTGAAAATAAAGTAGGGAATCAGAAACACACCTGAAAATAAAGTAGGGAATCAGAAATACACCTGAAAATAAAGTAGGGAATCAGAAACACACCTGAAAATAAAGTAGGGAATCAGAAACACACCTGAAAATAAAGTAGGGAATCAGAAATACACCTGAAAATAAAGTAGGGAATCAGAAACACACCTGAAAATAAAGTAGGGAATCAGAAATACACCTGAAAATAAAGTAGGGAATCAGAAACACACCTGAAAATAAAGTAGGGAATCAGAAATACACCTGAAAATAAAGTAGGGAATCAGAAATACACCTGAAAATAAGTAGGGAATCAGAAATACACCTGAAAATAAAGTAGGGAATCAGAAACACACCTGAAAATAAAGTAGGGAATCAGAAACACACCTGAAAATAAAGTAGGGAATCAGAAATACAAACCTGAAAATAAAGTAGGGAATCAGAAACTACACCTGAAAATAAAGTAGGGAATCAGAAATACACCTGAAAATAAAGTAGGGAATCAGAAACACACCTGAAAATAAAGTAGGGAATCAGAAATACACCTGAAAATAAAGTAGGGAATCAGAAATACACCTGAAAATAAAGTAGGGAATCAGAAATACACCTGAAAATAAAGTAGGGAATCAGAAACACACCTGAAAATAAAGTAGGGAATCAGAAACACACCTGAAAATAAAGTAGGGAATCAGAAATACACCTGAAAATAAAGTAGGGAATCAGAAACACACCTGAAAATAAAGTAGGGAATCAGAAATACACCTGAAAATAAAGTAGGGAATCAGAAACACACCTGAAAATAAAGTAGGGAATCAGAAACACACCTGAAAATAAAGTAGGGAATCAGAAATACACCTGAAAATAAAGTAGGGAATCAGAAACACACCTGAAAATAAAGTAGGGAATCAGAAATACACCTGAAAATAAAGTAGGGAATCAGAAACACACCTGAAAATAAAGTAGGGAATCAGAAATACACCTGAAAATAAAGTAGGGAATCAGAAATACACCTGAAAATAAAGTAGGGAATCAGAAATACACCTGAAAATAAAGTAGGGAATCAGAAACACACCTGAAAATAAAGTAGGGAATCAGAAACACACCTGAAAATAAAGTAGGGAATCAGAAATACACCTGAAAATAAAGTAGGGAATCAGAAATACACCTGAAAATAAAGTAGGGAATCAGAAATACACCTGAAAATAAAGTAGGGAATCAGAAACACACCTGAAAATAAAGTAGGGAATCAGAAACACACCTGAAAATAAAGTAGGGAATCAGAAATACACCTGAAAATAAAGTAGGGAATCAGAAATACACCTGAAAATAAAGTAGGGAATCAGAAACACACCTGAAAATAAAGTAGGGAATCAGAAACACACCTGAGAATAAAGTAGGGAATCAGAAATACACCTGAAAATAAAGTAGGGAATCAGAAATACACCTGAAAATAAAATAGGGAATCATAAATACACCTGAAAATAAAGTAGGGAATCAGAAATACGCCTGAAAATATAAAGTAGGGAATCAGAAATACACCTGAAAATAAAGTAGGGAATCAGAAATACACCTGAAAATAAAGTAGGGAATCAGAAATACACCTGAAAATAAAGTAGGGAATCAGAAATACACCTGAAAATAAAGTAGGGAATCAGAAATACACCTGAAAATAAAGTAGGGAATCAGAAACACACCTGAAAATAAAGTAGGGAATCAGAAACACACCTGAAAATAAAGTAGGGAATCAGAAATACACCTGAAAATAAAGTAGGGAATCAGAAACACACGTGAAAATAAAGTAGGGAATCAGAAATACACCTGAAAATAAAGTAGGGAATCAGAAACACACCTGAAAATAACGGAATCAGAAATACACCTGAAAATAAAGTAGGGAATCAGAAACACACCTGAAAATAAAGTAGGGAATCAGAAACACACCTGAAAATAAAGTAGGGAATCAGAAATACACCTGAAAATAACGTAGGGAATCAGAAATACACCTGAAAATAAAGTAGGGAATCAGAAACACACCTGAAAATAAAGTAGGGAATCAGAAATACACCTGAAAATAAAGTAGGGAATCAGAAACACACCTGAAAATAAAGTAGGGAATCAGAAATACACCTGAAAACAAAGTAGGGAATCAGAAATACACCTGAAAATAAAGTAGGGAATCAGAAATACACCTGAAAATAAAGTAGGGAATCAGAAACACACCTGAAAATAAAGTAGGGAATCAGAAACACACCTGAAAATAAAGTAGGGAATCAGAAATACACCTGAAAATAAAATAGGGAATCAGAAACACACCTGAAAATAAAGTAGGGAATCAGAAATACACCTGAAAATAAAGTAGGGAATCAGAAACACACGTGAAAATAAAGTAGGGAATCAGAAACACACCTGAAAATAAAGTAGGGAATCAGAAACACACCTGAAAATAAAGTAGGGAATCAGAAATACACCTGAAAATAACGGAATCGGTAAATTATCTTATCGTTATCTAAGTTCATGACGAATTAAGGAACCTAAAATTAATCACTACTGCAACCATTTAGTAGCTCCTGAAGGGAATCATTCCCTGGGAATGCCGTTAAATCCTTACCTCCGCCATAATTCTTCATTGCTGCCACAAAACTGCCCATGTTTCCTATACCCCAGATAGCCGCCATGGACGCCAGGATGAACTCAATTCGGTTCGTCCACATGGGCCTCTCCTGTGTAGGAATTGTATTGGTTACCATGGTTACCACGAAGGATTTGAAGTTGCAGAATTGGGAACTTTCGGTTGCTATGGGGACTGGGGAGGTCTATCTGTGTAGCTACATTTATGCTAACTACATTTCTAGTAACCCTGATAACGTACATCATTGAGAGCATTCTCTTTCTCATCATCAACGAGGTCATTACGGCGAAATGGTTTCTGGGCGAGCATGTCATAGTCAAATCCAGCAATTCCCTCCGCGTTAGCGGCTGTACCCGTCACCGGCAAACCTGGGAGGAAAATATTATGTTTGAATTCAGTTCAGTGAGGCACTGTCAGACCTGACAAAATGGCAAATATTATGTTTGAATTCAGTTCAGTGAGTTGTCTAGATCAAACTGTTGCTATGGTAACTATATCTGACTACGTACCTGCTGCACTGAGCGGCACCTCAACCTCTACGTTACCAATGGTAACTATGGTAACCAATGGTTGCTATGGTAACTAACTACGTACCTGCTGCACTGAATGGCACTTCAACCTCTACGTTGCCAATGGTAACTATGGTAACCAATGGTTGCTATGGTAACTATATCTGACTACGTGTACCTGCTGCACTGAGTGGCACTTCAACCTCTACGTTGCCAATGGTAACTATGGTAACCAATGGTTGCTATGGTAACTAACTACGTACCTGCTGCACTGAATGGCACTTCAACCTCTACGTTGCCAATGGTAACTATGGTAACCAATGGTTGCTATGGTAACTATATCTGACAACGTACCTGCTGCACTTAGTGGCACTTCAACCTCTACGTTGCCAATGGTTACCCACGGACTCGGTTTGGGTTTGGCTGCTTTCTTTGCTTCTGACGCCTCGAACTTGGCGTACATGGAGCCTTGGGTGGCATTACTAACCGCCTTATCAACGGACGTGCCCCAAATCCACATGATCACACGGGGACCTCACACTCAGAGAGATATTATCACTCAGAGAGATATTATCACACTCAGAGATATCACTCAGAGAGTAGTGGGAATTCGGGTGGTGGATACTAGTTGACCTAAAATAATTAGACAACTTGTAGGGGGTAACTTTAATAACTGCAGACGGGATTTTGGCAACAAAACAATTCATTGTCACCAAGACAACCAATCAAAAGGAGGACAATAACTGGTGTAACCATGGTAACAAGGACAATAACCGGTGTAACCATGGTAACAATCACAATAACCGGTGTAACCATGGTAACAAGGACAATAACCGGTGTAACCATGGTAACCAAGGACAGTAACCGGTGTAACCATGGTAACAAGGACAGTAACCGGTGTAACCACGGTAACAAGGACAGTAACCGGTGTAACCATGGTAACCAAGCTGACAGTAACCGGTGTAACCATGGTTACAAGGACAATAACCGGTGTAACCATGGTAACCAAGGACAGTAACCGGTGTAACCACGGTAACAAGGACAGTAACCGGTGTAACCATGGTAACAAGGACAATAACCGGTGTAACCATGGTAACTAGGACAGTAACCGGTGTAACCATGGTAACAAGGACAATAACCGGTGTAACCATGGTAACAAGGACAGTAACTGGTACAAGGCATATATTACAGGCAACAACAGACTCTCTGTGCTGCAGACAACCCACACAGACAGAGAGACAGAGAGAGACAGAGGTTGCAGGGTGTGTAGGATGTAAGCGTATCTGCACAAGTAAGTTTGTGTGAGGAGAGAGATCAGGAAGAGAGAGAGGGGAGAGAGAGGGGAGAGAGATGATGGAGAGAGGTGATGGAGAGAGAGGTGAGAGAGATGATGGAGAGAGGTGATGGAGTGCTTGAAGCTTGCCGCAAGATATAGTAGCAACATATAGTGCAAACAGTTCCACCGCTTTGGAAATACACCCAAACATTAACGGAGAGGCCGGTTCCCGGTTCATGATAAGATATTAAGAACTCACCAGTGCAGCTACTATACAGTGAAACCCAAGCAACAAAGGTGCGTGGGACACCATGTCGTATCTCCTGTTCCTATTGAGTAAATGAGTCAAAGACTGGATCTTGAATACGTTGAAGATGGAACATAACAAAAAGATCTGAGGACCTTTTCGGTTTGGATCCTTATAGGATACCCTAGAATATCATGTCTTCTAACTGCTCGGTGGGTAGATCCTTTGTCCTCCAGTCTTCACTTCACGACGACTGTTTCTTCGCAGCCTCACTTCGGTCCTGTGCGGTACTCTTTTGTGAGACAATATTAACTGTAATTGTAACTACTATTGTCTATTCTGTACTATTCTAGATGACAGTTGTTGTACTTGTAAAGTGTGTATCTGATTGAGCACCAGATATAGTGCACTGTTTGATCACCACAATCACCTGACTTGTTACCGTGGTTAATGAGTGATTCTCAGAGAGAGAAGTATCTTACAGAGAAGTATCTTTTTCTAAACTTCCTATTTATACATTTCTTCTCTCTCTCTCTCTCTCTCTCTCACTCTCACTCTCTCTCTCTCACAATGTGTATCACGTGATGTTTGTGTTTGTCTAAGGCTGCTGTTGCTGCACAGCATCTCACTTCCTGCCTGCACCCACACCCTGCCTATCCACTGTGTATTGTGTGACACCCTGCTTGGCCTATTGCTGTCCTTTTCTTTAAATCTGACCCCTACGATCTAGATTTTTGTACAAAGACATATCATTTGCATTAAATAGTACTTTGTTCTAGAACGTCATGTCGGTTTTGGAGACGATAGTCAATAGTGGAAAGAAGGTTCTTCCTCCCCCAGCCATACTCCTCTTCTGTCATATAGTCTTCTGCGTCTTTGGAACCATCGTATTATGTCTGAACCTTATGAGCAGTCCTAACACAGACTGGGCGAGCTACGTGACACTGTGAGTGTGTGTGAGTCTAGTAGGTGGAGAGAGAGGGAGGGGGAGAGAGAGAGAGAGAGAGAGAGAGAGAGAGAGAGAGAGAGAGAGAGAGAGAGAGAGAGAGAGAGAGAGCGAGAGAGAGAGAGCGCTATGATAGACTCGAGCGAGTACTCGCGCCTCTCGCGGTCACGAGATCTTAGACTCCGAGCGCTATAGAGCTCGCGACTAGGTATATAGTAGTTCGATAGGGACTAGGGAGAGAAGGCGAAAGACATTGAACGGAAAACGCCAGGAAATTCTAGTTGGAATTCCCAGGGGCCTGTAGCGTATGCAAATGGTTCTAAGTGAAATTTCCCTATTCCCCTAAAACTACCTGCTCCCTACCTCCAAATGCAGGTTTGTTGGTGGGTTTCCTCTGTGTGTTGGTATTGCCTTCATCAAGTACAAACAGACAGACAGCATTATTGCCGGAGTTCTCAGTGGGATCGTCTTCTTCTGCACCATAGTCGCTATTCAGGTAACTACTGCTACTAGACTGCTAGAGAAGCTATTCAGGTAACTAGATAGAAGCAGCTGCTGAAGTGATTAAATGAGGTGCATTATCAGCACATATCGCCGGTATAACTTCCTATTAGACAATTTTGACCGGTGATCTAAGTTTTCACAGTGCACCGCTTCCGCTGGTTACAGTGCACTGTGAAAACTTAGACCACTGCAAAACACTAGTAATTATAAAGTAAAATACCGTTGCAGTGGTATGTGAAAAATTAGACACTTTCTAGTCACACACACAGTATAAACATTACGCCACTACTGCACACGCCCTAACCCTTATCTTTTCTTCCCCTCTGCAACTATAGGTCACGTGATCGTCACGTGATGGCACCACCCCAATGAGCGTCCTGCATCTGCTTTCCCTCTCTGCCTTCGATTCTCTCTTTCCCTATCTCTCTCTCTCTCTCTCTCTCTCACACTCATTCTTTTTCTCTTTCTCTCTCTCTCACTCAATCTTTATCTCGTTCACTCAGTTTGTTTCCAAAATCATCTAATAAAATTAGATGACTGCTTTTACATGCTCTATTACACAACAATAATGTTAAAGATTCTTTCACTTTTAGGCCTCGCAGGCTCGGCCCAAAAGTACAACTACAGAGCTCGCAGGCTCGCTCAGTAGTTACACTTAGCGTGCCTCGCAGGCTCGGCAGCTAAGTAAAAGGATCTACCTCGACCTCTCGGTCTCGGTTCATTATTGTTGTATTTAGAACACTCGGCCTTCGGCCTCGTGCACTAAATAGTAATAGACCATTTTAACCAGTCATCTAATCATATAATATGCTGCTATTCTGAATTATTGATACTTTTTGTTAAATAAAATTGTTCGTAACATTCTAGTGTGTCTGTGAAGCAGTTAACCGAAAACAGCCCTTAGAAGCTTTTATCTTTTTGGGAAAAATCAGCGTATCATCGATTCGTAAAACCTTTTTGGGGAAAAATATATGCACAAGCCCAGTCAGCTCCCACTGTTAGTCCGATGCTCTGACACGTCCTCCAGTAGTTGTACCACGTCTCCAACAACATCCCCCCTCACTCCGCAGTACTGGCCATGGAGTGCCTGGTTGAACGACTCTAAAACCGGTCGATTATCCGCCTCTAAAGGACTCATCTTTAACTTTATCCGGCTAATTCTCCTCACCCCCATCGTGGTGGTGTACGGGTTGTGGTGCCGGAAAACCATTGAGAAGTTTTGGTCGCAGTGGGCAGCTGTTGAGAGCAAGACGGGGCTTGAGGACCAGGAGGGTGGGTCTACTACAGGATCATTCGATGACGTGGATGAGGCAGACTTTGTTAACAAGTGAGAGAAGAGCACAACTGCTGAAATATAGCACTGTTCGGCCTTTAAAACATGTATGAGAGAAACAGAGCACTGTTTGGGACTTGTGTGTGTACATGAAGCAGCTTTGTCAAAGAGGGTAGATAATTGTTTATGGAGCATATTTTAATGGGGTGTAAAATGATGTCTTTTTTGAAGCATTATTTCTGTTCATTCCAAATTAAAAGATTTCGTTTGAATGAATTTTGCTGTTATAAGTTGCCATATTGCTATAATAGACCCTAATTTTGGTATCATGTGATATCTGTGGGGATCTCTAGTAGAACACGAACAGAGCTACAGAATGTTACTAGTCTGCTGAGACTTCATCAGAGAGAATGCTCGACCACGGCCATGATGTATGTACAATGTACATGTCACACCGTTCTATTAGAGTTCTACTAGAGTTTTCCCTAGCGTCCCTGTGTTCATGTTATAAATTGCTCTGCTGATACGTATAATTCTAGATCATGTATGCCAATTGCTAATATCCACATGTTCTCTCTGTTTCAGTGGTACCCCTGGTCAGCCATGTACATGCTAATGTATAAAATATATTGTATAATGAGCTAATATCTCTCTGTTTTCTGTTTCAGTGGTACCCCTGGTCAGCCTGGATTATAGGAAACTCAACCAACGCAACCATCTTCACAACCTTCAGGCTCATCTTCCAGATCCCCCTCGTCACATTCTACTCCATCCTACTACGGAGGAAAATAAGAAAGTTTTGTGTTGTGGTTGGGTCAGGGTTGGAGCGGGTACCTGCTAATGAGAATAATAAGAGACAAGGTAGTCCTGATAAGAGGAAGGAGGAACAGGAAGATGATGATGAGGAGTTCGTGGATGAATTTCAGAATGAGGAGAATCTCTATGAAAACTATGATCGGAGAGTTCCAAACTAAATATGTTGCAGCGAATGAATGCGATGATGAATGAAGTGGAGAGAGAATGAATTTTGGGAGTTTTTGCTCTAAAAACCAATCGACTCTATGTTTGCGAAATTTAATTTTCAAATAATATTCATTTTTTATGTAATGTGACTTTATGGTGAATTGAATACTCAATAATTGTCAAAGCCATGTGTGTTCGTTCGTCGATACTTTACAGCATTATATGATTACAGTTTACTAATAGTAACCATAGTAACCGATTCCTTTCAGTACTGGCCCTGGGCAGCCTGGCTGACAACCCCTGCTCGCTCTATCGCATTCAACTTTATCCGACTCCTCCTCCTCTTCCCCTGTCTTATGGTATACGGTCTATGGTGCAAGAAACAAATTGAGAGATTCATCTACCGACCCATGGCGTACCCTTCAACCCTGGCAGTGGATGCTGAGGATGATGTTACAGCCAGTGAGACTAGGGGCAACCAGGCTCATCATATTGAATACAGGGATGATGTGAGTTACCCTACTCCCCCCGAGAGTAGGATTTGAGAAGTGGGATCTCGAGGGTAGGATTTGAGATGTGGGATTATAATGAGATTCCGAGAGAAGGATTTGAGAAGTACAGCTGAATTTAATGAAGAATCTAAACTTTCCAATGTTTTAGATTGTCCTGAGTGACCATGGCGACCAATAGAAACCTGCCCTAGTGACCAGTAGAATTTGAACGATCTGTGCGGATATTTGGGTTGTGGGTAAACTAAAAGACGATTAAAATCACTAACGAGCTAAATTTTACTGTTTTATCCGTTTGTTAATTGTTACTGAGCTAAAGAATTTAATCCATTTTGTTTAGTTGTAAATATTCATCTTAAATCTTAATATCCAATATCCAGCTCTGATCTTGTTAAACCAAACATCCGACCACAATTGAGGACAAGTCTAGTCCAGCATACCTCACTATTACTACATACATCCAGTGTCTGTCCTATTGCTCACACATCACAGTACTTTGAAGCACATCACAGTACTGACCATCCTATATATCGCTCACACACTGTATCTCACTCAAGGACAGTCACACACAAAAAGCTATGTTTACTTTCCGCTAGCTTACACATCGCGGGGGTGGGGAGGATATTAAGAGTGTTGAGAGATCAGACTCAACATTCTTCTCATTTCTCATTGCTGCTGCTGTTGATCAGTAACAACACGTTAGTAACAACATTGATCTGCTAACTCTGTGATAACACGTCACATTATAGTAACACCAGCTGTCTTTGTGCTAACAACTGACATTGATCTGCTGTCTTTGTGATCATGTCCTATCAGAACAACTACCAGACAACACCGCCACAAGGTTACCAGTATCCTGCTACTAGTCCACAACAGGCCTACCCAACTAACCAACAAGCCTACCAACAACCGACCTATGTGACTCCGACAGCTCCTTCAGCACCCGCTAAACCAGCAGCAGCAGGACCACAGCCCGTTTATCACGTGAACACCCCTCCCCCAGCCTACGCAGCAGCACAGCCCATACCCCCTAATTACCCCCGGCAACAGCAACAGCCCTACAGAGCGTACCCTGTTGCACCGGGTCCTGTTCCGCCCACCCGGTACCAGCCAGCACCAGTGAGACAGCCATACCCATATGGACCCCCTCCGATGCCTCCCCCTGGTCCACCTCCTCCAAGGGGTGGTCCACCAATGCTCCCATTTCCCTGCTGTCTGTGTACCATCATATAGCAAGGTAGCAAGCTTGTTGAGTAACACATCGTGTAGCAAGTAATAACAATAGCAAGCTGGGACCTTAGAACATAAACAAGTGGTTTTAAGCTGGGATTTAGGACACAACCACTTAAGTGGGGATTTAGAAAATATGTAATGGTTTACAGCCGGACTGTAGCATGATTTGATGATAGCATGGGTGTATATTTTTTAATTTCTTTTGAAACTTTTACTTCCACTCCTCACGACCACACTTTCTTTCTTACTCCTTCATTAACTTATTTTCTGATTTATAAAACGATTTTGTTTCAATACATACCCGAACAAAACCCCAAACTCTATGAAACCCCTCAGCTCCATAATATATATTTTAGCTAGACAAGTTACCATGCCTCCTCCCCCCGGACCCCCACCTCCTCCTCCACCTCCACCTCCAGGTGGACCCCCTTGTCCATGCTGCATCATCCTATAATTACCCCTACATAAGAATAATTGCATTATGTATTCATAATGCGGTGTTTCCCTGCCCCAGATGGGTGTAAAATTGATGACTAAGCTTCAAAACTGGATTTTCCGATGAATTTTGCATTCTAAGAGCAATTTTTGGCTGATATGATGTTAGTTGCTATGGTTTCTTTTGAAACTTTTACTTCCACTCCTCACGACCACACTTTCTTTCTTACTCCTTCATTAACTTATTTTCTGATTTATAAAACGATTTTGTTTCAATACATACCCGAACAAAACCCCAAACTCTATGAAACCCCTCAGCTCCATAATATATATTTTAGCTAGACAAGTTACCATGCCTCCTCCCCCCGGACCCCCACCTCCTCCTCCACCTCCACCTCCAGGTGGACCCCCTTGTCCATGCTGCATCATCCTATAATTACCCCTACATGGATATGAAATCTCAATGATATGGACTCAACATGGACTTGATATGGACTCAATGATATGGACTCAATGATATGATCGGAGATCGCCAGAAACTACGTGGCTGAACCCTTAACCCTGATTGTTATAAGGAAGACTCAAAGCATGACCAAAGCCCAAAATATTCTTTTTACTCTTTCTTATCTTTTTAACCACAACTCTTACAATTAATCTTATCTTCCTTTCTTATCTAATTATTTTTAGTGTAATTTTGATTCAAATAAAAAAGTTTTAATAAATCAACTGTTTTACTCAACTATTTTACTCCATTCCGTCACCTGTTATTACAATATTAACCCCTAATGCCTTTTAAACCTTACCCACAGCTAACCAGTAACCAGAGTTTTTAGCGATCATGGAACATCATCATCCTGAAGGTGGACCTGGTGGCCCCTACGGACCTAGACCTGGTGGTCCTTATGGTCCTGATCCCTATGGTGCCCCTCCGCCTGGCCCGTATCATGCTCCTCCTCCTCCCCCTCATCATTATAGTCCTTTTGGCCCTCCACCCCCACCACCTCCCCCACCACCCCACCACCATGGACCTCCTGGACCGTGCTGCTGTTGCCTTATCCTATAATATGGAGGATGTAGAGCCATTGACAGACGCTCCTGTGCAAGTTGAAAGAGTGTCAGACTACTGCTCAACAGCAGGGAGGCAGGTCTTTATCGATTCATCGATTTATCTGGTTGGTGAATGGGACCATCAACTGTTTTATAATCCGAGCCAAGACCCATGCCAAGATGCTTGGCTCATCAAACCCCTATTGAAAACAAACAAACAGTCTCTGTAAATATGTGTATAATGTGTATGTAATTTATGTGTATGTAATTTATTTCTTCTTATTAATTTTCATATAATTATTCAGTAATCATTTCAAATTATATAACTTAGAAAAGCATTTTTCCGATTTTGTTTTGGTCAAAATAAATTTTCAAACAAGCTACATTTTCACACAATGCATATTTTCATTGCACATTTTTACAACCAACCGAAATAACTCCAACAAACAAGAACAAAACGACCACGACATTATGTTATAGTGGGTATCCGGTATTACTACATAGATGCTATACCAGTTCAATATTGAATCGATTTGCTGCCACTTGAAACCCTAATGCCATCCACACACTTTCAGTACCCAACCCCAGACGTATTCAAGAATCAATTGCTATTTAGCCCACTAAAACCCCACCCCACCCATCCACTCAACTACCCTCTCAATAGCTATATAAAATGCCTCCACCCCACACCATCCCACTACCCCACCCCACCTACACCAACCCCTCCACCCCACCCCAAACCACCCCACCCACTCAACTATCCACCCTCTCAATAGCTATATAAAAGATGCCTCCCACCCCACCCCACCTCCACCCTACCCGACCACCACTGACCCCGCCCCACCCCCACTCAACAACACACCCTCTCAATACCTATATAAAATGCCTCCCACCCCACCCACTCAACAACCCACCTCCACCCACCCCTCCACCCAAAGCCCGCCCCTCCACCCCACCCCACCCCTCCACCCCCTCCACCCCACCCCATCACACTCAACTATATCCACCCTCTCAATAGCTATATAAAATGCCTCCACCCCACCCCACCCCACCCACCCACTCAACTACCCACCCTCTCAATAGCTATATAAAATGCCTCCACCCCACCCCACCCCACCACCCCAAACCCACCCCACCAACCCAACCCCACCACCCCACCCCACCCCACCCCACCCCACCCCACCCCACCCCACCCCACCCACCCCACCCTCACTCAACTACCCTCTCAATAGGTATATAAGATGCCTCCACCCCCACCCCACCCCCACCCTCACTCAACTATATCCACCCTCTCAATAGCTATATAAGATGCCTCCACCCCACCCCACCCCAAACCACCCCACCCACTCAACTATCCACCCTCTCAATAGCTATATAAAAGATGCCTCCCACCCCACCCCACCTCCACCCTACCCACCCACCACTGACCCCGCCCCACCCCCACTCAACAACACACCCTCTCAATAGCTATATAAAATGCCTCCCACCCCACCCACTCAACAACCCACCTCCACCCACCCCTCCACCCAAAGCCCGCCCCTCCACCCCACCCCACCCCTCCACCCCACCCACCCCACCCCATCACACTCAACTATATCCACCCTCTCAATAGCTATATAAAATGCCTCCACCCCACCCCACCCCACCCACCCACTCAACTACCCACCCTCTCAATAGCTATATAAAATGCCTCCACCCCACCCCCACCCCACCCCACCCTCACTCAACTATATCCACCCTCTCAATAGCTATATAAGATGCCTCCACCCCACCCACTCCACCCCACCCCACCCTCACTCAACTATATCCACCCTCTCAATAGCTATATAAGATGCCTCCACCCCACCCACTCCACCCCACCCCACCCTCAATCAACTATATACACCTTCTCAATAGCTATATAAAATGCCTCCCGGTGGTGGACATGGTGGTGGTCACGGTCACGGACACGGACACGGCGGACCTGGTGGACCCCGAGAGGGACCTTGTAAGTGTAATCAGCAATTCTAAGCTCAGAATAGAAAAATTAGAGTTAGATGATCGTAATTATGATAGTTGATAGTAGCCTTGTTACATGAAAGAAGCTGTCAGATACTATTTATTGCTAGGAAGAAGCACTGTTTGGACGAGCTCCGAAAGTTCTATCGAGCCCTGCCTTTGATTGCCATAGCAACTGCATTGGTTACCATAGAAACTGCATTGGTTACCATGCCGACCTTGTCCCGTAGTTGGTGGTTACCACTGCACTCCTGAGACCTGTCCGTGTGCAATCTGTAAGTAGCTCTCATTTGAAGCTCATCTCTCATATAATAATTACACGATATATTCGATGAAATTTGGATCGGTGAACGGTCTATTCCATAATCCTGGAACGGTCATTGCTCTTTCAAACCCCTTGCTCTGTTTATTTCTCTTTCAGCGGTCAATCTTTTCAGGTTGCTGTTGTGTGATACTATAAACACACTGGAATTCCGTTATATTCCATACACATGACCAGTAACTTAAAGTAAGCATCAATTAGTTTCAATTCGGTCCAATGGGGTTTCAAACTGAATCGCACTGTTTTCCTGGAATCAGCACATTTCATTTAATTGCTGAATTTGCTATAAATAATCGCTATATAGTGGTGTAAACTCTAGGTACACGTCTTTACACCTCTTCACTCATACAAAGTACTATGACAATCTCCATCCTTCCCAGGTGGATGTTGCTGTATTATCTTGTAAAGACCTGAACACGTCATCTTATACCTGACGATCATTGTATATACATGATTCACTCGTGCAGTGGAGGATTTAACAGAGAACAAAAGACAATGAATGTTGTTGTTTATTAACTCATTTTTAGATCGTTTGGAGCCCTTTGATAAACTTTTGTTTTACTGTTCGATTTAGATATGACCCCACAACTTCCCTAATTGCCCTAGCGAATTTCCTTATCAACAAACCGCTATCTTCCCAACCGGTCTCTAAAACCCGGCCCCTTCTGATAATGTAATGAACTGTCCCTACATTTCAATCCACCCTAATGAGCTACCATTTCTAACACAAAACCTTCTGTTCAATTATACTAACACCTCTAACACCACCACCACACACTGTTATTTAGTCTCTAACATCTCTAACACCACCTCTTCTGCCATATAGCATCCTATCTATCCAACCCTACTAACACAACTCTAACACATAATATCTAACACCACCTCTTCTGTCTAGCATCCTATCTATCTAAACATGCCACCAGCTGGACGAGGAGGAGAGGGTGGAGGCCGAGGAGGAGGCGGCGGTGGAGGTGAGTTAGCTGACAAAACCGATCTTTTATCAGAACCCACCAAAGATTCAGAGTTGCCTTCTACCAAACCACCACCAGCATCATCACCCATGCCACTTATGTCAGGGGAAAATGATCCTCGACCCCAGCACCCCTCATGTCACCCTCCTGACCAGTCTCACAAGCTTTTTACAAGACATAATGCAGGTAGCTGTTTATTATAGACAGCTACCCCCTGTTTGCACCCGACCCTGTTCCACACTCAGTCACCCCTGCCTATAGTTTGTACCCGATTCCCTTGTGGGTTCAAACTAGACAACACTGTTACCCCTGCACTCCTCTAAGACACTCATCATTAGAAGTTCGTTGTCATAAAACCACGCGATCTCACTTTTGTAGTAAACCCTTCCGCTAAATCATGAATTTCTTTCAGGTCACGGCCACGAAGAGGAGAAGGGATGCTGTATCATCTTGTAGATCCAATCAAGTGATTCAATCGAATCCTCTGGTGATCATTCAATCGGATCGAGAATCTGTGTGGCTTACACCGCTCTGTGAGGATTCGGAACACGTCCGATGTGAACACAAAGATTGAATTCGGAGTGAAACAAGGCAATTTTAGAAGTACTGTAGAGTGACATGGACACTTCATTGCTCTGGTGTGATGTTTTGATGTTTTGATATTTTTGTTTTTCGTAAGATTATATTTTGTTTCAATCATCCTTTGAAATTCCCCGAAACTCCCCAATAAACCATCTGAATGTCCACTGAGTGTTGAGCCTTCTTTCTCTCGTCCAGATCCAGCTCCCAATTTTCACTGCCAAGCCTTCTGTCCCCACCTCAATCCTGAGCTATTCAGAAGCTTGTTATAACCCAATCAATCCCAAAGCAATGTATAACTCAACTTCTCTTTTCCAAGTCTTCCAGCTCCCATAACCGACCCAATCTTAAGCTATTGTATAGCTAATTTAACCATCACTCTCTCATGTTTAGCATAATGCCAGGCGCCAGTAAAGAAGGGAGTAAGGCGGGTGATAAGGGTGGGGAACCCAAACCTGCTGGCGGATCACCCAAACCTGAACCAGGTAACATGATTCGATTTTGTTAATTTCCCTCAGCCAGAAGCTGGGTAAGAAAGCATGTTTTTGGTAGTAATTACATTGAATTTAATCAATGCTTTCATTTCCTCTTTGAATTAGAATTGTTAGATGCTAGCCCTCTTTTCGTTGCAGGTGCCCCGGGAGGACAAGAGGAACCCGCTGAACAAGGATGTTGTATCCTCCTCTAGATATCTTCTAGATTGTTCTATAATCTTCTAGATCCGTCTAGAATCATCTAGATCTCCTCTAGATCCTTCCGTCTTTTATATTTCCCATCCTGAGTCCTGTTTTCTTGGAACTGGGGTGGGTGGTACAGCCCCGGTACAGCCACCGTGGTTGTACATCACATGTAGAAAATATCTTCCTCTGATCCCAAAAGAGATAAAACACAACTATCCATTGAGATTACTACTCGCATGAAACAGCTGGACTGATGTCAGAACTGTAGATATTTTGTTTCTTTGTTTGTTGTCAGTGTTTTCAGAGTACAGCAGAGTTTATTATGATGAAGCATGAATATATTAGGGCTTAGGCTCTGTTTTCAATTTTTTGACCACAGCAGAATTCGAGTTATTTTTTTTACGAAAAACATCCTTTCTTTCTTTGAAACACATTTTCAAAATGCCTTTCACAGGTCCAGCGAAAGCACCGTCTCCGAAGGCCGAGGAAGCCCCTCCTCCTCCACCTCCCCCTCCTGAGGAAGCTGAGGAAGGTTGCTGTAGCTCTTGTACTGTACTGTGATGTGTAGCTGAAACTCCTATGGAGTAAGCCATTCTGTCTTCTGGTGAATAAATCTGAGTTATAGCTGATCTTGGTTTCTGGAATCTGAGTTATTATAACTCCTGGCTTCTGAATCCTGGCTCCTGGATTCCAGGACCTGGAATCTATCTGAGTTCTGCATCCAAGTTGGCAACTGTTTGGATGTAGAATATTGTTTAGTGACAGCAGGCTGTCACATTATTATATCTCTTCGATCTGTTTTGGGATTGTTATAACTTCTAAAAAGGCTGGTCTGCATAAGTAATGATGAAATATTTGTAAGTTTTTAACACATTCCAATCCGCTGCAAAGTTATTTTCTATCACTGACACACACAAATACACAAACACACTGTACACATTTACACATAAAGGTGCCGCCCTGTATCCTGGGATCCAGTGTCATTTAAATATTAAACGTCTCACATGTCATCACGTGTCTCACATGTCACGTGTCTCACGTGTCAATGTGTCACGTGTCTCAAGTGTCATGAACAGGAATCTCTCCCATTTCCATTTCAGGAACGTGCCCCGACATCTTCTGTCCCCCAAGTGCCATTCCATCCTTCCCTCCATCCCCAGCACCGCTAGCCTCGTGCTCTCCCTCTTCTTTGGGAGGGGGTCCTATAGCCGGGGCAGTGGACACATCATATGTGGGAGGTCGGAGTATACCCGGCTGGAGGAGCTGATCCATTTGTTTCTGTTTGATTCTCTTATTGAGCATGCCACCACCCTTCTTAGGCTGGTTTGAGTGGTTGGAGTGGAAGATGTCCAGTCCTTTCTCAAGGTTGGAACTACCCACCAGCCAGTACGTGTCTACTATTGTATCATCCTGCAAAATGTATAGAATATTAATTACTAATCACTGATTTTCGGATATTTTAGGTCTTGCTTACTTAAGTGCAATTTTTCCCCGGCTGTCTTTGGCGTACGAATTTTACCAGGAGAAGGGGCGAACAGGAGCAAAAAAATCACAAATTACAGTGGACGAAATAACTAAATAAATAACGTACGATCTTGAACTGTCCTCGGAATAGTGTTTCAAATATTCCCGTGTCAGCCAAGAAGTTCCTCGTGTACTTGGTTATTAGAATTCTCATCGCTGGAAAGGGAGATCTATTACGATGTTATAGGAGTTATTATTTCTATGCTACATATTAAAGATCAATCAATCAATCAAGTAGGTGGAGTCTCGGGTAATCGTATTTTCGTTACCGTTTGACCCGGTAATTATCCAGCATGGTAATTATACTAATTACACCACTAATTACACCTACCCTGTGATCGTTCCTCCATGGCGGTTGCCATGTTGACAGTCTCCCCAAACACACAGTACTTGGGAATCTTCATCCCGATCATACCAACAGACACAGGCCCAGTGGCAAGACCGATCCTTAGTTTCACCTGAAATGAGACGATATTATTTGACCAGATTTTGAGAGATTGATATCAAAATCTGGTCAACTAATGGTGTTTTATTACAGCTGCAAATTTAGGACAAACGTTTAACTACATTAGGTAAAACTAACTAATGTTACTGGCCTAAAGGGTAGATCTATAATAACTCACCTCACACATGCTCTCATTTTCATGATCCAGGTTGTTCAGCTGACCCAACATCTCCAAAGCTAAATGTGCGATATTGGTTACACTCTCGCTGGTAGCCTTCGTACCACAGGTGGGCAGTCCTGTCACTGCAACGTAGGCATCCCCAACAGTATCCGCCTAGAGGAATGGTGAATGGATTAAAATTGGAAATCAAAATATATCAAACAATTAACTTGACATACGCTGCTGCAGTCCCCTGTGGCCGTCTAAAACGTGTGCAAATTAGGGGACTGCAGCACATGCAAAACAGTAAACCTGAAAACACACACATTTCAACTACACTCACTTTGAAGGCCTCATACTTGTCAGTTAGTTTATCGATCAGACAGAATAGGTAGTTCAGCAGGTTAACGACCTCAGTCGCAGAGTGGTAGGAAGAGATCAGAGTAAAATTAACTATGTCCGCATACAGAACTGAAATGGAAAACATGGGTCATAACTTATTATAAGCTTCTTATACATTGTTATATCTCTATAATTGAATGGCATAGTCAAGGGATATGTGATCTAACTGAATTTTAAATAACTAATAATTATAAACGCTACCATGTACTGAGGATATAATTCAACATGAAGAATGAAGATGATTGTTACTCACCGGAGACAGAATCAAATATCTCGGGAGTGACGGGAATATGGTTCTTCAGTTTTTTAGCAATGTCCGCCGGGACAAGCTTGTAAATCAAATCATCTGATCTCTTTTTCTCTCGACATAGCACCTCTGTCAACTTCTTTAGTTGGATCGTGTTTTTAGTTTGTACCTTAACCAGTGAGTACGTCTTGTCTGAAAGGGGTGGTTCAGAGTAAGTGCAGTAACCATGACTACAACTGTAACCATGACAACCATATCAACTCTCATGTAACCATGTAATGGGTTGGAGGGGTATTGGTTCTGGTTTCGTACCAGTGATGCTATGTGTCTAATGGGTGCTAGTACTAACGAATCTACAGTTACCATGACAACAACATGGTAACCATGACAACTCTCTAACTTACTGATGTTAGCCCAGAACAGGAAAGGTTCAACAAGTGCGATGAAGATCAGAGCTGACATGGTTATTCCAATGAGAATGTTAGCATTCCTCCTGAAGTCGACAATATTGTTTAACATGGCCCTTGCCAGAATGTTCTGAACCGTCTTCAACTGCTCGTTATACAGGTTGATCACTAATTGGGGGATAATTAATTATTCAATTAATTAATCAATGGAAACTTAGTTTACATTCTTCTTTCTATCATCATTCGACTTCACTTTCAAAACTGGACCCCTAGTTCATTACAAAACATCAAAATCCCAGGGGTTGGCCGTCAAAACCACTGTGGGACTGTGTGCGCATGCCAAATCCAGCTGGGTTTAATGATTGTGATTGGAAGTAAAACAACATGACTTCATATGACGTCACACGAGATATGACGTTATAAATGACTGGTGAACGAGCCAATCGGAGGCCTGGATTTCGAAATAAAGGCTCACGCACACCGTCGTGACGTCATAATTACCTGCAATCCAGTTGATCCCCATAGATTTTGAAGCCTCCAAACTCTGATTATTCAAGATCCGATACCGGTGATTTCTAAGTAACTCAATGGCGTCAGACAACCGGTCTGTGTCAGTTTTCAAATCAGGAATATACATGAGAATCTTGGAGAAGCAGTAATCCTCAACCGCCTGGTTCGCTACCATCAGCTGTACTTTTTCAGCATCGGCATAACCTGCAAGAACCGCGATAATTAGCACCAACATGTTCCTGCATAATACACACCCCGCTGTGCGATGATTGGAATGAAATAATGAAGGGAAGAAAGAAAAGTTGTAAAAGATAGTCGACTATCAATAGTCCTGAGCCGCCCCAGAAATCCCGTGTTTCTGGTCGGGGTACCTCAAGGCTGGGGAACGTAACCACTGTGCTACATCCCTTCATCTCAGCCCCTCACGGGGCTGAGACAGCCTCTACGAAGAAGAAGAAGAAAGTCCTGAGCCGACTCATTTTATATCGTTTGTAAAAAGCCCAACTGATCCTGATCACTCCGTCCCCATGGTTACTAGTAACTACATATAGTAACTACACTGACCTTCTGTGTAGAAAAACATGCCAATAGCATCGATCTTGGCAGCACGACTCTGAATTTCTAGCAGACACTTGAACGCAACCAACATCTTCCATTTTCTAGTTCCAAACAGTGCGGGCTCTGAAATGGTATAGATTTAATAGTGCGGCGGTGTGTAATTCTAAAACTCCACATTTTTTGTTAACTTTGAGTCGCCTGACACACTGTTCACGCAACACAACTCTATGAAATCTGAGGTGTTTGGGTCGAAAGAATGCCAGAAAATAACAACTTCACAGCGGTAAAAACTAAAAGTTTGATGGGCTTGAAATGAGAATGAATAAAAGTTTCACCTACCCTCGCTGAAAGTGTACACTACACTCTGCACGAGGATCTCCATGACCTTGGTGTAGAAGGAGTTGACGTAAAGGGTGGAATCGATTATCGGGGGAACTCGTATCTCCTTGAACTTGTTTAACACATCCTGAGAACAGAGGGAAGGAGAGGGAGAGATTCAGCAGTCCATACCCTTCCTTTTTTATAGTTATAGACGCAGAGAATAAAGTGATTCAATCCAGAAATGAATATATATTACAGAGTACGAGGGGTCTGATGGGTCCGAAGGGTTAAAAAGTGAATTTTTAGAACCCTTATCTACCCCCGGCCCCTCTGGCATTAAGTACTTACCTCTTTCCGCTGCAGTAAGTCGAGACTTGTGTTGCTAATTTGTAAGTTGTCAGACTCCATGTACCCCTTCTCCATGGCTGTGTAGAGAATGTACTCTTGGGGGTTCGTGGTAGTCAGGTATTTGGGGAAACCCGTCCGATACAGCTCATCAATCCTTTTATCTGTCTCAATCTGAAAGTTTAATTAATTTTCCAGCGACCTCAAATTGTACACAAAGATCTGCAAGGATCTGTAGTAGATCTACAACCACGCAGCAAATGGATCTGGCCCTGTATAACAGCAGTGACAATAATGCTATGGGTACTACCCAGTGGGTAGCTCACAACGCACAGTAGATCAGATTCTCACTTGTGTAGTAGCTCACACTGCACTATTCGGTAGAGTTCTCACCTGTGCATGTTCAAGTTTCTGCAGGTTCGGTTGACTGTGGTCCATCACATACATGTAGGTAAAGGACTGTTCTCTGAGTATTTCTGTCATAAGACTACCAATCTTCATGCCTTGTAGGATCCTGACTTCGTACTTCTTTACCTCTGGAGACTGAGACAGGGCCTGGTACACATCGAACCCTGAAAAACACGTGAACTTACTACTTCATATACAGCATGACAAGACATTTACTACTACTGCCCAAACCAACTTATTGCGCCAAGGAACAGTATCCAAGGAACAGCCACGAAATAATAGAACGACCACTTACCTGACGATTGCTTACTTAATTTGCATGAAACTTGAGTAGAGATTAAATCGGAGTAGTTCTGCATTTTTGAACTACCACTTACCAGCAAAAAGAAGGAGTGTCAGAAGGGGGACAGATAGGAAGACTGATGTCCTGTAAAACACCTTCTTTGCATCTGTATCAGTGAAGGTGCGTGGTGCGTTAGCCAGCTCATGGTCTATATCCAACAGGTTCGTATCCATATGGGCCATGTCAAGCCCTCCACCTGGACTCCTGTGGAATTAATTAGTTAAATAATTAGTTAATTAATTAACAAACTCCTAGAGGGATAGAGAACGATCAACGAGGTGTCAGGTGGGAAGAGATCTTCTGAGAGGAACAAATTGACAAATTGGGGCAATTATATTCAGCGCTAATAGAGGGCAGGTATCGCCGTGTGGGCCCTTTTTTGTGTGATACACTCAGAGCGGAATGAACGGTCAGGCTTCACGTTGATAGCGTAATATAGGCAATACGCTAATAAGCGACAAAAAAGAAAACCTGAAAATCCATCTGTAGTAGTACAACTACAAAAAGAAGCGTCGGATAAAGAAGAACACATATTATGTGTAACATAATATGAGGAAGTCAAATACGACCCCCGATTTACCAGGATGCTCGGGGGGGGGGGGGGGGGGGGGGGGGGGGGAGGGAAGGGGTTCGCCCGGTAAATCTGGGTGCCTGGTAAATCATTAGAATCCAGCGAACTAAATAATCGTCAAACTAACACAAAAGTCAAACACGAAACTTACTATTTAAACAGGGGGTATTATCGCCCACAAAGGGTTAACGAAACTGACTTCAAACAACTAAACTAGATTATAAAACTTACTAACCCCCCCACATTGGCACATTGCCAAAACTTACTTAATCCCCCCACGGCCGCCCCCAAAACTTACTTGACGTCCTCGTTCCAGCCGCCGTCAAAGAACTGCACGAACTTGTTGAGCCGCGACCCACCACCGGTATTACTACTATCGGCTACTTTGGAAGACTTAGTACCAGCGGGGTTGTTGGTTGTGGATCTAGTGGTTGAGGGGGCAGCTACAATAGGATCAGCGCTCATTCCCGTTACTATTGGAACTATTGGTACTATTGGACGACTGGATGAGAGAGGGGAGGCCCCCGGGCCGTAATATTGCCTTGTCAGACCACCACCACAGAGAGAGAGAGAGAGAGAGAGAGAGAGAGAGAGAGAGAGAGAGAGAGAGATAGAAAGAAATGAAGAGAGATGGATGACAGACCAACTGAGTAGAGAGAAGGGTGGTGGTGCTAATATTGATACAGTGACAGCTCCTTTATGAAACGAAATTCTCAGCACGTTACGTCTGTCGTTATATTGCTTTTATATAACCTGGAATGAGAAAGTGAGAGAGAGAGAGAGAGAGAGAGGGGGAGAGAGAGAGAGAGAGAGAGAGAGAGATAGAGAGTGAGACAGAGAGATGAGAGGAGGAGAGCGGAGAGAGATGAGATGAGTATAAAAGAAGAGGAGAGCGCAAGGAGCGAGAGGCTCTCGTTCGTATCTTGCTCTTTCGATCTATCTCTTCGTTCTCTTCTCTCGTCTCCTCCTTCTCTGTCTCTCTCTCTCTTTCTCTTCTCTCCTTCGTTTCTTTCGTGCCTCTCTTCTCTCCCCTTCTCTCCTCTCTTCTCTCTCTTTTTCTCCTCTCTCTCCCTCCCTCTCTCGCTCTCTCTCTCCTTTTCTTCTTCGTCTCCTCTCATCTCTTCTCTCATTCTCTCTATTATCTGTGTCTCGTACGTTTTTTTGATTTTTTTCTTCTCTTTCGATCCTTTCCATCTCTCCTCCTCTGGCCTTAACTCTCTGTATTCTTCCAACTCTTTCCTCTTTTGCATACTTTCAATCCCCATCTGTCATTCCCAAACCATTTTTCCCCGCTTGTCCCCTTCTTACAGGGAGTTTTTTCCGTTGCCTTTCTTTCTTCCCCGAGTTTCTTTTCTCACTCTCTATCTCTTTTACCCTGTCCTTTTGATGTTACTCATTCGAGGAATCCGAAGTTTCAGCCCTCTGGATAAAAGTTCATTTTTTTCGACCGAATGAACATTGAATGAACACCAATATGGGACCATATTCCGGTACCAAAGATTCACAAATTTGTTTGGCTATCGATTTCCTTTCGAATGGGACCAGTTTGAGCTTAATTGGATCACCACAAGAATCACAGTGATCCGTTTTCTAAGCCTAGGGTAAGTCATGTGATCCCCATCAAATTATGACGTGTTAGCAAGAGAGCTTACATTTTAACGGATGCTGTATCGGTACATCATCCTCATTAGCAGACGTGATACGTGATACTCGACCGTTACACCTGCTTATTGGCACTTAGTAATGACGCTATCGTCTCATTAGGTGTCAGATGACCAAACTTAGGGTTAGATAACTAGACACTGTGTCTCTTGTGGTGGTCCAATTGAGCTCAAATTAGTCGCGTTTGAAAGGAAATCGATACCCGAAGGCGACTGAGAAATTCCGGTTCCAAAAAGCATTCCTGTTTTCAAGTTCATTCAGGATTCATTCCAGTCGGAAAAATGAATTTTAAGATAGAGTGCTTAAATTCCGGCTAACATCAAATTGATCAAGTGTAGTGGCCGTACAGATTTTTAGCGCCTGAATTTACCGATTTCTGGTCAAAACAGGTCAAAATCGATGTTTGGTAAAAAATATCATCTTTAAATAACTTATTTCACCCACTAAACTTGATTCAATTTTAATAAAAATTCAGATTGCCATTTGTTGATACTTGCTCTATTGTATGGCGGTTTTTTAAATAATAAAATCAAATTTAATCAAGAGAAAACCTCAAAAAACCCGAAAAACGAAAAATTGAGTTCATTAATGAACTTTCAACTTTTATGATTTGAAACTTCGGATTCCTCGAATGAGTACCCATGCAGACATTGTGTCAAAATATCAGAGTGATTGAAATTAAACTTCTGGGTGAAAAGAAGGCCAACGTACCCTCCCTTTAATTTGGGCCACGCGGTATAATTTAATATAACCTCACCACATACACATTCTATATTGGTTCAACCCCGTTTTATTTTTCATCATGTTGAGACAGGGTCGAACTTGTTATGTTCTAACCCTCCTTTACGGGTATTCTAGCTAGGCAAGGTCGAACAAGGCATTTACGCGTGTACCCTCATTATTTGAAGATTTGTTTGCATCTCACTTCTCCCACACAAACACACACATCTACCACAGGAGATGGGTGAGTTTGGTTTGGGTGTTTGGTTTGAGTTTGTGCAAGCAGCCAGCAGGGTCCAAGATCTCAACTTTCCAACTTTCCAACTTTCCAGCAACATTGCTATATTTTGCTAAGTATAATACTTGATTTTATACACATCTTCATGATTATGGAGCTTATAAATCGTTATTACAACTAAAAGTCGATAAATTGGGTTTTGCTCAGAAGATTGAGGCACATATCTCATGATAGTGTGGTTGGGCTGATAAATCGAGAAGTGCGGTTTTCCATTTTGTTGTTTGAACGGTGTTTGTACACATTCCTATTTGAGTTGACTCTGGATATATTGTCTTGTTGAAAAGACACATGCATTCTTACAGGGGGCCCAGAGTAATATCTGACTCACGTGATATCAAACGATATCATACTCCTAATAACAGCCCGGAGCTAACAACTTGTTATACTTGTTCAGACTGTCGCGTAGGCCTCTGAGAGAGACTTTGAATAAAATTAACTACAAATCAACTGTAAATACAACTAACATGAAATGATTCACTGTACAGATCTCAGGATGGGTAGTACTTGGGATGCTGTCAAGGCGACGGTAACGCCAGGATTCATAAAGGTTATGGGTATCTTCTTTATCCAGCACACTCTCTCCTTCGGGTATGTAGGGCTAAGAGATAGAGATACATAGCTCCCTAGGAGGATTCTGTACTTTGGGTATGTAGGGATAGAGATTCTGTACACAGTTTCCTAGGAGGATCCTATGAGTTAGAGAGGTTCTGTACATTGTAAATTGCCTAGGAGGATACAGTGAACATGGTTTTATAGACTAATCCCTTAAATCCGTATCGTACATGTGTAATTCTGAACTTGATATATATTTTACAGCATCTTGTAAACCCCCTTGATAAGTTCCACCACATTGTTTCAGAGGTCTACACAATGTGTAGTACACATCCCCTTGATTTAAGTTCCATTGTTTCAGAGGTTTGTTCAGTGGCTATGTGACCATGATGAACATCTACAACTTACTAGATGACCCTGCAGTATATTTCCAATACTCCGCCTTTGCTATTGTCCTAATGAACCTCCCTGTGTCATTATTCATTGAGAAGGCGTTCACAGTTAAACCTAAAGTTCTCTTCCCCACCCTGTACGTGATCAAGGCCCTGTTGACGTTCTCTTACGGGATTGTCATGTACCAGGACCAGCTGTCTGCAGTTACCAGGGTCGCCATGGCCTTTGTACTGCTGTTGATCATGAACATTGTAACCAGCTTTGATGGAGGGTAAGTGGTTGGGGGGATAAAGCGGGGGAGGGGGTAGACGCAGGCCACAGGGGTCATCCGGTTATTTGAAGTTGATACTTTCAAATTTGGAAAGAAGCATCTCGTTGGAGATCACACTTTTCTGTGATGTCCTAGAATAATCAAACAAACGCTCGCCCAGTTTCCACTGTTTGTGACTCCCTAGGAGAGCATACTTCACCCCAGGTTCCACACACCATCTCTCTTGTCGTTCAACCCTTTACAACAATATATCACCCGGGTCGCTCATTTCCAATTATTTGTGACTCACTATAATATATCACCCGGGGCTACTAGGTACGTAGGGAGGCACATCATGCCAGAGATGAGCAAGAAGTATGGTGTCACTCTGGGAGTAATGAACTCTGCAGGAATCTTTCTGCAGCTAACCGTGGACGCCATCAAGATGATAGCCGTGGGTAGGTTGTTGAGCCAAATCATAGTATCATTATGCCTCCCAACATCTGAGTAGCACCATTTTAACTCCAATTCTTAGAGCTAAATCAATCCATGGACCCATGTAGCTGGGACATCTTTAGACCTGTGGTGGTAGTTTTTGAACAACTTTCCTATCCTCCAGGCCAGATGTATACCCGGTTGTCCATTGAGGACGCCTCCCTCTACCTCTGTTCCATCTTCCTGGTCCTAGGGTTCGGTTTAGCTGTCTTCTTCTACGTTGCATTTGGTAACATAGATGCGGCACCACCCCGACCCAGACCTAAGGGTATCACTGTTATTATGAACATTCAGGAACAATTCAAAACACTTCAGGTATTTGACTTGACTTTTACTGGCATGTCTATAACCTCTCCTTTTTTATGACACGTGCTCTTGTCGGGCTCTATTTTTTATATTTTACGAATCGCTATTGCGGCATCCACGCCGGCAATGCTGAGTTAATATCTAGCATTGCGGCATCCGCATGATATATGAGCTAATATCTAACATATTCGCCCCCCCAGAATTGTGAGATAAAGGAAGTCATTTACAGTACCCTGTTGAGTGGCATGACTATCAGTACTGGATATGTAACCCTCTACCTATTATGTGAGTAATTTATTATGAGAGCCAGTTGCTCAGAATCTAGAACAATAACAGTACATTCTAACCGTTACTTAGAATCAATGGGAACCACTGAATAGTGAATAGGGCCAGCAGCCAGCAGTGTCAACAACTACAAACTATATTGATCAACTGATTAACACATTTAACTAATTTCAGTTTCTGGTATGACAGAACTAACGGTATCCTACACGAATGCCATCTCCAAGGCTCTCTTGATATTCTCTGCTATTGTGAACCTAATGAAGTACCGGTGGAACTGGGAGAAACTGTGTCTCAATATGATGGTGCTGGCATGTCTAGTCAGCACTGTCACCTCCCTCTACCTTAGCAGTGAGTCTTGCACTAGTGTCTCAATATGATGGTGCTGGCATGTCTAGTCAGCACCGTCACATCCCTCTACCTTAGCAGTGAGTCTGGCACTTAGTGTCTACTTTTATTGTATTTCCCTGACCTGTATTTCTATTCATTAATCTGCTGAGATTGCCACTCCGTGTGCCCCTATAGGGTCGTGGGTGTGTGTGTGTGTGTGTGTGTGTGTGTGTGTATGTGATCTAACCAATGTCTCCCATTCCCAGGTTCGTGGGTGATAACAATAGGTCTGCCCTGGATGAGGGGGGAGCCAGGGAAGGAGGATACTGACATCATGCCCACCTGGATGATACTGTACTGGGTCTGGTTCTGCACCACAGCATGGATTCACCACATTGGAGAACTCATGAAACAAGAATACATGCAGGTAACACTTCTTTTACAGTGCTGCTTGTAGTTCCACATCTGATCCTAACATTCCTTCTCCCTAATCTTCTCCATGTCTCTATAAATGCCTACTTCTCCCTAATCACAGGTGAAAATAAAGCCGGATGAGAGGGGAGCAGTGACAGGGATATCAATGTTCATGAGTTCAATGATCCACTTGGTAGTGGCCGCCATCAACTTCTGCATGCCCTCAACAGAATTCATCTACATAACCAACTTTGCAATGAGTATTGGTGTTCACATCGCTCTGGTTGTGATTATGTGGAGGTTTAGGACGAAGCAGTTGGTGAAGATGAGCGGGGCAGTGGAGTATAGTAAACTGATCACTGATGAGGAGAAAATGTGAAGAGGTGTGAGGTGTGAGGTGTGAGGTGTGAGGTGTGAGGTGTTAGTGGGGCAGTACTGGAGTACAGTAAACTGATCACTGATGAGGACAAAATGTGAAGAGTTGTGAGGTGTGAGGTGTGAGGTGTGAGGTGGGAGGTGTGAGGTGTGAGGTGTGAGGTGTGAGGTGTGGGGTGTGAGGTGTGAGGTGTGAGGTGTGAGGTGTTAGTGGGGCAGTGGAGTATAGTAAACTGATCACAGATGAGGATAAAATGTGAAGAGGTGTGAGGTGTGAGGTGTGAGGTGTGAGGTGTGAGGTGTGAGGTGATAGTGGGGCAGTGGAGTATAGTAAACTGATCACAGATGAGGATAAAATGTGAAGAGGTGTGAGGTGTGAGGTGTGAGGTGTGAGGTGTGAGGTGATAGTGGGGCAGTGGAGTATAGTAAACTGATCACAGATGAGGATAAAATGTGAAGAGATGTGAGGTGTGAGGTGTGAGGTGTGAGGTATGAGGTGTGAGGTATGAGGTGTGAGGTGTGAGGTGTGAGGGTTGAGGTGTGAGGTGTGAGGTGTGAGGTGTGAGGTGTGAGGTGTGAGGTGTGAGGTGTGAGATGTGAGGTGTGAGATGTGAGGTGTGAGGTGTGAGGTGTGAGGTGTGAGGTGTGAGGATAAAATGTCGTCTTCTTCTCCGTCTTCTCCATCCAATGTGAGGGTGTGGGGAGAAGATGTGAAGACACATAGAGGTGTGAGGTGTGTGAAGACACAGAGAGGTGTGAGGAGAAGAGGGGGCCTGATGGACTTTCTATATTGTTATCAAATCTGAATATGACCAGTTTATTATTTATACTCTTTGGTGAGACCAAGAACCTTGCATTGTGAAGTGCAATATGTTTTGATTGTTTTATAATTTGCTGAAAACCAGAGCGTTTCTTTTTGACTGAATTGCAAACAATCATCTTTAAATCTTGGACAGCCCCTCATACGACATCAAAAGAAATCATTCGGCAAGAGGATAGAGGTAGTTGAGTCGCCTGACACAGTGTCTGTGTTTCACACATGTGAACAATTCAAAGAGGTAGGGATAACCAGGCATTGCCATTATACGCAGTCCATTCGTCGAGTTAAGTGCCTCGGCTTCGCATAAGCTCACACCGGGCCAAAGAGCCGACAGACTGGGAAAATGTCAAACATACACATCTAATCGCGCCCTCACAGCTGCAACTGCCAAGGCCGGAGCAGCTTGCCACAAATATGGAATACAGATCAGAGCAAATCAAGATTAGACTCTAATCTCTCTAATTTAGAGGTCAGATGATGCTGTGAATGGCGCTTGGGATAAACTGGAGCGACAACTTGATAATTTCATGTTCCCATGTGGTACATAAGTGTGCGGTATAATTGCGTGACTGATGCAATAGTTTTATGGTAGGGCAGGCTAGCAAAGGCACGAAGACCTTATAATAACACCACACCAAATGAGTTCTGAAAACCAAATTGCAGGTGCTTCAGGGGCAGCCGACAGGACTAAGAAAACTTTGGTAAATCAGCTTAGGGAATATATACTCAATACTGGCCTCTCCAACGAAGTTGAAAAAGAGAAGGTATTGGAAATAAAGTACCTTTGTGGGCCTAACTGACTACAAGCTCGAACAGGAAAGTCTTTTAGGGTCCCATAGGCCTTATAACAGGGTCCCTTGGGTCCCTGAGACCAAGGTCTAGGGTCGAGCTTGGTAAAATCTCTTGTATTTGTAATTTGTCGGAATGTTGAGATTTCCCAATAAACTTCCAGCCGACTATGAATATAACTCTATTGATCATTGGCCTGACCCTCTTCTCGGAGCGGGTGGGAACAGCGGCATCGGCCTGAAAGATCTATTGAGTATTGGACCATCTACATTGACCGTGCTTTGACGGACCGAACTGACTGCTCGGACAGTGAAGCCGCGTCAACTTAATAAGTCAAGATAGTATTGGCTAATCTATACTGAGGTCGGAATAACTATACTGATATAGCGTAGGAGTGTTTGCACACTGTTGTACACTGTGTGGACCGCACTTTACGTAATGTGATGCTTTTGCCGCTGTGAATCACGCTTACAATTAAATTGTTGCCCATTATTAGGTTCCATTAATAATACTGTTTAGGAATCGCAGAGTCATGTTCAACAATATCGGGAACAACTACTTTTTCTCTTCCAACAGGTGAGTCAGGCGATTAGACTTGTTTCTCGTTGATCTATACATAAAATAAGATATATGCGGCACCAATATGTAGGTAAAACTAACCCCTATACTGCCCCTTTTTTTTAGAATGAAGTATTTGCAATTTTGGCGATTTTGAGTTATTTATACCATCTTGATCAGGAGAAAAAGATCTACAAGATGGGCTAAGTCTCGTGTCTCAATCTTCAAAAAATAGAGTGAAGTGTTTTTTGTGAAGTACTTTTATTTTTGAAAAACTGCAGAAAAGTGAAGCAAATGGCAATTGCTTCGCTAATATAATTCGGAAATAAATACTGCTTCGTTAAACTTTTCTACCATAGAAGTAATAACCGCAGAAAAATTTGCTTCAGTTGTTTGCTTCATTTAAAAAATTCTATTGAAATACTTCAATCAGCTGCAGATTTTGTTTGAAGTATTGTCCACTCAGAAGATACTTCACTTCATTTACTTCAATTTGAAAATGCTTCATAAATCAGTTGCAGATTTTGTTTGAAGTATTTTCAAATCAGAAGATACTTCACTTCATTTACTTCAATTTGAAAATGCTTCATAAATCTGTGGAATTCAAATGCTTCTTGTCGCATCCAGAAAAAATACTTCATAACTTAAGAATACTTCATTTTTTATTATAATATGTGCCATTTATAACACAAGTCCGGCCAAATGAAGTAATTTCCAAGATTTGTTCTTTGCTGCAGCATCATCATGATGAAGGTCGAACGGAGGCGATCCCTATAATAATTATTCTATTCTGAGTAATTATAATTATCGTTCACATCTCGAATTACTCATCCTCACCGTCACAACTACGTCACTCCAATCTCATTCTTCGAACTTAGAACCCCACATTCAAAGGTAGCATTATGTTCCAGTACCGTACTGTCGTAACGACACAACACAACCAGTTGTTAGGTAACTCAACAAGTGGAGAAGAGATGTCTGGGAGCCGGGGTGATCATGATTCTGGGATTATCTCTATGTAAGAGTGTCACTCTGAGACAAAGAGAGAGAGACACCACAAACAGTGTTGTCAAACACTGACCTCATAAGGTTTTATAAGTTATTGCCCTAGCGTTTGGTTTCAAATTTACATCATTCCGAAAGGCTAGGGGGCCAGCTGCAGCTGGTTTGAAAACTCAACCTGTCTGGAGTTCAAATAGTAGCTAACGGACATCCGTGTGTATCGTATCATGCTGCAGCGGTACAATGTTTCTGTCACTCTCAGACATTTGTTGTAAAATAGTAAAAAATATAGGGTAAGCCATTTCTCCCACCACACGCAGCTGCTGCTTAGTTAGCCACCATGTACATTGAATGTATACCCGTTTCGTTTTGTCTCTCCTATTGCAATTACAATAAACCGTTTTTATTATGATAATAATTATTGTTATCAGGACGTGATTTAAAAGCACGTTACCCTGTTTTTGATGAAACTTCGGAGCCACGAGGGTTAATTGACTATGACTATGACTATGACTATGACTATGACTATGACTATGGTCTGTCATGGTCTGTCATGGTCTGTCATGGTCTGTCATGGTCTGTCATGCTATAGAGATATCGATAAAGAAAGAGTAAAAAGTAAGAGAAAGAGTGAGACAAATTTGATAAAAAGATAGAGAAAAAATAGAGTTAAAAGTGACAGAGTCAAAAATACTTTTACAAATACCGGGGACTCGAACCCGGAACCTCGAGGCTTATACGACAATGCCCTAACCACTACACCATAACCTAGGGAAGGGGGTGAGTTAGGAGGCAGGATGACCTGGGGAAGGGGGGTGAGTTAGGAGGCAGGATAACCTAGGGAAGGGAGGTGAGTTAGGAGGCAGGATGACCTAGGGAAGGGGGTGAGTTAGGGGTCAGGATAACCTAGGGAAGGGGGTGAGTTAGGAGGCAGGATGACCTGGGGAAGGGGGTGAGTTAGGGGTCAGGATAACCTAAGGAAGTGGGGTGAGTTAGGAGGCAGGATGACCTGGGGAAGGGGGGTGAGTTAGGGGTCAGGATAACCTGGGGAAGGGGGGTGAGTTACGAGGCAGGATGACCTGGGGAAGGGGGTGAGTTAGGAGGCAGGATGACCTGGGGAAGGGGGTGAGTTAGGAGGCAGGATGACCTGGGGAAGGGGGGTGAGTTAGGGGTCAGGATAACCTGGGGAAGGGGGGTGAGTTACGAGGCAGGATGACCTGGGGAAGGGGGTGAGTTAGGAGGCAGGATGACCTGGGGAAGGGGGTGAGTTAGGAGGCAGGATGACCTGGGGAAGGGGGGTGAGTTAGGGGTCAGGATAACCTGGGGAAGGGGGTGAGTTAGGAGGCAGGATGACCTGGGGAAGGGGGTGAGTTAGGGGTCAGGATGACCTAGGGAAGGGGGGTGAGTTAGGGGTCAGGATGACCTAGGGAAGGGGGGTGAGTTAGGAGGCAGGATGACCTGGGGAAGGGGGGTGAGTTAGGAGGCAGGATGACCTGGGGAAGGGGGTGAGTTAGGAGGCAGGATGACCTGGGGAAGGGGGGTGAGTGAGGGCCTGTCACCTTATATCCCTTTGTCACCCCTGTCACCTTATCTCCAATTGTAACCCCTGTCACTTTGCCTCCCATTGTAACCCCTGTCACTTTGCCTCCCACTGTCTCCCATGTCACTGAACTATCACACTCACGGGAATTTGAAATGTTTGTAAAAAATTAAAGAATACGGATACAAATCATCCAAATATTAACAAAATATATTGTCATCTAACTGTTCTGTCCTTACATTCCCACACTCCTAGACAAATACTCCTCTTCGTGAATAACCCGAATGGAGACAATCTCACTCCCGTTCCCTCTCATCGATATTATCTCTCTGTCAGACCCTTTCTCTATCTCTCAGCAACCGACCGGACCAAATAAACAACCAATCCGAGCTCATTATTCAGGTCACGTGACTGGTTATCAGCCAATCGATTGTTAAAACATGTAATGAACTGGCCTGTGTGTCTGTCTGTGTGTCTGTCTGTGATCTGTTTGTATGTCTGTGATCTGTTTGTATGTCTGTCATATTTTATGAACACGGACCTGTGTAGAGGTCGGAAGAAAATTCTTGAATCTCCAATCTCCATGTTTCACTCTGATATTACAAGCCGAACTCAACCAATTTCAAAGTATGACTCGTACCGGAACAGATTAATCTTCCAGATTTTATCTGCAGGTTCGTCTTAGTTTGAGGGTTGCCATAGCGTTTTTCTGTTTTCGCTCAATTTATCAGCACCATGATTTTAACATTCCGCCCGAAGGGCGGGCGGCCCATCTCTTTATGCTGCTGCAGGCTGCTGCAGGCTGCTGCAGTTGTAATTTGTGCGTCTGTTTGTCTGTGCGTCTGTTTGTCTGCAGCTGCTGCTCTGGAGTTACTTTCAAGACTAGCAAGAATTCTAACACATTTTATACTTCACTGCGTGTTAAATGAAAATTAACTTCGTTTGTGATTTTATCCAAAATATTGAAGTAAGATTGCGATTTTGAAGCACATGTACACTTTTGTTCGATTAAGTTACTTTTAGGCATTTTGAATACAGTTCTGAAGAAGTATTTTTAGGAATGAAGTAATTACTGAAGTATATGCAAGTGAAGTACTTTTTAGGTGCTTTTGTTGCTATTATGATGAAGTATTTTTTTGAGTGAAGTAATTACTGAAGTATCTACCACGAAAAATTATGCTTCAGTCGATATCAGTCTAGCAACGGAAGTATTTTCAAAACTGTAATATAAGTGAAGTAACCAACAGAGTAAGGCATCAATTTTGATGCCTGACATCAATTTGAGACAAATTTGATGATAGCTGATAATTGGAAGTCCTGCAGAATTCCTTCAGGATTCTTGTGGTATAAGTCATAAATCGTTTGACGTACTATTTGGGCTTCTATGACAATTTTAGTTCCGAAAAACCCTCTAAAAAACTTTAAAGTCGATTTTCTCGAAACTTAAAAAATGCAAATACTTCATTCTAAAAAAAAGGGGCAGTATAGGGCCCGGCACGAAGTCCTATATATAGTTATACTCGGTCAACTTGTATTTGTCTTTTGTCCATCGACGGGTCGCTTGTCAAGCGAATTAAATTGAGTCAATACTAATACTATAAGGGTCCCCTTGGAGCTCTTAACTTTCTCTTAGCTATTTTAAGCTTATCAATATCGTGATGGATGATAGGTATTATATACATCGAATGTCTAATGTCAATCCATGAAACACATTTCAGGAACACATAACTTGCTGTGTCCCTAGTTCCTTAAATATTTAATTTGTTGACTAAGTATGATAAGTGTGATTAGTGACTCTCTATCCCTCCCAGTAACTTGGTGTGATTAGTGATTAGTGTTATCGTACGCTACCATATTATTGACTAATAGTGTGATTCTCTCTCCTCCAGTGCTGGTTACAAGAAAGTGGAAGGAGGTCTGGCAACGGGGGCTAGTGCAAAGGCAAAACAGCAGCTACTCAACCGGCAACAGATCAGGTAACTGTACTATCATGTAGTGAACACTATGTAGTGAACACTGCAGTAGCACTTTACACACGAACTGTATCATGTGCTGTGTACTATCGTTTGTGTTTGCCGATAATCCTCGAGGATCCTAAATCCTTGTTTGATTTGCGTTGTTTCCCCTTGTCCCCAAACTTTGGATCATCATCTTCTTCTTCTTTTTCTTCTACGAGTGTCAGGGCTTGCCAACAACACCTTGGATCAGAGCTAGACAAAAAGTGCGACAATACACAGCAATTGTATTTTGTACAACACATATTATGCCTACTGAGTATACATAATCGTTGTCCCTTTACTCCACAAGTATGTTTGGAGTAGGGCCCCAGGGCCCTACTCTGAACACAGTGGGGGTGTGACGTGTCGAAGTGCGATGTGCATGTGTACTATCAAAAATGGCCAAATTGCGCCTCCTTATTTGGCATTCAGAGAGTGCACTCAGAGAAGTGGGGGCCGGGGTACCGATCCTTTGTTGTTCTATCAATCCATTTTATTCAATATTGAATCCTTGCCTTGCTCGACCCTGTCTCACCGCAACACCCCGCAAAAAACAAATTTAATCCTTTGACTCGCTTATCATCTCTCTACTTTGCCTACTAATTTTACAGTTAGCAACATTTTTCTAACATACTTGTACTTGAAGGGGTCTCCTCAGTCGTTAGAGTGGCCCGCGTCGAAATACTTCACTCTTCTTGAAAATCGCCGCCACTCTTCACGATCTTGTGCTTTCCCCATTAAGTCATCATTGGTATCATTGACTCCTCGGTCACTTAGTTTGAAAGCTATAGCCCTCTTGGAAATAAGCACAAGCATGGCGGCTTTGCCTCTGATCAATTCTGCTAACCCCCTGGGACTAAACTGCCGTGGTTTGAAACTTTATTTCTTTGTCACAAACCATACTCTCCTCCTGAACTTAACATTATAATGCTTTTGATACTACACTGGGTGTAGCTTTATTTTGCTGAACTGGGGGGGGGGGGGGGGGTCATGACCTATCTGGTTTATATGTTGCTGAACCTTGGTTTAAATATTAAAAGTCCCAAATTTCAATGAAACCTTGTTGAGTAACCTTTACATAACAAGTAGTGTATGTTGTGTAGTATAAAATTTCAGTCGCAATTCTGTCTGGCGACTATAATAATTATAGTCGTCACATAATATATAATGACGAATAGAATTACTGTAGATTTGAACGCAGCAAAGTTCAGCGAACCTAGTACGATCCTTTTCTATAGCCTTGCCTATTATATGACTATATAAGCCTTGCAGGCCTATATGACTAAGCCTTGCATCTCTTTCCCCGTCACCAAATGATATTTTTCTTAGAATTGATTTAAACTGATGCTAAAACTGATGCTAAAACCGTCTCATACCTGCAAGTCAGCAATTTCCGTTCAAAGATCGTGCAAGATTGTTGATTTAACAAAATTTCGACCAAATGAACTGGCGATTTTATCACTTTTAAGTGCAAGATGTGGTGTAATATACCACTGGTATGTGTTGCAGATGGTATGTGTGTTAATATGAAAGTTTTATTGAAATAACACCGCCATTTCCCTGATCTTCTCGGAATTTACCCGACAGTTATAATTATAGCATCTAGTTATAACATCATGATGGGTACATGCAGTATATATTGGTGAGACCAGCTTGAGAAAGTGGTGCAACGATCGCAATTCCTAGCCATCTTACCACCTCAAATTCTTGCCTATACTGTACTGCTTTACCTGCTGAAACCTACTTACTAGATCTCAAGCGTGTGACGTTTAAACTGTTATACCACCAAATTAACAAACCTCCATAATTTGTTAATAATTTTTTAGTAAGCTTCCCTTAAATTATCCCCTATTCTGTTTAGGAAGTTACTTGATGAAGATTGGTCGGACCTGAGTGAGGATGAATCAATGTAAGTACATTTGTGATAATTTCTCTATAACTTGCAGTATATTGAGATTCGCACATAACAATTCCTTTATGACTGCATATACAGAGCTATATCAATTTGAATTAGAGCACACATCAGCAAAGTTTTCTAAAGTTTTGAAATCTCTACTCAAGATCCAGTAGCTACTATTACCAGTAAGATCCAGTAGTCTGTAAAACACATTATCGAGTTTTCGTGCTGGAAACTTTCGGAAGTTGTCTCTCTTTGTTCAGATTTCACACCTTTTTTCAGTTGCATTGCAGGTTTTGTCTAAAGCCCACAAAATCTAAACTACAGTCATATCATAGCACCATGCAGCTACATTGCATCTTGGATTCCGTGCAAATCTGATCATACTCTTTGTCTTGAAAACAAAAAGTGTTATCGGGTGTTTCCAGCAGAAACCCGCTAAATCTCTGCAAACTCTATTGACCACAGCTTTTTACCACCCCTCTCTCACACCTCTAGATGATGTTATAAAAGCCGGCGCAATACTTTATTTCTCCTCATTTTGCACGAACCTCTGAAGCACAGACTGAAGCCCACTTTCTCTCCCCAGCAGACAACAGAGGTGAGTACCTGTATCTGTGTCTAGTATATATGAAAACTGTTATTTGAATGGTGATTGGTGATCCTCGAAATATAGCCGTTTGAATTTTATAAACTTCTCTGCACCTGATGTCGCGTATAAACTATACACCACCTATTATAGCTATAGACCTGATTCAATCTATGGGATATTTACACATGTTCAGTTTCCAGCTGCGTTAACCAGTCTTACGTTACACTACCTCTGTTTAGATCACCTCAGCTCTTTAGAAACATTTCATTGAATTGTTGAATAATACTACCTCCAGTACCATACCATACCTATACCACCATCTCAAGTTGTGACCCAGCTGGGCAATGTATCAAATTCACTAGTTCCCACATGTGTTCAACATTATTCACGTGTGCTCATGTCTTGTTTCACAGAATTGTCAGTCAGTGTAGAAATGAAACATTTGAGAACTCTATGCTTTTCATGCAGTTTTGCAGCGTTTTTCTTTGCACCCAGCGGTCAAATTGGATGTGTTTACTGTTTCTCGTCGGAGAAGTTGTTTAGATTATCTCGTGTGAGCTCCTTCCAGTTACCATGGCAACCATGTTAACTCCCTCCCCTACAGGGATCATACCATGGTAACCATGTTAACTCCCTCCCCTCAGGGATCATACCATGTCCTCTGAGGAGCGAGCACGGTTAACTGCTCCCCCAGTTACCATGGTAACCGTGTTAACTCCCTCCCCTGCAGGGATCATACCATGTCCTCTGAGGAGCGAGCACGGTTAACTGCTCCCCCAGTTACCATGGTAACCGTGTTAACTCCCCCGCAGGGATCATACCATGTCCTCTGAGGAGCGAGCACGGTTAACTGCTCCCCCAAACTCCCCCAGTTACCATGGTAACCATGTTAACCCCCAAACTCCCCCAGTTACCATGGTAACCATGTTAACTCCCTCCCCCCAGGGATCATACCATGTCCTCCGAGGAGCGAGCACGGTTAACTGCTCCCCAGTTACCATGGTAACCGTGTTAACTCCCTCCCCTGCAGGGATCATACCATTGTAACCATGCTAACTCCCCCCCCCCCCAGGGATCATACCATGTCCTCTGAGGAGCGAGCACGGTTAACTGCTCCCCCAGTTACCATGGTAACCATGTTAACTCCCTCCCCCCCCCCCAGGGATCATACCATGTCCTCTGAGGAGCGAGCAAGGTTAACTGCTCCCCCAACTAAGGCCGATGAAACTACAATCCCCAAAGCGTTCTTCAACTTCACTGTGTGTATTGTTGCGTCAGCCCTTCTCAGTATACCATATGGATTCGACAAGACAGGTAAATCAATCGGCTGATAAATCTTCTGTCTCAAATCGTCACTGAATCTCGACCTAATTGACATTAAATATATTTCTACCACAGGTTGGTTAGGAGGATTGATATTGTTGCTGATGGTGGGAGCCCTGGTGGATTATACCCTAATCTGCTTGGGTGAGACCTGTATGAAACTCAACATCTTCGACTACCAACAGATCGCTGAGGTAAGTTAGTTGGTCTTAGCTTTAGGAACCTGAAATACTGAGTCGTCTTGGTCTTTCTGGGGGTGGTTTGGATCTCACTGTCTGGCGGTACCGATCCAATCTGAGGCCTGAGCGCACTGTCACACGCTCAGATTAGGGCCTGGCATCGCCAGACAGGTTTAGATGAGAGATCGGATTTTTTTTTAAAGGGCCTAAAAACCCAAATTTTATTTATTTATTTTGAACACTACATCGTAACAAGCATGCTATTGGAGTCCCAAAAAACATAGGTACACGCCCCACGGACCCAAAGTGAGCCCAGGGGGAGCCCCTCAAGTTGGGGCCCAGTTGGGGTCCCCTTGTAAACGCGCTTGTACTCCTTGAAATGCTAACAATATGATCCTCTCTCAAATTTGAAGTTTTGGGTAAATTTATCCTTGTGTTACAGGTGAGTACATAATCTTTCTTGTCTCAGTATTCTGGTCTTTTTTCTCCTAGTTTTGATAGGCTTAAATAATAATTGATGAGAAAGATTATGAAATCTACTAAAACACAAGGATCATTTCTATCCTAAATTTTATATTTGAGAGAGGATCATATTGTTAGCATTTCAAGGAGTACAAGCGCGTTTACAAGGGGACCCCAAATGGGCCCCAACTTGAGGGGCTCCCCCTGGGCTCACCTGGGGTCCATGTGGCGTGTGCCTATGCTTTTTGGGGCTCCAATAGCATGCTTATTACGATAGAGTGTTCAAAATAATTAATTAAAATTTGGGTTTTTAGGCCCTTTAACTTCGCCAACCCTTGCAGATGTCGTTTGGTAAAAAGGGGAGGTATATCCAGGCTGCAGTGCAACTGTTTCTCAGTCTCAGTCTGATGGTTTCCTATCAAATCATCGCTGCTGGGTAAGTGTGCAAAGACAACTTTTATCTATCTGCTACCATTCGTTGGGTAAAGACAGGTCTACCATTTTGGTAGAGTCGAGCTGAGAGAGTGCTTAGTGCTAAATCTTCATTCTTCTAAATCCCATGCATATTTTTCAGTAACGTGAAGGGTTTGATGAGTCAGACGTGGGTTGGTGAGGTGGAGGAAGATGGTATCCCTCTAACCCTGATACTGGTCATCTGTCTAACCATCTGTATCATCATCCCTCTAGCTACCCTCGCTACACTCAAGGTTCGTACTTTAAATCATGTTTTAGCCCTCTTATGTTCTAACCCTCTCCGAGGCCCGGAGGGTCGAACAAGGCAAGTTCTCCATCCAGAATATGAACTTGTGGGTTGTATGTATCTCAATTCCCAGTCAAGTATAGTCAAATAGCATAACCCAAGAACCAATTAGATCTTCATTTTCATTTCCTCACTCTCTTTCTTTTCTTTCTCTCTGTTCCCGTACACTCAACAGAAATAATCCCATTAGCCAGATGGTACGCTTTTCCAGAGGGTCTTTACCGCTTTCCTGCAATCTGCATTGCGGAACATGAACTTTAGTAAATAAAAATCTAACTAAATTCTCTCAGATGCTGGGATACTCGTCTATGGTCTCTGTAGCATCCATTATGATCCTGACAATTGCCCTACTCTACTTTGATATCAAGAGGGATCCAGCCAACGAGATACAACCTGTTTCTTCACAACTCTTTACTGGTCTCAGTGTGTTTGCCACTGGGTTTGTGTGTCATCAGATAGTCACACCCACCCTTGACAGCCTCCAGGTAAATCGTGCTCCCCTCATTCACCTGGTATTGTGTATGAACAATTCAGAGTGCTGCCACGATCATTTCAAAAGATGCATTATAGCTTGGTCTTTGCGGAAATTTAACTCCCTCTAGCATAGGAAATTAAGATTGAACGATCATTTTAAACCACATTTCCAGGACGATAATAAATCGAAAAAGCAAAAGTTCCACATCGTAGTGCACCTAGCCATTGGGACGTCCTTCCTGTTCTTCGTGTCAGTGGGTGTCATGGGGTACTACCTGTGTCATGACCCCGAGGGGAAGAACGAGTGTCCGGGGAATATCCTGGAAGCAACCTGGGGACCTAAAGAGGACCCCACCAAGGATGGGATCCAATCTGACGCTTTTGGAAAGGTAATTTGGAACTAAGAAACTATTCTCTTAATCATTAGTTTTGATCAAATTATTCACAACTGAACAGTGGAACAGTAAATCCCCTCCTCTTCAGATTGCGATTCTGATGTTTCTGATCACGGCACTGTTTGCATACCCCCTGGAGCACTTCTCATGCTACAACACAATTTGTAAACTCCTCTACGGAGAATATGGACAACCTCAGAAAGTATTCGCGTAAGTCTTGAGAGTAGTGTTGAGAGGCTAGTGTTACAGTCGAGTTGAGACTTGAGACTCATGCTTGATGGCTAATGTGAACTCATGCAACTTATCTGTACTGATGACTTCTATATTAGGCTAATGATTCATTATGACTGATGACTGATGATGTGGATATTTCTCTACTTTCATAAGCAGAGTCATTGTCCCTCATGAGAGTTTAGCACTTTTCGCTTTATTCACTTACAAATAACTAACGAGCTGAGACATATGATATGGGCTAAATATGTGCGAGAGAGAGAAAGAGAGAGAAAGAAACATTATATATTGAATCTTTGAATCTATAATAGTCATAGAGAGAGAGAGAGACCAGAGAGCTTGAGCATAATGAATTCAGACCATTATGCTCCAGCTCTATCAAGATCGGTTTCTATTCAAAGAGGAACAATGAAAAAGGAACGACTGCTTCATTTTAATAATGCAGCTATGTTAGAGTCCATTTCAAAATTCAAATAGGTCCCTCGAGACAACTGAAGAACCAAGCTACAATTATAAAATTCAATCCTTCTCTAGGGACCCCGATCTGCATTTTACGTAATAGACTGGGGTAGCAGTGTATTTCTCTTGGTGACAGTTGACACCCTTACAACTCCCGTGTGTAACAAAATAAAGCCAACGAAGCCACCAATTACTTATTTCCCCCAATAACTAACTTTTTCCTTTTGGACATGTTAGTTCCTTGTTTTATTCCCTTACCTTTTAACAGGCTGATAATCAAGTTGGGTTTGGTGCTCTTCACGACAATCCCAGCTCTCTTTATTCGAGACGTTGGACCTCTCCTCTCCTGGGCAGGTAAAGATCAATATACAGTCGGACCCCGATTTAGGGACACCCTCGGGGGAAAGGGTCTTGTCCACTAAATCGGGGTGTCCACTAAATCGGGGTGAGCCATATTTGGCCCATAAAAACCTATGTTATGCCCAAAATGCTATATTATTAAGACACCTCTAACTGTTGTATACAATATTCATGTATTGATGACATCATCATTTCTGATTAGAAATATAAAAACATAAAATAGTTTTTTTTTTCAAAAAAATGTGAAAAATTTTCTAAGTTATACCAGCCCGTCCGATTTGTGTTTCGAATCGGTGCAGCTTACTGGATGTCCTGTCTAATTAGCGGATTCGAAACGAACCGATACGTGATACCATGCACCGAATCGGGGCGCCCTAAGCGGGTGAGGAAGTATCAAAATTTCAAAATAACTTTTTCTCTCAAAATTTATGGGGAGCACCGATCAAAGCATTGACTATCGTACTGTAAAATTTTGCAAAAAAAGTTTTAAAATTTTTTAAAGGTATACCAGCCACGTCCGAATCGTATTTCGAATCGGTGCATCTTATCGCATGTCCTGCTGCTTATTAGACGGTTCGGAACGAATCGAAACGTGATCCCCATCGAATCGAATTTTTGACGCTTGGTGAACTTGTGATTCAATGGCCCCATGGGGATCACGTATCGGTTCGTTCCGAACCGTCTAATTAGCAGCAGGACATGCGATAAGATTCACTGATTCGAAACACGATTCGGACGTGGCTGGTATCTTTTTGAAAAATTTTCAAAAAAATTTCAAAAAAGTTTCACAAAAAAATTCAAAAAATTTTTGGGGGAAAAAATCCTGTCCATAAATCGGGGTGCCACTAAATCGGGGGCCCCTAAATCGGGGTCCGACTGTAGAACGTTATAACTTATGTTAGTTTTTAGTACTTTATCTTGTTTGGTAATACAGTCGGACCCCGATTTAGGGACACCCTCGGGGGAAAGGCTCTTGTCCACTAAATCGGGGTGTCCACTAAATCGGGGTCAAATAAGGTTAATTTCCTATATCGGGGGGAAAAAATCCTGTCCCTAAATCGAGGTGCCACTAAATCGGGGGCCCCTATATCGGGGTCCGACTGTAATGCAATTATTAGCTGGCTCATTTTACAACCGACATCTAATTCCAGGCAATCTGGCTGCGTTTCCTCTTGGATTCCTTCTCCCACTGTCCATGGCGATCAAGAACCGAAACCAGGGAACTCCAACACGAGGCTGGGAGGTTATTGTCCGGTGTATCCTTCTTGGTATTACAGCATCCCTCATGGCATTTCAGATATTCCAAGGCCTGGCAGAGATGTATTGTAATCTGAAGGACGGGGGAAATAGTACAATCATTGATGAGGATGTGGAGTATGAAACTAGAAGTCTGGTCAACTTTTTTTAGTGAGAAAATGAGCAAAAAGCGGTCTTTTAGGTTTTGTTAGGCACGATTCACGGGGTTTTGTGAGTCGGGTTTTTGTTAGTAATTAGGCAAGTAATTTAGGGTATGATGTATCTAAGCAGTAAGCAGTAAACCCAATTCAGTCCCTGAGTAACACGACACATTTAACTGAGCTTATATTGGACCCAGTTTTGGTATGTTTTTTCTTCAGTTGGGAGGTTTTGTTAGCTAGTTACCTATGTTCAGCTGTTGAGAGATGCTGAGAGCTGTGTTTTACTTTCATTTATCATGCTATTTTTAAATTATTGATTTAGTTGTGTATTTGAAATATAATTAGCTGTGTTCAGGGTTTAATTAATTACAGCTATATTTTTCGTTAGAGTTTTAATGAACCTTATTATGATGCGTGGACACTGGACAATCGTCATCAAACTAATGAAAACTGTTTTCAATTATACGGGAAAGAGTTAACTTTTTGGCATTAAATTTAGTGTAAAATGATAATTTAATTTTGTATAACTGTAGAGAGAATTGTACAAGAATTTCACGTTAATGATAATTCCGCCAAGATAATTGTAAGGAAGACTGTTGAAATTAATTGGCTTTTTACAATTATCCAAAAAGAAAAAGATGTATTTTCCTTCGTATGTTGTTAGCTAGGCAATCCGTATGGACAGGGCAGGGCCGGGAGGGAGGCATTGGACAGGGAAGGGACAGAGACAGGGACAGGGACAGGGACAGGGACAGGGACACTGGACAGGGACAGGGACACTGGACAGGGACTGGGACTGGGACTGGGACACTGGACAGGGACACTGGACAGGGACACTGGACAGGGACCTGGGACAGGGACAGGGACAGGGACAGGGACAGGGACAGGGACAGTGACAGGGACAGGGACAGGCCACAGGGACAGGCCACAGGGACAGGGACAGGGACAGGGACAGACCGGACAGGGACAGGGAGAGGGACAGTACTATACCCCAACGGCAAACACCGATTGGCAAAAAATAAAGCGGAAATGAAAAAATAAAGTTTATACGCGGAAATTTAAATTGGGATTATTATTATTATTATTATTAAATCTTGTATACAAAATACATAACGCTTCTTTCTTGTAAGCTATACGGAATTAACTACTGAAAAGATTCACTGCTGATTAGATTCTATGCTCTTGATTTCTCTAAACTTAGTGATAAGTATATATATATATATATATGTATTATATTATATTAGTGCTGTAGTAATATAATAGTTGTAACAGATAATGATTAATACAGTTAATAAATTAAGTAATGTAATAAGTTAATTAATTAATGTAATAAGTTAATAAGATAACAATAGTAATAATGGTTAATTAAGCTATGTAATGTAGTAGAGAAAAGCTACATTACTAGGCTATAGTAAAAATAGTGAAAAAGATTATTTTCACGGAATCACACGTAATTTAAATTTTAAGACGAATATTTAAGATAAGTAGAAAACTTAAGACTAATTTAGGACTAATTTAAGACTTAATTAAGACTAATTCAAGACTAATTTAAGAATATTTAGAGACTAATTTATGACAATGAAGCTTGGATAACTAATTTACCTACTAAATAAAGTATAAACTTACAATAGCTGCTACGTTACGTCAATAGATTATCATCAAATGTAGAATTCTCTAATATATGTGCTACTAGCATTCTGAACTTGCGTTTCACGTTTTTGTCTTGACAAAATATTAAGGGGATACGGTAGTTTAATTCGTAGATGGCTAAAGAACTGAGCTCCTGTCTTAGAGCAGACACTGCCCCTGCAGATACACATTCAAATAGTTTGTGGTAAGATGAGTCGGGCAACAACCCACACTCTAGGCATGTCGGAACGGACACCGTGCTGTCATGCTGCAGATACCGGAACGCAAAGTTCTGAAAACGTAGATTATGACCGTGAGTGAAGTCGATAATCGCCATAGATTCTCCTCTACTGAGAGCTCGATGGAGAAGAGGGGTGAGAACAACTTCCCTTGTGTTGACCAGTCTTCTCAAGTCCTCCACCGTGTGACTAGGTTCCAGCGTATATTCATCGGTTTTGAAAAGGTGTTCCATTTGTTGTTTGACGGTATCATCCCACAGTTTGTATCCGTAGTCGTCTATTTCTCCTTTGGTGTACAATAGCTGATCTCGCTCATAGTTTATCAAGTCACATCTTCTGAGAAAGCTCCTTCTTCTCGTAGCTGCCGGAACATTAGCATCTGTACTCTCCTGATCCTGGTCCTCCACCCATCGGAGATAGCATTTGGTCATGGTTAGATGATGTGCGAACTTATGGTACGGTTCCGAGTCAATTTGTAGAAGTTTGGCACTGATGCTATCCTCAGCTAGCAACCCTTTCAGCACAAATTTGATCGTCAGAATCCTCAAGGTGACTGCAAGAGGTGGTACTGTTGTGAGAAGGTCTCCTATCATGTTTGGGACATGAAACTGACTTCCCAGGATTTTCAGCTTGGCTCGAGCCATGAGGTCTTTAAAGCTTGATATCCGGTCTTCCAGCCAGAGAGGGGCCGCGTATAGTAGCTTCGTAAGCACCACTGTTTTGAAAAGTAAAGCCAACGAAGTACTATTCAGTCCATCCGTTCTAGTTGTGGATGTCGAGAGTCTACTCCATGCAAACCAGCATTTCTTTAAGGTAAAGGACGCATGTTGTTGAAAGTTCAGGTCTTTGTCTAGGTAAACGCCCAAAACCTTGCTGGAATCTGCATATAAAATTTCTTCATTGCCGAGGTAGAATTTTGGAAGTACTGTCGGTGGTTCTGATCTTTTAGGACGTACAACAAGGATTTCAGTCTTGTCTTTTCCACAGTTCACCACCAGCCGCCAAGTCCTACACCATTCGTGGATGTATTGTAGTACTCTTTGCATAGATGATTCACATTCTTTGTCTGTACCAGTGATAACTACAGTTCCATCGTCTGCAAATTTGAATGTTTCAGTGTGGTGACGAATATCAGTTGGTAAGTTTCTCGTAGTCAGAAGATCTCCGATGTAAAGGATAAATAGGAGAGGCGAAAGTACTGCTCCTTGTGGTAATCCTGTGGTTCCACAGATTCTGGCTCGTCCCACCTTTCCGTTTATCTTCAAACTGACCAATCGGTTGCTAAGCATAGAATGGAGTAACTTCAGGATTCTGCCATGTACTCCTAAGCGATGGATTTTGTAGATGAGGAGAGGAATCGGCACACTGTCAAAGGCCTTCTCGAAATCTATCAGCAAAAGATAGGCGGTTGCCTTTCTCCTACGGTTTTCATGTAGAGTTGCCAGCATTCGGTATAGATATCGAGTACAGCTCCGGTTTGGTAGAAATCCTTCCTGTTCATCTTCGAGCAACGTTTCGCTATAGCAATGGTCCCTCATTCTTCGGTCTAACACCCTCTCAAAAAGTTTACCGATGTACATACTGATGGTGATAGGGCGGAAAGACCCCGGTTTGAGATATGAGCTCTTTCCTGCTTTCTTGATGAAGGAAACCGTTGATGCTCTCCAGGGCCATACTGAACACTTCAAACACAAATCGAATAACTCGGCTAGAAAGTTTACTGCCCGACCTCCCATATGTTTCAGAGTTCTCGGGTGAACCCCATCTCCATCCGCTGCCTTTCCACTCCAATCCTGTGCTGAGATCGCCTGTTCCACTTCTCTTCGTTCCACTTTGCTATTCAGTAGGTTCTCCTCTCCAGGTTCCTCGTCCGTTAAATCCACTGACATGATGTCCTCCACTTGCCTGCATATCCGCCTGTACTCCTCTTCATCGAAGTCCCTGTTCTTGAGGTGTTCCCCTTCAAAGTACGTCCTAAACAGTATATCTTCTTTTTCTGATTGACTGTGTTTCAGGGTGCCTTCAAAATCCAAACACCCTATGAAATTTTCCTCTTGGGCCAAGAACAATCCTCTGTAGCGCTTCCAGAAAAGATTACTGTCGTGCACATTTAACCCTTGAAGTCGTTCATGTATCCACTTGTTCTTACTCTTAATCAGCGTCTCCTTGAAGATGGCTTTCGCTGCTTCCACGAGTTCTTTATTCCGAGTTGTTCGCCTGAATTGATAGTGTCGTAGAGCTCCTTGGAGATTTTTTGATAGTCCCGACAGTTCATGTGTCCAGAATGGTTTGCTATATCGACAGATAGTCTTCTTCGAGATGAATAGTTCACATGCTTCTCTATGTATCCTCAGAAACTCCTTGTACAAGTCCTCTGGATCTTCAGTTCCACGTATTTCCGGAAGATGACGCTCCAAAAATTCCTTCCACTCGTCCCACTCTGCTTCCTCGTAGTTGAATACCCTCTTCCGCTGTATGTGTTTATTGACCTGACCAATTGTTATGTGTACTGGTTTGTGTCCTCGATCCGGCGCTCCAGTGAACAGACAAAGCCCTTCGTCCTGATCGACCCAAAGTCCCCTAAGTGGTCCAGAGTTGCCAAATATCAATGTTAGATCTATGACACTACCTCCTCCAGCGCATAGAAACGTATTCCTCATCGGTGATAAGATCCGGGCCCCCTGCTGGTTACAAAATGTCTCTAGTAGATGACCATTGCTGTTGTAAAGTCTATCGCCCCAAGCTTGTCCTCTCGCGTTAAAGTCCCCCATGACTTGGAGAGTAGCAACCCCGTTTGCATAACAGTATCTCCAAGCCTCTTGAATGGTGCTCAGTAGTCTGCTGAGGTCCGACGACGGGCTACTGTATACCGAAGCATACATCACAGGTCGCTTTGAAGGTGTTGCAATCACGAAAACAGCTGCAACACCCTTTACTTCTAAACTGGGAATTCTCTGAGGATAGAACGACTTATCAACCGAGATGGTGACACCTTGATCGTCTGCAACTCCAAAAGTTCGTAGGTTTTTGAAAACGTCCTCGTTTGGTACCGTACCGGTTTCCTGCAGTGCCAGTACCGTGATGTTTCTATCGGAACAATAGTGGTCAATCGCTGTACTGGAATGAGAAGAGAGGCCCGAAATATTTAGTTGACAGATACTAACCATGATGAAGATCGTTTTGATGGGCAGTATATACTGGACAGGTTGTACTGTTGGAGTTGTGATTTCCACTGCAGTGGATACACTTGGCCTCGGCTTGACAGGGATCCGCTGTATGCGTGCTTACCCTCTCACCACATTGAACGCAGGCCTCGTTGTTATTGCACCATGCGGTCCAGTGCCCGTATTTCCAACACTTTCGACATTGGAGCGGTTTGATCACCCGTCTGTCGATATACTCACGTATACGGAAGTGCCTTGTGTCTATGTTTAGTCCCATAGTTATAGCCTTATTCCTCAGATCTTCCGATTCAAAGATTAGCCGTACAGAGTATCTTGGGTTTCCATTGTTATCAGTGAATCTGTAAACTTTTGGCGTTGTTCCCAGTTCTTCCGAGCAGGCTTCCATAATCTCAGTATCAGAGACTTCTAGAGGAACATGATCCATAACTGCCTTTTGACTCGGACCTGTGTTAGCGAGGATGACGGCTGAGGTTTTAGTCCCTTCACCCCCAAAGAATTTAGGTTGCCACCCGTCAACTACCTTATGTGCATCTGCAGGGGATGTCAATTCTATAAGCAATGAACCCCTAGTGGTAGGTTTAAATTGGTCTACTGGCATGTTAGGATAGTTTAAATTAAATTCAGTCAAGATTAAATGTCCCTGTGCTAAATATCTACTATAATTAACCACCCCTCTCACTTGTACAGTCCGTTTTGGATCACATCTCGACTTCCCTACTTCTCTCGTTCCCTCAGGCATCTTAGGCCTCACCGTTCCACCGATTGACTGTCCCATGGTGTTCACTCTTCCGGCATCTTGCCATGTTGAATCATTGGCTGGTTCACTGATCGGGACGTCCCTGCGACGGGCTGGGCTGAATGTTACATTGTTTGAGCTCACAGCAGATGTTGTACTAGCAGTGTTCAAAGGAGGAGTCAAGTAACTCTTGTTCAATGATTTACCGACTTCCTCTACAATATTGGTGTTTATATCGGTAAGAAACGCGGTAACTTTGCCTATCATGGCCTGCTCAAAGTTTTCTAAACGATCGTCCAATATCTTCTGGGTAAGTACAGACGGTTCGTTGCTCATACTCTTAATAGTACAGTTCAGTTCATCGTCCCTACAGCTGGGACAAAACCATGCTAAACCCTCGTATTCGTTTATCAGCAAACAGGTTTTATCATCATCTAGAACGGCAGAACAGTCACTATTTCGGCATGTTACAGTATACTCGCCATTGATGGTTGACGGGGCATTAGATGCCTGCTCATGTAGATCGTCCAAAAGTTCAAGCGTGAGACAGTACGCACTCCTCAATAACTGTAGTATATCAGTACGGCTGGGCTTGGAAGACGGGGGATTTGGTGATCCCTTGGTGACAAAATTCATTAACCCTTTCTGTTCAACTGCGGCTTTCAACGCAAGAAATCCATCGTGGGTGTCTCGAACAGTTTTCATATCGGGGTTATCCTCCCCGTTCTTCTTTTTCGTTTTAGTCATGGTTTCTGCCCTTAGGGGCGGCTAGTGGGTCGCCATCCTAAAACTCAAATTAAATTGGGAAAGCCGGGTTGACCGGTTCAACTTTATATAAGAAATAAATCAGGTTACACAATCACTATATACACATTAAATTGGTCATTAGGACTATAAAAGTAATAAGTTAGATTATAAGGTTAAAATCATTGTCAAAAGAATTAAATCGGGTAAAACAGTTTCCTCTGTACCCCCTTATTGATATCAGCGGAAATTTTGTCATATCGGTTAAGCGCCGCGCAATAAAGTACGCTGCATATTGACGCAGCGCAGCTTATTCTTGCGCGCGCGTCGAAATTTAGCAGCTCCACACACACACGTCGCGTCGCGTTCTTTTTGCTCAAACTTTTTTAAACATCGTCTGGAGTCGTGTCACTGGTAAATTGTACAACCATTCTTGCTGTGTCTCTCTCCCTTATCTCCGTGTCCAAACACTTGTGGTACACTCGCACACATGTTACTTTCTCGAATATTTTTTTGTTACATTTTTGCATTTTGCACTGCTTGAAATTTGAATCGCTACCCCCTTTCTCTCTTTGACAGCTTCTCCTCGGCTGTTGCAACTTAATGGTGTTGGGGTGCTTTCTATTTGAATTGCAACTACTTTCTAAAAGTTACTTTTACCTACAGAAAAGGTGATAATGTAAGTTGCTTTCAATGAACATTCTGCTTCGAAGGAGCCCTACCCTTGGGTCTATTCCCGTGAGGTTTTGTCAACACCGCCAGTTACACAGATCTGTTGTTACCGGGGAAGAAGTCCAGGCTGGCTGTGAGAAACTTCCCGAGTTAACAGCATTCTGGCCCTTTCACCTGTGGCCCTCAGACGTTACAGCAACGTTAGTTGACACCTTTCAACAGAGTTCAGGGTTGCCGTGGTGGGCGGCTATCTGTGTAGCGGGGGCAGCAGTTAAACTTCCCATGTTTGGGTTTAATATCTACAACTACCGGTCTGTTCAGCAGTTTGTTACCACACAGCCCAGGGTTATGGGACATTTTGTTATGACGTACCTGAACAACCTAGTGACAAAGGGGGAACACCACGCACTGAAGATGGCTAATAATGAACGGAGATTTACTATACTAAGGGAGGGGATGAACGCTGAAGTATCAATGAAAGCCACGCTCCGAACACATATATACTATCTTCCTATTTATTATCTAGTGGGAGCCCACCTTGCCATGGTTACTGGATTAATGTGGCTAAACAAGATACAGTATGTACCACTAACACTCGCCTCAACTCCCTGGTCCTCTGCAGTTGATCTGACTATTAGTGATCCTTCTCTAATCCTCCCTTCAATATGTCTAATAGCAGTTGCAGTTCACCTCTACTTCCACCCTCTAACTCACTTCCTACCTGTACCCTCAACCAGGACCCTTCTCTCCCCATCCTACCTCCCCCTCCTCGCCCCTCCCCTTATAGTTGCCTTTACTACCCTCTGCAACGTCCCTTCTGACATCCTTATCTACATAATCAGCACCACGTTAACTTCCACGGTCATGGGCCTCTCTCTCCGACACGATGCTGTATCACGTGCTGTGGGCCTTTTATCAGGGGGTGAGGTGATGAACAGACTCCTTCCCCCTGCTGCTACTATCAAAGAGTTTAGTGTGACACTCAAGAGACAGGATCTTTTGTTGGAACAAAGGGATCAGCAGCTGTTGGAAGCAAAGGAGAGGTTGTTATTGAAGGAGCAGGGAGAGAAGGTTGAAGAGTTGGTGTCAGGTCTAGAGGATGATGAACTAAAGAAGTTAGAAGATGAGAGGGATGTTCGATTTGTTAAAAAGACAACGCTTTCCCCCGCTTTGAACGTGCATAAAAAGTTCGATGTTTAGATATCTTATGACATGATTGTGTTAACTTATTTTTGTTTTTTATCTGCTTTTTTTCTATTGAACTCTGTTTGTTATACTATCTCACTGCACACAAATGAACGGTTCAACTTTTCTATCGTTCTCAGTTTTGGTCACACTAAAAGCACTTATCCCATATTTTAACACGCTCCCCCTTTTTCTCTCTAGTTATGTCATACACAGGTGGAGGTGGTGGCTACTATACACAGCAACAACACAATGGTAACCATAGTTACAACAGTGGTAACCAAGGTTACAATGGTTACCAACAACAATACTCCCAATACCAAAACACGGCAGCAGCTCCATCAGCCCAATACAGCTATCAGCAAGGGGTTGGTACAGTAGCCGGTACCCAACAGTACAACAATACAGTAACCGCGGCACAACAGTATAACAACACTGCCGCAACACAGTATAACAACGTGTCAGGGGCTTACCAAACACAATACAATATGGCTGGTGGAAGTTATGATTCGTATGGTCAGCAATACAAAGCAACCTACGATCTACCGCCCTCAATCCACACGGACCCTTCCTTCCACAACACTCAATACGCAGTGCCTCGAATGACCAACAAGCGGAAGAAAACCAATTACACCGGAGCTGCATCTCGGACATTTCCAGTTTCATCCGGCACCCACCACAAACGGTCAAGTGAAGGATTCGTCCCAAAGAGAAGTAACACGATTCCCCCTGCTGTGGTATCTCGACTTGCTCTCGCTAAATCCAAACTAGAGATAGACCCAAACAGTCACCACGCACAGAACGAACTGGCGGAGGCTATGAGTGAGTACCACGCGTTCCAGGAGCAAAAGGAGAGCGATTTGTTGGCATCCGCCCAGCACCAGATGGAGGCAACAGGTTACACCGGACCGGGGTTGTTTACTGGAGAGGCTCTTGTAGCACCGATGGACAAACAAGAGTTAGATTCGAATGATGAGCGGACTTTTGCACGTCCTGACATGTTCCAAAACTTGAAGCCTCTTCGTGAGAACTTCGGGAAGGTTCTGATGCGCAAATACGGGTGGAGGGAGGGGAAACCTCTTGGGATGAGTGGGGTTGGGTCCCTGGCTCCCATTGAACTGACGGTGAAGGTGGACAGGAAGGGGTTGATGGACTCCATGGAGTATGTAAGGAAGAAACCGGAGGGGGTCAACAAGAACGAGGGACCAGCCTGGATCTGTAAAGTCGTGAATCAGAAGAATGCAGTCTCTGGGTTAGGTGAGCTACACCAGTCTCTAGGGATACCTACACCAGTATACAAGCTAGTGAAGGACACGGTGGGATGCTTTAAATGGAGTGTCAGTACTAACTGGGGGGCGTTCACAACACCCGGGACAGGGATGAGGAGTAAGAAGCTTGCAAAGACACAATGTGCTTATAACGCCCTGAGGGAGATACTGAATATGGAGAGTGAAAGGCTGGGAGTTGAACCACCCACCCTGGCTACCGAGTCTGATCCTTCCATGGCTGTGTTTGTACCGTCTAACAGGTCGATCGGGGGCAAGAGACTCCTGTATAAACACTTTTACAAGGCTGGTAACTTGGTGAATCTGTTGAAGAGGGCGGAACATGTCAAGTATGGGGAGGGGTGTGATTATGATAGCAATCTAGCACCACCACCCTCGCCCCCTACACCACCACAACCAGTAGTAGACCCCTCCCCTGCTGCTCCTTCATCAACTGCAACAGAAACTAAATCTACCAAAGCAGCTAAAACTACAACCCCTCTCACAACTGGTAATTGGATGGCAGATGCTGTTAATGGTAGGAACGCCTGTAACGCACTACTAGCACTGTGTACCAAAATGTTTAAAGGAGCTCCGGAAGAAGTACACTCAATACATGAAAGGAGAACACTATATAACAGTTACAACCCCCGTGGGGGTCCTACACACCACCTGCCTGTAAAACCAAACCTGCAGTGCGGCTCAGAGCGTCTTACATGGCTGTCCAGGATATATTGAGACAGGAGGCGATTAGGACAGGTAAACCTATACCTAGGGAGGAGAGGAATAGCACTGAGGAGGTTATGAACTTCAAGTTTTACTGAGAGAGCTGAGGAGGTGATAAACTTCAAGTTTTACTGAGAGCTGAGTGTTCTGACTTCTGGTCAAGTTTTACTGAGAGCTGAGTGTTCTGGTGTTCATGAACTTCAAGTTTTACTGAGAGATGTGTGTGGGAGTGTGTTCATTGTGTGTTCTGGTGTTCATTGTTTGGACTGTTTAAACTCTTGATTTGAGTAGTTACTGTTGTGTGTTATTGTTGTGGAAAGTGAGAGACATTATTGTGTTGATCTGGATCACGAGATTGAGAGAGAGGAGGAGAGAGAAAGAATTATATACTTCAGCAGTGCTATTTTGTTATTTTTATGTACTGTTGATCAATTTTTAACACACGTTCACTTTTCCTCTGACCTCATATAATAGTTACTCAATACCGAATAACAAATTGAAATGATTGGGGGGGGGTTCAACCCTAAAAATGTCCATTGATACCCACTTTTTTGGCAAATGGAAATTTTATATTGGAAATTTTTAGAAATTTTTAGAAATTTTTAGAAATTTTTGGAAATTTTTGGAAATTTTTAGAATTTTTTGGAAATTTTTAGAAATGTTTAGAAATTTATGGACGATGGAAATTTTTGGAAGTTTTTAGTAAATGGAAATTTTTAGAAATTTTTAGAAATTTTTAGAAATTTTTAGAAGTTTTTAGAAGTTTTTAGAAGTTTTTAGAAGTTTTTCGGTAACCCAATTGTAAGCTAATGACAGGTAATCTTTGCATGTTTTCGACAGTAAGTTAGTTATACGGGGGGGGGGGGGGGGGGGCCGGCTGAAGTTTTTGAAGTTTGAAGTTTTCCACCCTACTTTTTGAGTTTTTGAAGTTTTTGAAGTTGACTTCAAAAACTTCAAAAACTTCAAAAACTCTAAACTACTTTTATATGCTATCAGTGACTATTATTACACTTGTTTAGGTTAGTTTCATGCTTAATACATATTGTGGCAAAGTTATCCGCCCTTGTCTGCCCTTTTTCTACCACAATTTAGGATATTTGCAATGATTCCTAGCCATGAAATCCATGGCACAATTTGGTGTAAAAAATTTAATTTTTTTGTAAAATCAGATTTTATTTTCATTCTATAACTCAACAAATTGCCCAGAAAATGCTAAGAAAGTGTTCAAAAATTATGTAGTAAATTTTCAAATTTTTTTTGGGGCCACACCCTTTTTGCCAGTTTCACAAAATGCAAATTTTTTTATGAAGGGAGTAGTGAAAAATATGGACACCAAAATCATCAGCGGTCTCGAGTTAGTGGGGGTACGTGCCAAAATGAAGTCTCCACCTCATCTAATTCGAGGGATAATGGGATATTTTCATAATTTTGTGTGTGCGCATGACTTTATTTTGTGCTAGACCAGTTTTAATGGTTTTTGAGTGACTATAGGCTTTTTAAAGGGGTGCATCTTGTTCGGAATATGCAAGTTTATATAAGAGTTATGAAGCAACATAGGGCCTATCTCCAACGGTTTGGGAGATATGAGCTTTTGAAGTTTTTGAGGTTTTTGAAGTTTTCCACCCTAAGTTTCTCTTTGAAGTTTTTGAAGTTGACTTCAAAAACTTCAAAAACTTCAGCCGGCCCCCCCCCCCCAGTTATACAAGCTACATCCATGATCTACAGTGATCTAGCTTAAAAAAGAGTTTAAAGTTTCTATTTTGTATGCTAAGAAACCCGATCTACTACGGTATTAGGCATTCCGTCCGAAGGAATGTAAGGTATCTTGTGCTATTTGGTAACTTACTTTTCAATAAGTTTTCGAGACGCCCTTAGTTGGCCTTAGTTGGCCAATTAATCTATGATTTCTGAAGAAATTGTACGGATTGCCAAAAAATATATGATCTCGATGTTTTTGACCTATTATTAAATGATTTATTGATGCTCAGTGCTCACTAGAGGTAAGGAAAAGTAACCAGTTCTGCGACAACTGTGTTTGTATATTTTCATGTTTTTGTTAGTTTTTCTTTTCTTGGTCAATGGAAATTTTTGGAAATTTTTGGAAATTTTTAGAAATTTTTGGAAATTAATGGAAATTTTTGGAAATTTTTAGAAATTTTTGGAAATTTTTAGTACTAAAAACTTCTAAAAATTTCTAAAAAATTCTAAAAATTTCCATCGATACCCGGATTTTGGCAAATGGAAATGGAAATTTTTAGGTTGAACCCCCCCCCCATGATTCGTGTTTATATCAAACAAATGTTTCTCTAGCTACCAAACAACAGGGTCAATAATACACAGCTGATTACTGATTTCGGTTTATTGACCGCTGCTGTCACTTCTGTTTCGTAGTAAAACATTAATTGTTTGATATAAACTCTAATCGTTTCAATGTGATAGACTTACTATCCCATTTCTAATATTTAGAGACTTACAATTCCCCAGACCCCATTTCTAATGTACCTTTTCATTACAACCCTATTAACCTCACAGCTAGATAGCTATAATTCTCCCTATTAACCTCACAGCTAGATATCTATAATTCTCCCTATTAACCTCACAGCTAGATAGCTATAATTCCCCCTATTAACCTCACAGCTAGATAGCTATAATTCTCCCTATCTATTCCTCACAGCTAGATAGCAATATAATGGATAAAGCCTTTCAAAAGGACGAAAGGAGGATAGATCTGGGATGTATCAGGAATGTCGACTCCTCCATCTCACACATCCTAGATAAGAGTGACAACGTGGCTTTTTACCGCTTTGAAAATAACTCATGGGTAGGGAATACTAATATTAGCATGAAACTGTAGACAATGTTTCACAATATCTTCAATATTAAGAACTTTGTTAAATGAAGCTGTCAGCTGTGACAATGAGATTGTTAAATTATTCTGCTCACCACACACTACTTCCTCAGCACAAGCAAGACATAGAGGGGTCCCTGTTTGTATTTGCCCGTTCAGTTAGCCCCTTCTACGGGGTCATCATTTTAAATCGACGCAGTCTTTCTGACAATGTCATTGAGGTAAGATACCTGGACTTCCCTGGTTATACCCTTTTTTTAATTCTGAATTCTACCCCTGATATCTCCTGCTATCTCCTTACATTTTCCGGCTCTGGTCTCTATCAGCGAGTCCCGTTTATCAGTATACTAATCTCTTCCCCCTAACCCTCCCCCTCCTAACCCTCTCTCCTCTACCCCTAGTTGCTAACCCTCTCTCCTCCCCCTCCCAACCCTCTCTCCCCCACCTAGTTGCTAACCCCTCCCTAGATCCCTCCTAACCCTCTCTCCTCCTAACCCTCTCCCCTCCCCCCTAGTTGCTAACCCTCCCTAGGTCCCTCCTAACCCTCTCCCCTCCCCCCTAGTTGCTAGCCCCTTCCTAGGTCCCTCCTAACCCTCTCCCCTCCCACTCCTAACCCTATCTTCTCCCCTCCTAACTCTCTCTTCTCCCCTCCTAACCCTCTCTCCTCCCCCTAGGTCCCTCCTAACCCTCTCCCCTCCCCCTCCTAACCCTCTCTTCTCTCCCCCTAGTTGCTAGCCCCTTCCTAGGTCCCTCCTAACCCTCTCTTCTCCCCTCCTAACCATCTCTCCTCCCCCTAGTTGCTAACGGATGGGTTGGAGTTTCAGCGAAGTGGTCTCTACCTGCTATACAAGGCACGGCAACAGACATCTCATGATGCAGGCATTAGAAGTATTTGGTTTGAAAATGAGGGGGCTTGTGTACGGATCTCAAATCTACTTAACAGGTTATTACCAATTTTTGGCAAGATCTGAATGATGGAATACATTCAGAGCTTGGCAGTTAACTGTGACAGAGAAGATAATTGACTGGCCTTGTTTAACAGTGTACACTGCACTATTGTTTGATAAACAGTGTACTACACAATGTGTAAATGTCTACAAATTTACTACGCACGTGAAATACTAGATCCCTCCATTATCCCTCAGTATCTCTCTGAGATTGTAATTAATTTGTACGTCACGCACATCCCCCCTCACACACACCCCTCTCTCCGTAGGTTAATGAGAATGAAGAAAGGAGATGAGGATAACACCACCCCAACTGGAACACCCAATAAAACACCCTCCCAGAGAGTCTCCAACAATAAATCCCCAACCCCAGCAGCTAAACAACCCAAACAGCCTGCTAGATCACCGAATAACAAGAAGTGTGACAGAGCAGAGGAAGGTGGGTTGAGAGTTGGTGGCGCGCGGTGATCCCCACGCAACTTCGTTTAGGAATTGTCAGCAGTGCAATGCGGCGCGCACTTACACACACAACATCCCCGGATTTTACATCTGGAAGGATTTCAAGTTTTTACGGCTATTTTCGTCAATATATTGATGAGGAATATGACATGTAACAAGTTGTATCTTTTCAGCTGTGAAGCCTGCACCAATGGTGAAGAAAGGAGGGAGTTTTCTCGATATGTTTTCAACAGCGCACCAAAGATATTCCGACTGTACTACCACTCCTGTGAGTGTTTTTTCAGTGTAACTATTCATAAAATCCAATATTTTTATTGGATATCGATGGTCTAACTTGCTCTATTCTACTCAGGTATCAAATGTTCAGCAACCACAACACTCCAAACCTATCAAGATAATGAAGAGGAATGAAGAGATGGAGGAAGCTAGTATCATCCCAGAACCACGACCCAAATCTGATGATTTATCATGTGGTAGCAGCCGGGGTGTTCCTATTACATTCCAAGATTTAGTTAACAGTGTCCAGCCTAACTCTGAAGAGTAAGCTATTATTTGATAACTCAATTTCTATCCCCATTAAAACTATATTTCCTTTTCCATTTCTTTTGATATTTCCTGTCTTTGAGAGAGAGAGAGAGAGATAAACTAATAAGGTCCTTATTACTAGTTAGTACATTATTATCCTTATTAAGGATAATAATGTACTAACTAGTAGAGATAAGGTAGAGATAAACTAATCATATTACTCCTAGGAAAGTAAGACCGGCCAGTTGTTGTAGTTTAGAAGGGACGTCCGTATCATCAGCCAGTGTTGAGGAAATACCTGTAAGTTGCTCAGATGTCCCCCTCCTCCTTTTATTTCGTGTTTCTGAATTCTGTCATTCTTCGGTGGTAATGATGCTATTACTGCTTGTCAGAGGCCCTATTTTTAATCCATCTCTAAATCCACCTCTTTAACCCCCCCCCCCTTCTCAGATCTCAATAAACGGTGAAAGTAACTCCCCCGGTAGCAGTATTCCCTCTAATCACCGTGTTAATGGTATCACCACAATACAACCTACCTCTATACATCAACCTCCAGTAGTACCTACCTCCCTGTTCCCCAACAAGCGACCCAGCTCCCTTTCTGAGACGAAACTACTCCTGTCCCCCATGGACTTCCTCAAGACAAGAAATCAGGATGTTAATAAGGTTGGGGATGGAGCTGCAAAGCGGCAGTTGTTCACAAACGGTAATTTGTTAAATCCTGACACCCTTCTCTCCTTCCCGACACAAATCTTTACTTCTACCGACTCTTCTACCAATTGATATGTTCCCTAGGACCTAGCTCCCTTCCGTCTTTTCAGGAACTTATAATATTCTTCTCTTTAACCCACTTCCATATCCCCAGCACCCTCTAACCCCTTTCCTTCCATATCCCCAGCACCCTCTAACCCCTTTCCTTCCATTTCCCCAAGCACCCTCTCTAACCTCTCCCTAACCTCCATTCCCACCTCAGGTACTCCAGCACCGTCGTCCCAGGACCTCTTCCACTTCAAGGAGGTACTGATTGCAGCTCTCGAGGAGGACGATCAGCTGGTAAGGAGGCTCTACGGACTATACCAAAAACGAACAACAACAGGCACACCCGCTAGATAATGACGCAGTTTTAACACGTTCTCATTTTAGAGGAACACTAAATTGCACAAGGACATTGAACCGGGGATCATATACATTGTGATACGTCATAATGATGATGATGTTACATCTCATAACAAACAGTGTCACAATATATTTGCAACATGTCGTATACCCAATGTATCGGGTGGTGATTTTGAGATCCATGATGTTTTAAACAATATTATATTGGGTGGTAAGTGTGTTGTTATAACTAGCTGCTACATGTGTTCTCTGTTTACTACGTGGCTAATGTTCCAACATGATGTGCCTTGTTGAGTAAGGAATGAGACAAAGTGGATTATAATTGAATATGTTTTGGATTGAGCCAAGAGGTTTGCTATGTTCGAATCCTCCGAGGAGAGAGGGTCGAACAAGGCTATATGTCCCGTTCAAAAAGTGTCCATATATACCAGGTGGTGCCATGATACGTGATACACCACCTGATATGGATGCTTTTTTAAATTTTTACGGGAGAGAGAAAGAGAGAGAGAGAGTGTGTGAGTGAGAGAAAGAGAGAGAGAGGGAGAGAGAGAGAGAGTGAGTGAGAGAAAGAGAGGGAGTGAGAGAGAGAAAGAGAGACGGAGAGAGATAGAGAGAGAGTTTTTGTGTTAGTTCGTCCTAAATGTGTGTTGCTCTCGTTTTTAGCTTCTCTGGTTTTTCTGCTCTTTCATGAAACTATTAATTGAAAGAAAAGAAAAGCCTTTGATTCTCTTATTTTTTGCTAATTTTCGGGACCTCCCAATCTATATGATTCTCACAGCATCTAAAAACATAGTATAATCTATGTTTCACCTAGTTAGTTTTTGGTGTTTTTTGAGTTCCTATTACATCTTCTATCGAGGTTATCATTCTTTCACAACGTATCACTCTAAAAATGTTTTATCTAAAAAGTAGCTAAATCTTCATTGAAAACCAGATCTTGCATGAGCGGTAATTTTTGTTGGGAAAGTATTTTTGTTTTGAGTTTTCGATCACAAGAATATATAATTTGCTGAACAGTTTTCAGAGGGGTGTATGCTGTTACTTTTTACTGTGAATAGAATTGTGAGGAGAGGAGAGGAGAAAGAGAGATCGAGAGAGGGATCTAAAATACGAGTTCTGATTGAAAAAAGAGAGAAAATGATTTGAGAAATTAGACGTTTCAAAAGTTACTGAAATGTATTGTCAGGTACTACTACTACTCTCTGAAAGAGGGAAGTAGTGCCTGACAAATTAGGAACTCTAATCCATTATCAGGTCCTCATTATTGTAGACCCTGGTTCATGATCATTTTATATCTGACTAATCGTCTATTATACGTCATGTTCGTCAGGTTCTTCAATATTGGGGACTTATACAGGGTGTCCCACTGTCTTTGTACCCCCTGTCTGACGATGCAGACCCCGTCTTGATCATCATGACCAAAGCGAAACTATCGCGACATGTGCTCAGATCAGGTTGGTGCCGTCAGACAGGTTCAAAGACAGCAGTGGGTCACCCCAATAACTAACCTACTGCACTACATGAACCACCAGTGCAGTTCATATGATATTGTCAACATTGCGGCGGTGACACGTAAAAATGATGGCATAGCCATGAACGATTGGTATTATAATCAGAGATTTGGTTCCTTGGTACCTTGTACTTATAGTTCTAGTTACTAATAAGGTACCAATCGATTATTAACATTTGTGACTGAGTATGTTACCATGGTAACCTCTTAGTTACCATGGTAACTTGTTACCAGAGTAACTAGTTGCCAAAGAGCTGTTACATAAGAACCAAGGTAACAGCTGACAGTCCTAACATTTCTCTCTCGCACAACAACTAGCAACTTCATGAAATAATGATTGCTTCATTCACTGCCTGTTGGTCCAGCTTTAACTAGCTCCTTTAGAAGAATGGGTCCAGTTGAATCCAGGTAGATGGTAACCATGGTAACCAGGCAGATGGTTGCCATGGTGACCGTGATGACGTCATGTGGTGAGAGAGAGATGAGATAGGATCCACATTAATTAAATGTGTTTGAATTTCTTTATCGTGTGTGATCTGTATACAACTTTCTAACATCATTCAATTGTTATACCCACACACCAACATAGCGTGTTTTACTTTTTTGAAATTCCCACCTGTGCCATGGTAACCCCCTCCACTGTATGGTGTCATGGTGACCTAGCTCACACCCCCCGCCTCCCCAAGGGTTTTTTTGACTAATAATGAAGGTCCTTCATGAAATAATGCTTCATGTTTCATCCACTGCCGGTTATTGGCATGGTCTAGCTTGAACTAGCTCCTTCAGAAGAATGGGCATGGTGAAAGCTGAATCCAGGCAGCCATGGTAACCATGGTAACCACGTGTGGTAACCATGATGACGTCATGTGGTGAGAGAGAGATGAAATAGGATCCACATTAATTAAATGTGTTTGAAATTCTTTATCGTGTGTGATCTGTATGCAACTTTCTAACATCTTTCAATTGTTATACCCACACACCAAGATAACGTGTTTTACTTTTGTGAAATTCCCTCCTGTGGCTAGTCCATCCCTCGGCCCCCTCAACCGCGGGGTTGCCATGGCGACCTCAACCACCCCACCCAACCCAAATGTCCCCAAGGAGTTTTTGACTAATATATCTGAGCTGGCCCCTTAACCTCCTAAAGGCTCGAAATATATTTAGCACATCCTCCCCACCTGTTGATTTCCCCACCCCTAAATTTATATTCTAATTTACCGGCAATTCCAATGATTCCCTCTAGTGACCATGTGCATGATTTCAAGATTTGTCGAGGCATGAGTTTGTAATTGCAACAGCTGCTGGCTGCAGCCGCCCGCCAACTAAATTGTGAAAGGTATGAACCCGGTATGATAGATCTCTCACCCCATTGCCACTATCTCACTCCCTAGGACATCACCTCTGCTAATCGCCATCTAAATTCTAAAAGTTCTCCAACCAACGAATAATTATCTTCGCTTCAGCCATCTACATTCTACATGTGTATTTACTCTTTACTGCATATTTGCATATATAGGTAGCACACTTATCCATGCGGTGAACACACCAGTGTGTACTAGTAGTAGTACTACTACACACCGTGTACTGTGTAGACTGTAGACTGTTAAAGTATTAGTAGTGGTGCATCACATGTAGACAGCAATGTATATAGTAGTAGAGTCGATAACTACATCGACCCCTCCCAATTGTTCCAGTTTTTATATATATAGTAGTTGTGAAGGTTCGTCTACGTCTTCTCGGTTCCTATCTCCACTGTCCAATACCCTCTGTCTAGTAGTAGCCTGTCTGGCGCCGCGACCCATCTGAGCGCACTGTCAAATGGGGTATGGAGCCGCCATACAGGTAGTAGCATACCTAAATGTTGCTTGGCGCATAAAATATGTGTTTTTATCAGGTCATGTGCAGCTGTGTCGTGAAACCTGAGTGTCCCTTATCTGACACTGTCTTATCTGACACACCCTTGCTGGGTGTGTTTGTTAACAACTCAACAGGGTTGTGTGGTGTGTCGTAAGCTATAATCGCCGGCTACCCGCTGGTGCTTGTTGGTCAGAAATAGGATTTGTTTTCAGAATATGTGCATCCGAGAGATTGCTGTGTCAATGCCACCCGTCCTATCATCTGAATCTCGTGCTCACCAACTCTCAGATTGATTGTTACTACAGACTGTATATAATACATTGTGTCCATTGTTATTTTGTACATGGTGTGTGTGTGTGTGTGTGTGTACACTAAAGAAAAGTACAAAAGCCAGCATAGCATGTAGTAGTACTGTGTAGTAGTAGGCTTCTATTGAATGCTAACTGAAACTAATTTTGCGAATTGCCTTGCTTTCGCTATGTGGTAGAGTAGCACAGCAACCCGTTCTCTGGTATTTTCAAATATACCAGCCCCCCACCACCTGATCATCATTATCTCCCTAGTCTCTACTACTAGGTAGGTAGTAGGTAGTCTCTACGTTATAGTCTCTATATAGAGACTCTCTACTATAGTAAAATCTGATCCTGGCATCTTTCCAAACACATGTTGCCACTTGCTAGGCAGTAGAATAGTGTGCTGCCCCCTCCATCTTGTGTTTCATGTTTCAAGGGAGGGGCTCTTCAACGAAACTTGGTTATAAGTTAGAAACGTCATAATTCAGGATGTCAGATTTGTATCGTATGCACTATGCTGTTTAATAAACGGTTTGTATAAATTTTATCGAATTAAAAGCTCTAGCAGGGTATAAAACTTGTTAAGCTGAAACTAAATACGTAACTTTTAAAACTCTAAAGTTATGTAATCCCTTCCCCTTTTAACCTCGTAATTATAGTATAGAAGTTCTATATTACGATGATTCTATAATAGAAACCTTCAATCTTGTTACAATCGATTCCATACAAATTATGTGCTGTCACATCTGACGTCTTGACAAGAGTAAAATTAGAATCCTAAATAATGCACATGAGGGTATTATTACCTCACCCCCTGATCCTGATAATGATGTAATGGTGAAAATCTATAGGGAGAATAGTACCCCAAAACTGAATCTTAATTATGATCAATGATGTAATGCAGTGAATTGTTATAGAATTCTCTCTCGCTCTATCTGTATCCGTACTAATCTAATATACCTCTTTCAAACTCTATGACTATATCTCGTTTTCATTTAACCAACAAGTCATCCCCCCGCCCATTTGACAGGACAAAATTGAAAATGGCAGATAAACACTCGAGATATGTTCGACAGCCTTCCTCTTGTTCAACCCCCTCTCCTTCTTCAAATCAGGTCAGTCTACACAATCATTTGGAAATACTCACAAGGAAATCTAGTAGCAGGCTCCTATTTACCCCCCCCCCCCTGGCCCCCTAACATAGCTCGTAGACTTAAGTCCATGTATTCACGTCACATACACTGTTTGGATCAGAGAGTGATCGTGACCGTGTTTCACTTTATATCCTCCCACGGTGCACCAGTTAGTTCAACACTATATATCTTCCTCACTTAGCAGTAGTAGTTTTTGCACTTTTAACCATTTAGTTGTAAGTTACAACTTGTACCTCTGCAAAACTAGCAGACAACCTGTCAGGCTAGTGCTCTGACAGCAGACAACTGCACTTAACTAGTCACGACATTCTCCTAGTAGAGCACGGATCGCGACGTGAAGCAGTCGTCTCCTTATACAGAACGCAACCTAGAGAATGTTGAATGTCGTGACCTGCCTTCTACTGGAGCACCTCCAGAATTGGCATTCCTGACATTCTTTCTCAACCTCAGACAACCATCTAACTATTCTGGGGGGAAGGGTTGTAACTCCTGGCATCTTTCTCAGAATATCAGCCCCATTTAGCTGCAGTAGAAGATGTTAAATTATTCTGGCATTACTAGAGGTCGGCTACCAGAATAGTTAGAGAGGTGTGTCGCGACCCTCCTTCCCGGGAGGTCCTCCTCTCATTATAAGTGAGGGACGAGGGATTGCCCATTGGTCAGAGCATTGGCCTGACAGCGTCTCCTAGATAATGTCTCCTAGAGATCAATGTCGTGACTTGTCAATTCTTCTGGAGAACCTCCTGACATTCCTGCCTGGTTAATATAATACAACCATCTAACTGGGGGGACTGGGGGGGGGGGACTGGGGCCCATGGGGGGACTGGGGACCTCAGCTGACATTCTGTCTGGTTAATAATACAACCATCTAACTGGGGGGACTGGGGGGGGGGGGACTGGGGCCCATGGGGGGACTGGGGCCCATGGGGGGACTGGGGACCTCAGCTGACATTCTGTCTGGTTAATAATACAACCATCTAACTGGGGGGACTGGGGGGGGGGGACTGGGGCCCATGGGGGGGACTGGGGACCTCAGCTGACATTCTGTCTGGTTAATAATACAACCATCTAACTGGGGGGACTGGGGGGGGGGGACTGGGGCCCATGGGGGGACTGGGGCCCATGGGGGGACTGGGGACCTCAGCTGACATTCTGTCTGGTTAATAATACAACCATCTAACTGGGGGGACTGGGGGGGGGGGGGACTGGGGCCCATGGGGGGGACTGGGGACCTCAGCTGACATTCTGTCTGGTTAATAATACAACCATCTAACTGGGGGACTGGGGGTTTCTTCTGGCATCTTTCTCAGAATCTCCAGTTTCCTCAGTTCATCTCCAGTTTCCTTCCTGGGAGGTCCTCTTCCTCTCAAATTCATTAGCTTGGCATGGTGATTAGTGGTGGAGCATTCAATGCCCACTAGCTACTATATAGATCGTGTAGTTCCATTCAACCATACAACTGAAAGAGACATCCTTACACAATCTGAGATCTCTCTTGGACCCGTAATTAATAGGTTGATGATATAATTAATAAACCAATGAAATACCTTTACTCATTAGACCTTAGAAGTGTGACTGGAACAGGAACCGACCGAATCAGGAAATACTGGTCCCTGGACCCTGATTGGCTAATAACTAGTCACGTGACCTAAACAACAAGCTCTGATTGGTTGTTTACTTGTTTCGGTCGGTTCCTGGACTGAAACTAGGAGATCGTGACTACAATGTCAAACCACCATCACTTCCCTACACTTGGATTGTCTGTCAGAGCATTGGCCCCCCATTGGCCTGAATGAACTTTCAACTATTTAGCTTGACATTTCAATCATTTAGTTTAAACTTTCAACCATTTAGTTTGAAAAACTGGAGGCTGATGTGTCTGTCAGACCAATGTCCTGACAGACTAAGATATGAACTTTCAACCATATTTAGTTTGAAAAATTGGGATAAACACTGCACTGTCAGATCAATGTCCTGACAGACTGAGATATGAACTTTTAACCATTTAGTTTGAAAAACTTGGGGCAGATCTGTATCTGTCAGAGCATTGGGCAGATATCATGGTAACGTGCTGTCAGGCCAATGCTCTGACAGTAGTCACGCCACTTTCTAGTTTAATAGTTTAACAGTGATTAACTTTCAGATTGAGGATACGTAATTTGACAATTTGTATTAAATTGTCTCCATCATTCTCTCTATTTCCCTCTCTCTCTCTCTCTCTCTCTCTCTTTCCCATTATCTCTCTTGCTGACTAAAGCACGATACATAATTCTTTGGATTACTACTTAGGTACTAGATTTAGTAACTAGTTAGTTGCTGTCAGTGGAACACGTCACGAAATTAATTAAATTCTCTCTGCATCTCTATACTAGTGCAGTTTAATACAAATTCTCTCTGCATCCTCTCTGCATCTCTAGCTAGTGCAGCTCCTGTCTGGTAGCGTCCCTATCTAGTAGCGTCCCTCTCTCTAGTCTCTCTGACTCTCTCTGACTCTAGTCTCTCCCTCTCTCCCTCTCCCTCTCTCTGTCTCTCTAGTTAAAATTTTTGACATTCCGCCACTCCCAGCTGGGGTTAAAGGGTTCTTGCTGCAGCACAGCTGCCATAACAGCCCGATCATAAATCTGTCAGAACAGAGCGGTATAGGGAGAGAGAGAGATAGGAAGTCGCGGAATATATCTCTCTATCTTGTCCAGACTGAACTGATAAAGAGCACCAACCAAAGTGACAGATAAACTGTTAAGGCTGCATACATAAAGGAAGTTGAGCCCCAAGTTTAATTTCAACCTTGACCCAGCTCTAATTCTTTACCCAAACAGCTCAATTTACGAACAAGTCAACCCCTGCTGCACTTGTCCAACCCCCCCCCCAATTAAATTCAAAGGGTATAGAGATTGCCCATCGGGCTTCTTAAGGCAGCGGATTACGGGGGCCCGAATAGATCGCCCGTGCTTTCTGTGTGGTGAAACGTAATGCGGAGATGAATGTTTCGGGCGATCTATTGATCGAGCCCCCTAATCCCCCGTCTTCTAATTCCTCCCCAACCTCACCACCATGCAGGTAGAGGTGGATGGTGCATATCCTGATATTACAGCTGACAGCTCAGTGATAAAACTCTACACCCAACAATTTCCAATTCCTGACCCTACTGCTGTTGTGTATATTCTCCACGGATTTGGGGAGCACAGTGACCGTTATGAGGGATTCAGTAGGATTCTTAACGGACAGGGGTTCAGTGTAGCAACACATGATCATATAGGTAGGTGATCAGTGGGGGGATCAGTATTATAGGTGGGTAGCTGTACAGAGAATAACATATCTCTTGAGGGAAGCTGTCAGGCCAATGCTCTGACCACAGTTTTCGCGCTTTATCAAATCAAATCAAATATCTTTTGAGGGAAGAGATTCTCGACCTTATTATAGGTATAAAACGAATGTTTTATAAGTAGCTAACATTATATTTCTTTTATAAATTGAAATAGAAATGTAGCCATTATAATATGTCTTCCCTCTAATTCTATATTTAAATACCCCTTTAAAATTTAAATACCCAGTACTCTACTACTTATCATGCCACTTTGTTTTTGGGGAGCGGTGGATTGAGGAAGGGGAATATGTCACCCAATAGTCAAGTACTGTCTCGGGGGTGGTCGAGTACTGTCTCCTCTAATGTTGAGTGGTGAGTTCACCCCCTCAATAAGTACTGTCTCCCCGCGCCAATACGGTTGTTGAGTGTTACTCAACAACAATACGTTCGATGAACTCCGTAAAATTTGACAACTACCCTGTAGACTGTAGAGTGTAGAGTTCTTTCTAGGTAGTAATGCTGTTAAACTATATTAACAACATTACCAGGCCCCGCCACCGTCTCGTCAAGTTGTCATTATTCCCTCAATTACCGAGGGAGAGAGTAGTCGAGCCTCTACTCCCTAGTCTCTACTAGAGACAGGTTACTACCAAACCAGAGAGACAGAGAGTAGACAGAGAGTGTACTACCAAACCAGAGAGATGCAGGACTGATATTCTGAGAATACTTCGATGTCATTTACCTTTGAGAGACAACTATTTAACACTGCGGTCAGTACTGCGTTCATTGGTAATTGCCCAGACAGTTCGCTACCTATATTCCCAGGCGATGGAGAGAGGGGGGACAACTGGGGGGGGGGGGGCTTGTTAGTTGTTAATACCTCACCACCTTGGTGACATTGACACCTAGTGCGTGCGAGATCGAGCTCGCATGTGTGTGAGCTCAATCTCATGGTCGCGCACGGTGTCTATGTCACCAACTCACCACCTACATAAGTGATAGTTTCTAGTTCCTGCAGGACACGACATGGGTGATGGACTGATGGAGAGAGGGTGTTTCTAATTCTAATTCTATTCCCCCAGGTCATGGTATGAGTGATGGAGAGAGGGTATTCATTGACAACTTTGAAACCTACATAACAGACAGCCTGGAGTTAATGAGGGAACAGCGGCAGTCTGATAAACCTTTCATTATCTTTGGACACAGCATGGGTGGATTAATTGCACTTCATTGCATGTTACGCGATCCAGAACTCTTCTCTGCAGGGATACTGAGCTCCCCCTGTTTGAAGGTACATAGGGGGGCGGTTTAATTGCACTTCATTGTATGTTGCGGGACCCAGAACTGTTTTCAGCGGGGATACTTAGCTCCCCCTGTTTGAAGGTACATAGGGGGGGGGGGGTCTAATTGCACTTCATTGCATGTTACGTGATCCAGAACTCTTCTCCGCAGGGATACTCAGCTCCCCCTGTTTGAAGGTATTTAACCCGCTCCTTTACATTGGGGGGGGAGGGGGAGGGTCGAACAAGGCAAGGTACTTATTAGTTGTTCTAATCCTGATCCTTTCCTTTCGGGGGGGGGGGGGGGGGTGGAACTAGGTTAAATGATATAAAATCATACAAGGATAATGCACTTTCGATCGAAAGTGCATAGCTATAGCCATTATATTTTGTTAGGGCAAATTAGTGTCAATCATGTCTTATAGCTCATAGCGAGTACTCTTCCTCCCCTTGTTGAGTCTCACCCCTCTCACTCAACTCCCCTTGTTGAGTCTCACCCCTCTCACTCAACTCCCCTTAAAATCTAGAACAGTTCTTCCTAGATCAACCGCGGAAGTGGTAGGATGTCAATGCATCAGCCGGGCAATATATTTCCCCTGCAATTTAAACGATTTATATATTTGACACTAAACAAATTAAATATCCTCGCTCTATACGATTTATATATTTGACACTAAACAAATTAAACATTCCCGTTCTATAATAGAGGTGTGGTATATACCAACTACCACTGCCACCCACCTACCCACTAGCATTTAGATATAGAGTCCGCCTACCATGGCAACTACCACTGCCACATACCCACTATAGCATCCTTTCTCCGTGGGAGTCGTGGGGGTTCAAGATAAATGGTTCGGACGTAGATATAAACCATTTATCCTGAACACCCCCGCGAGGGATTCCCTCCGTGGGATTCACGTGGAGGATGGATCTATAGAAGATAATTGTTTAGCTGTCTGGCGCCGCGACCCATCTGATCGCACTGAGAATCAAATGGGCTATGGCGCCGCCATACAGTTGTTTAGCAAGGCGGGTGAGAGTGAAGAGTCACGTGATATGAGTGATATGAGTCAGAACGGGGAAAAGTGGCGCTATTCAATCAAACCTTTTCCACCCCTCACTCAACAACTCTTTAAGAAGAAGCTTCTAGAAATAGCTTCTCCACCCCTCACTCAACAACACAATAAGAAGAATATGTTTGGTGTTCCTCGGACCTATCTCGATATATTTCCTGTCATTGTTTGGACAGCTGCATTTAAAGCACCTCGCATATGGGAATGAACATATACGACCGGCTCTTTATTTTTGATAGGCTGAAAACTTGATAGGTTGATAGGAGGTATATTATAGAGCTCTCATAAACAGATAGGAGCTGTGCGAAGTGCGTCACACAATTGTGGGCTAGGGAGGGGACCAGGATAAATGGTGCAGACCCCCCCCATGTGTTTAGTGGGCTAGGGAGGGGACCATGGTAAATGGTGCGGACCCCCCCCCCCCCTGCAGTACCATTGCTACCCCCTCCCCCCGATATAACTAATAACATGTGTTTACTGTTTAGTTTGTAACAATTTAATGATCCAACTCCCCTCCCAGATCCATGGAAAGTATGATAACTCGTCAATGAGAACGCTTGCCAAGGTGATCAACACAGTGGCTCCCAGATTCTATATCCCCTCCAAATCGCTGGCACTGGACCCTGCTGATGTCGTGGGGAATGCCTCGGACAGGTGCGATATATTAATTATTAATTAGTAATAATTAATTTTAATTAATTCATTTCGCGGAAGTTATCAGTTCATATTCAATATATTCAGTGTTGACAACTAGAAAGATAATATCCTGCATCTCTAGATCTCAGACAGTCTAATCAAGTAAAACCACAACTTTGGGTGTGATAATATCACCGATATATTGACATATTTCCGAGCAAGATTGATATATACATCGCGATATATCGATCGATATATAGACCCCGCCGGCTCAAATAGACGCACGGCGCGCTCAAACAATTTGCACTGGTCTATTGGGCCGTGCACTGCCGTGAGTTTGTGTCTCGATAGACGCACGCCCTCTGACAGATTTGTGTAAAGATCACAAAGAATCACTGGAAACACGATAAAATGACACAAGAGGGAGTGTGTGTTCAACCTACAACGCTCTCTGTCTAGATTTGGCGCCCGCCAGTCTGTTGCAACTGTTGCTCATGACCCACAATTAACTGTAATCTCTCTCTGCATTCCACGCTTTGAAACTGTTACAACGATTGTTACGAGTGTGTAGGAATGTAGAGAGGCACTCTGTAGCTTCATTTCTAACTGTTTGACCCGTTTTGTGTGAGCTCTCTCTGTGTCAACCACCTAATTTGTGCTTGTTTTGCTTCTAGGTGCCCGCCAGCGGGGTCTATAGAACACAACTCCCTCCCTTACGTGCAGATATACCTGTAAACCCCTCGCTGACGCTCGGGATTTACAGGGCTGTAACGCACGGGTCCCTTCGGGACCCGTGCATTACAGCTCAATAGACGCACTGCTCTGCAGTGCGTCTATTGAATAGATGCCCGCGCGGGAGGGAGTTATGTACTATATAACATTCCACTCAGCCTGTTACGAACTGGCTCGGATTTCTTAGTTAAGGCTATAAGCATACTGATCGTGATGATCATAATCAGGTCAGTGTGCGGACGTTTTGATGGTCACCATCAAAGGAGCGCACACACTGATGGTTATCATCATGATGGAGGCTTGATGCATCATGATGTTCTCAAACCATAGTCTGTTCACGTTTGATCATCATAAACCATAGTGTGCGCACGTTTGATCATCATTAACCATGCTCAACTTGCTGTAACTTGCCTGTTGATCATGATCATCATGACCAGTGTGCTCAGCATGATGATGCTATCTCCCCCTTGCCTAGTCGCGCGCTCTGAGAGGCTGTTGCATATCATGTGACCTGTACAACAGCCTCTCAGTGCGCGCGAATTCGTACCACGTGGTACATATCACATGACTACAGTGCAGCCCTCCATAAGAATAAGATCAGAACGTGCGCACACTAGGTGTTGATGATCATCATCCAACTTAAGAGACGGCTCCAGGGCCAGCTCTTACGTGATGATCATAATGTTCCGCACACTGCAGTTTTTTGCAGATGATGATGATCAAAACCATGAGCACACTTCATCTTTTTAACTGATTATGATCATCACGATCAGTATGCTTATAGCCAGGAACCGACCGAATCAGGAAATACTGGCCCCTGATTGGCTGATAACCAGTCACGTGACCTAAATAACGAGTTCTGATTGGTTGTTTACTTGTTTCGGTCGGTTCCTGTCTGGCGCCGCGACCCATCTGAGAATCAAATGGGGTATGGCGCCGCTCATACAGGTCGGTTCCTGCTTATAGCCTAAGGAGTAATTTTCAAAAATTTTCAAAAATATAGATCGAGATATATTGAGCTCCCAATCTCACATACGCTGTTGAATTGAGTAATTGGGGATTGAGCTCATAACAACACAAGACGCGTTTAATGAAACATGGGTACAAACTAATCCCCCTCCACTGATTTGAGTCCCCCTCCACACCCAGGAATTCGTATGTGAGTGATCCGTTGGTGTGGCACTATGGTACTCGGGCAGGCAGTGCTGTTGCAATGTTGGCAGCAATGAAGGAGGCAGAGGTGAAACTCCAGGATCTTTCTGTTAGGTGTTTTGTTCAACACGGCACTCACGATCTGGTAAGAGACATGTTTGGGGAGATTATATGTTTGGGGAGATGTGAAGTCCCACTTTCACTTTGAAAACCCTGGGGGCCAGCTGAACACCTCTAATTTTGTCCAGTTGAGTCATCATTCCCTGACCTTCTGATCTCCAAGTTTATAACATCCCCTCCTTTCACTAGGTGTGTGATCCTGCAGGAGTGTACCCATTTAGAGATATCCCAGAGACAGCCACCCTGAAACTTTATGAAGGAGCAAAACATGCCCTACTGATGGACGAGGCACCCATTAAAGAACTAGTTATAACAGACTGTATCGAGTTTTTGAAAAGTGTGAAATGAGATATGGAAAGATTCCTTCTTTTTTTAATAGAAATATTTAAAGGCATGCATGTGAGAGCTAAGAAATGTAGGATATCAAAGATGGATATTTTCATTTAGTTCATTTTTTAGCTTTGTGAGACAGGGTTTTTTTAAAGCGATTTATGTTTTAGTTTAAACACCTGTGCGACCAAGAACGAAATAATTACTTTATATAAGAGCGAGAATGAAATACTGAGCCGAGGTTAGCCGTTTATGAAATTGAAAGTGAGAAAGAACACTGTTTCTAAGAATTCTAAAATTTTCGGCCCCTGTTCTCTTTCACTGTAAAGATGCATTGTTTTTGTGTTTTGAATCTTAGTTATATGATTAGTTATAAGATTTTATTAAGGTGTATTATTAGCTAAATGTTTGTTCTGGAGAGAGATTATAGATGTATATGTTTATTCAGTTCACCACCCGTAATTTGCGTGTTTCAATTTGATGCTTTCTGAGCAATGCAACTGTCTATGGCGGAAAATAGACGTACTGAACTACGCTGTCTGTCCTTCGCTCACACGGGGCCAATTCAGCTTTGCCCTGGACCGGTGTGACTGTGAGAGCGAACAGACTGGGATCTGGGCCCAGCTGGGTTTCCATGGGAATTCGTCATCGTGCGCGCAACGCCGCAACATGTGTACAATGTACAATGTATTGGCGCGCGATGAACTGTATAGACAATTAGTTCCGCGCGTTCCAAACAAGTCGTGTGTGTGTAGCACAATTTGTGTGACAATATGTATTGCATTTTCTGTTCCCCATATGAAGATGGGAACATCCAAAGCACATAGATCGATTGAGTTACACTTTTTTGTATCCCTATTCGAGTATTCGACCTTCTACGAAGAGATTGTTTGTTTGTTTGTTTGTCACTAAACCATGGGATACGCTCCGGCTCAGCAAACCTCCATATTGGGCACGTCGCGCCCTCTTTTTTCGCGCGCGATTTTTCGCGAAACCCTCACACCCTGCGGAGGGGCTGCTTCGCAGGGTAAGCGGTAAATGTTAACCAGATCTGAGAGAAAACGTACGTGCAAAGCCACGTTTTTGTCCATTTCTTGACCAATTTGCAAAATCTTGGGCGCGTTGGAAAGAGGACAGTGAGCTCTTTCAAATGAGCCCAATAAAACTAAAATCGGCGCAAAATGCACGGCGTCATGGCGCAAAATACGCGTTTTCGCCACCACGCCCCCCATAAAAAAGTCGCTTGGCAAATTCCCTCGTCGCTCGGCAATTGGTTCGGCAACAACAGGTGGTTTGCCGAGCCAGTCGCTCGGCTAATCAAGGAAGTCTCCGTGATTTCACCGCGTTCTTACAGAAAAAGCACATTTTTTCAGCACTTTGTATTTTTCAGCAGGAGATTTTGAAAAAAAGTGCTGAAAAAATGTACTTTTTCTGTAAGAACGCGGTGAAAACACGGCGACTTCCTTGATTAGCCGAGCGACTGGCTCGGCAAACCACCTGTTGTTGCCGAACCAATTGCCGAGCGACGAGGGAATTTGCCAAGCGACTTTTTTATGGGGGGCCGCGCAATTTGCGCCAATTTTCATTTTCTTGAGCTCATTTGAGAGATCTCAATGTCCTCTTTCCAATGAGCCAAAGATTTTGCAAATTGGTCAAGAAATGGCTGAGTTATGGACAAAAACGTGCGAAATTCTCACAGATCTGGTTAACATTTACCGCTTACCGCTTCGCAGCCAAACCTCCATACCAACCCGGGTATGTGGTAACTATGGCGCTGAGTCCTTTTCTCTCCCCAGCTGGGAGAGAAAGAGACGCATGGTTTAAATTTCTGGAACATTTGAGAGGATCTTGGTCCGTTAGGTAACGTTTTGCCTTTGAGATTGTCTTGACTCTTGGTCGGGTAGGTAACATTTTGCCTTTGGAAGGGTCTTGGTCTTGAAAATAGGTCTACGAAGAGATAGAATAGAAGAAACACAGCAGGTACCTAGTATTAAGACGAACAAGTTATTGACAAGGTGTTCATCTTGTACTCAGTTTTACTTTTACGGTTTGATTTGTCACTCGAGACTTCGAGAGAAACGGGCTCGAAAGAAAATGGTACTCCTGAGATTGAGAAAAGGGGCAAGGTTTCCGAGAAACACAGCGTCGTGGGATCCGATCCATGACAAATTGTAGGCAAATTTCAAGTGCTGTTCCCTAAACTTATTTGGTCTACTATATAAGACTCTATAGTCCTCAATTCTCAAAGGGTTAAAGTCGGCCGATAAATGCCGAGCATATTTGTTGAGTATAATACTCAACAAGAGCATATATAAATTCAAAATGAGCCTCAATAGACAATCCATTTCAATTCTATCAATTCATTTCAGTTCTCTCAATTCATTGATGGTTCATTTTCTTTAGAAACACCTTATAAATTGTACGACATTCTCATTATAAAACTCAATCACATTTTAGTTACCTAGGTAGTTTCATGGTCCGTTTTAGCGTGCCCTGATCCGCCCTATGCTTAGCCTGCCCTATAATTCGTAGAGTAGTAAAATCATTTACTTCCCGTAGCACTATAACATATTAAACCATTTATCGAATATGATATGGGGCTGACAGTTAGAGAGTCTCCTGAGACTTATTATACTTAAAGAATGTTCTAAATGAAGTTGGGTGACTTCCCCGTGCGTATAACTCGTTGATTGGATATATCTGATAGTACACGTGGATCAATAGAATGATTAATTCAATGAAGATATTAGTGATAACCTCGCTGTCTTGTCATGGAGGACATTTCTAATGAACAGGGGTAAACTGGTATTATCTGGAATTGCATTAAATATTAATTGTACAGGGGTAATATAGCTACTCCTGGACGTACCCCACTTAATTTTAAATGTCCTCTAGTATAGGGTCGTCCTCTATAATAATAGGGCCGGGGCCGTGTTTAAGTGGTACGTCTCTCTATCTGAATATATCCTCTAAATTATATGAGCTGTGTATAATGGATAACACGGATCCAACTGTACTCGATTATCTAAAAGTTATATGGAGGGCGATCTATATCATCCTATATTTAGTTATATTGCTTTAGCGATTGGTATATCAATAAACCAATAACTTCAAGTGCTCAACAGTCAACTCATTCGAAGAAGCATCCACTTAGTGGATATGCTTCTTCGAATGATTTGACTGTTGAGTATAACAGTTGTAAAACTGGTTACGATAGTAACCATTTACGATCGCTTGGAGGGGTAATTTTATTACCAAACTATCCAATAGTTGATCAGTTATTGAGTTTAAATGGATCTTTTGGTGACATCTGGCTCGACCCCCGCTCAATCTCGGTCGCGCCAGGTGTCTATGTCACCAACACCACCTTCATATATCGATGAATAAGGCCAAATTGGATTGTTCATACAAAGTGTCATCAGCTGCGACCGATCATAATGGCCAAATAGTTGGTCCATAAAAGTAATAATTAGTACAAAGAACTCAGTACATTTATTTGGCAGCAATCTATTAATACCCGCTGAGAGATTTATCAGTATTGTCTATCATGTGTCCCACAATCTATATCATTTGATAATGTCTTATCTATATATCACTCCTCCGTGCTGCACTGCTTGTGTTCATGGGGCATCCACCAATAGGAGAGCTTCTACCCATATCTATAGTATTTACTGAGAGCTTCATCTGACCCATATTCTACTAGATATAATGGGATGGGATACAGCTAGATATTATCTAGTATATCTATTAAACTGCTCTGTGCTGCTCCGTCACATCACACATATTATATCTAGTATATCTATAATATTGAACTGCTCTGTGCTGCTCCAGTGCTCCAATCTCCGTCACATCACACTGCATGATGATCCTGTTGTCTTGGTGTCTTCACATGCCAGACAGGGCCAACACACCACTGGCTCATCGTCCCCTCCTGCTGTTGCCTGGGGGATGATTGTTTTTTGTTAAACATAATGGGATAAGTATATGGTAGCTGGATGGAAATATCATATGCTACTAAATTCTAATTAAGTCTCTTCAGAATCAGCCTCATTTTAGACTAAAATTCAGGTGATGCAGACCACTTGGTGACATAGACACCGTGCGCGACCAAGATTGAGCTCACACACATATGATCGAGCTCGATCTCGGTCGCTGCGTGACCTCGATCTCGCACGCACTTATAGGTGTCAATGTCACCAAGCAGACCACTAGGAAGGTTTTTAAGAAAACTCTGAGAAAAGTACCTCTGAAGTATAACTCTCGTTTTTCCAAATGTAAATCACACAATTCAGAGAGACCCCAACAAAACAAGAAACCCCTAATTTGTTTAATTTCTCAATAACGAGAAAGCTTCTTATTTTGTGGATTGCTTAGGTTGTGGTTTCTTAGAAAAACGCTTCTCATTTAAAAGGTTCTTGAGGTATGGGAGCTTCATTCTTGACTATATTAATTAATGATAGTGGTTAAGTACAGCCTAGCCCTAGACACTACTCGGAAATAACCCGTACTTTTTTGTAAGTTACTCAACCATCTACAGTGAATTCACTGTATTGACGAACTTTTCTGAAATTCTCAGTAGATAAAATGAAGAGAGAAATTTGTTTTCTACTGACGAATATTTTTTCTACTGACAAACTTTTCTGCACTTTAATATAGTCTGGTCTAGACCTGTCAGGCCGATGCTCTGACAGGTCTAGACCTTTTTAGGGAAAGCCAAGGCATAACCAGTTCAAATATGTACAGCTATAGACCAACCCTTCAAGAAAAATTGCAATATTTTTCAATATAGGAAGTCAGATAGACACGTAGCTAGCTGCTTTAGAATTTCATATTGTCAGATAGATATTTAGGTAGACAGTAAAGTAAATAATCAGAGTGCTAGACAGACAGATGGTGCAATTTTCTATCAAGAACCGCTCTTCCTCATTTAAAGAGAAACAACGATTTTGCAGTACTAATATTCAATTAAGAACAGGAGCTTTCGACTGATCTATGTCAGACGTCTTCAGCTATAACAACAATGAAAATGAAAGTGTTTATGTAGTGGAGAAGAGGATATGGGATCCGGGGAGGGGAGGAGAGAGGAAGGGATGAGATCCGAGAAGGAAGATGCGATCCGAGAGGAGGGGATGGGGGAGGTGATCCACGGGAAGGGAGAAGAGGTGATCCGAGCTGAAGAGAATTAGGAAACAGGTTTGGGAGATCTAGGTTTGATGGAGATGCCAGCAGGACGGGGTTTGAAGGAGTTAGCAATCCTGGGGAGAAGGTGAGTCCATTGGAGGTTGACAGTAGGGACTTTATCTGTTCGGTTAATCGCCGGTTGAAGAGTGTGAATAGCCGCTTGTTCCAGTAGATTTAGACTGAGGCAGGAGGAAGAAGAGGAGAGAATAGAGGTAGAATTCCAGTCCATGGTGTGTCCAGATTCCCGAGCGTGGATAGCAGGAGCAGATTTCATCTTCCCATCGGTGTTGTAGAGAGAGTTGTTGTAGAAGTTTGATTCGTGTTCCTTAATCCGGGTTTTCACTGGTCGCTTGGTCTGGCCAACGTAGAAAGATGGGCAGTCGCGGCAGGGAATGGAGTAGATGGAGTTGGGAGTACTATCAGAAGGAGGCGAAGATTTGGTCTGGGTGAGGATGTTCCGTAGGGTAGAAGAGGAGGAGAAGGTGACGTCTATGTTGTAGCGGTTGAGGGTCCGTTTGAGTCGAGAGGAGAGGTCCGGGTGATAGGGTAGTACTACACGGTGGACGAAGGAAGAAGGAGGACGGGATTTTGACGGTTTGGGGTGTAGAAGGCGGTCCCGAACAGTAGACATCAGAGTGGAGATCTCGTAGGGAGGAAATCCATTGCAGAGACAGATGTTGTAGACTGTGTCGAGTTCCTCTTCGAGATGTTGGGGAGAACAGATGTTGTCTTGAAATCCAATTTTATCTGTCGTTATATAGTTCACAAGTATTGCATTTTGCCCCGTCATGCTATCCCGCAATATAAGATATCTCATTTCAATTTTCAACTCATCGGAACTTCAAAAGAAGTCAATCAAATGTCAGAATTCTACCCCCGCCCTCAGAATTCTACTCCCGCCCTCTTACAATACAATTTGAAATCAAACTGAAATTGCACCCCCCACAGATGATCTGTTGGTTGCTCCTTCTTCTCTGAAAATTGCACCCCACCTCTCATTCTCTCTCTCTCTCTCTCTCTCTCTCTCTCTCTCTCTCTCTCTCTCTCTCTCTCTCTCTCTCTCTCTCTCTCTCTCTCTCTCTCTCTCTCTCTCTCTCTCTCTCATTTAATACTCTGTCAATATCAGACTAGACTAGTAGTACCTTTGGCTGCTGATCCATCTTCTTGGAATCGGTTGAGTCCCTCCTCTGGTGATCTTCTTCGTCGATCCCTTTGTAGAAATCGGGTTGACCGTCCTGACAAGTAATCACGCGTTAGAAATAGTAAGAAGACAGTATAATCTTAGAATGAGCTGTTGAGCTACAATACTATTATCGTTTATACGCTTATTTAAAATATTCACAGGGCTTTTCAACGTCAAGCATCGTCAATCGCTCAATATTCAATATATAATTATAATCTCTATTATAATTTGATTATTGAGCTATTGAGGATGCTTGACGATAAATAGTTCCCACAGCACCAGACTTCAACTGACAAAACCTTCTAGAATACCAACGTGATCAATATAATTGCTGTCTGTTCACAATGTCAAAATTGTTTTTTATCTCACACGCTTATGAATATAATACTGAGCTACAAGCAATTAACTTGTCACCCAATATATATTAATATTTTGAGTCGCAATTGAGACATTGTTCATTTATTTATTTGATATATTCAACCGCGGTAATATTCTTGGTCTAACCTCCGTGGTGTTATGTTCTATTCTCAGTATTCTCACCTCTGTGGATGGTGTTCTATTCTCAGTATTCTCACCTCTGTGGATGGTGTTCTATTCTAACCTCTGTGGTGGGTATGTAGTAATCATCAGCGGTTCGTTCCCACAAAGAATTATCAGGGGTTTCTCCCAATTTCATAATGTAATCCTGTATCTCCTTATTATCCGTCCTCTCATAAACCTGTGGTAGAAACTATAACATGCAGGTACATAGTATTATTAATATCATAAACTTGGATATCAGAAGATATTAGGTAGATATGAGGTAGATATGAGGTTGTCCAATATTGATTTGCATGTATGGCATCTGTATTAGATTTGAATCTGTGAATTTATGACTTCTCACTTCTGTATAAGAAAATGGTGTAATCAATCAAGCAAACTTGTTTATTCCATAGTATTTTGTATCCAGAGTCGTAAACATGTTTGGTTGTCAATAGCTTTACTTTCACGTTTGTTTTAGACCGAATACGTTCGCTCTTTAACTTACATAATTTATTTAAATCCCAACCTTTATAGACCCAATAATATGGGCATGGAATTCCGGGAATCCATTTCCAGGGGATCAGGGGGTCCCTTGAACTTCTCGCAGCAATATCAATTACAGGGAATCGGATTCCCTCTTTAAGTGACTTTGATTTAAATGCCAACAGCTTGACTCGTTGACGAATTACATCACCGCTTGTAACTGCAACTTAAGCAAGCTGCATTCAATAACATCATTCAACTGTTAACCCCCCCCCCATGTTTAATGTAATCACATAGCCTTGATCCTGTTATATGTGTTTAGATCTCGGCCTAGAGTTATCTGTCCTGACTAGACTGCTTAGCTCTCTCCTAAAGAGACTACGCAGAGAACTCTAGCAATTATATGCTTCTCTTGATGAGAGATTTTATATTTTTCAATGTGTGACGAAATTGTTGGCTGGATTTATAATGAGATCTTGTGCGTTCAGTCCCTAAGCTGCTGACGGAGGATGATATATTGTTTGTTTTTATACATAACAGCTCATAATAGGATGATATATTGATATACCATAGTAGACTGCGGGAAATATCAGCAGGGGGGGGGGTGGTTTATAATGATATATTATTTGTTTTTATACATAACAGCTCATAATATCATTTGTTTTGTCCAAACAATCAAACAGTGAGACCTATAGGGTCGAGATTTTATAATATCTCGACCCTAGAAGCGGAAAACAGCCGTACTGAGCTAAACTTCAGTTCGACAGCTTCAATTACTGATCGAAATAAACTGAAGTTAGCGTACCAGTACGGCTATTTGGTCCGTGTGGCTGGTTTGCTTGATATTATATGTTTATTTCGGCGCAATGCCACAGCGGCAGTTTAAATATTTACTGGACTGAACTCAAGATCATCGCTCACCAGATCTCTCAGTTCTCATACTTGAGAACTGAGAGATCTGGTGATCACGTTTTCAATCTATGATCCATATTTGTAAAATCTATCACCTATCTGTCACGCCCCAGCCCCCTTTGTGTATGTGTTGAGTATTTGTGTGCGAAACTTCACACCCCGCTCATAGTCACAACTCACACTACTACCGCGGGACAGCCTGGCAACTATACCTGCTTGTACGTAGAAAGATCACGTTTTCAATCTATATATAGCTGTGTAAATGTATCACCTATACTATATCTGCTTGAAGTAGAAAGGAGCTATTTCTGAACTCGTGATCCTAGCATTGCGAAACTATGGCTTGTAGCCAATATGTGAGTTATATGGTTGTCATGTGAAGATGAATAATACGGATACTATCGTGTTTTGTCGATCAATAGTATCATTTCACTCACGGATAGTTTCTCTGTGTAGCTCACACTGCATTTTATTTCATAAAATGGCAGCCAATGCATTTTATGAGGGTTAATTCGGCAGTTTTTAATTCACGAGTTTTTAAGTATATTCATAAAAAGGTTTCAGCTATAATCTTCTTTTGTGGTTCAATAGTATCGATTCACTCAGTGACTCACTGAGTGAATTTCTCTTTTAATCATAGTACTCCAAGTGAATTTCTCTCTGAATCATAGTTCTCCATGAAGTCGTCTTTAGCAGAGGGATCTGTATAAGGCTATAAAAGGCCGTAGTTTAATAGTTTTATTGTTATTGATTAAAGCCGGTTCCTTGTTCAATCTCCACAATATTACCTTTTATAGCCCTGGTTCCCCGACCATTGCACAGTATAAGTACCGTTATTCAATAAATTACTGCAGCTCTTAGGTGTAAATAATAAAGGCATACAGAACAATACGATTACTTTAAAGTAGTGCTTGTGTATAGACATGTGGACATGGACATTGATTTGTTGAGTAACTCAGCATGGCTTGATAGTTATAGTTTGCCTGCATCATCGTTCAAAATATTGGTACAATTGATCTGTATCATATGGTCCATCAAATATTGACGAAATGACACCCCCCCCTCTCTAGCCACACCTGATACTACATGAGCCATGGTATATATATGTATGAGCCATGTGGCCTGATATATTGGATTAAAAAGGGGCCAAGGTCCGCGATATAATGATATGATATTGATATTGACTATTTTCACCGTACCGCGAGAAATATATCATGTTTATGATTGGGTATCTGTGGAAGGTAATGGTATTTAAGGGCAGCTGACTGCATGGCCTGAAAACCGGGAACGCCCCTGCTGAACCTTTCTGGCGCCGCCGACCCCATTGAGAATCAAATGGGGGTATGGCGCCGCCATACAGTGCTGAACTAGGTCTGGCAGCGCTCAGATGGGGTCGCGGTGCCAGACAGCTGCTGAATCGAGCTGAGGACCACAGTCAGTTTTCATGCAGCTTCGCCTTACATTTCCGAGTGCTTCGCAACGCCGCACCTATAGATTGTTGTTTAGTTCAAATTCTTTTTATGTTCAAAAATGCTCACCGTCGTGGGTCGCCAGATCTAGATTCGAGAGAAAAAAGAGAAGTAGAAGAGGAGTATTATAAGTGTACTATCTGGGGGTAATAGTGAGAGCCCAGATACATACCTATCGATCAGAAGAAGAGGAGAAGAAGAGCAGTATAACAGCTGTTAATAATAAGAAGAGGAGAAGAAGAGCAGTATAACAGCTGTTAATAATAAGAAGAGGAGAAGAAGAGCAGTATAACAGCTGTTAATAATAAGAAGAGGAGAAGAAGAGCAGTATAACAGCTGTTAATAGTCTGTCACTTTATAGAATCGAGGGGGCGTTCATTCAAGGGCATTTATGTAATTCTCTTGAGGGCATTTATATAATTCTCTTGAGGGCATTTATATAATTCTCTTGAGGGCATTTATATAATTCTCTTGAGGGCATTTATGTAATTCTCTTGAGGGCATTTATGTACATAATTCTCTTGAGGGCATTTATACAATTCTCTTGAGGGCATTTATATAATTCTCTTGAGGGCATTTATGTACATAATTCTTTGCAATCAAAATGTTGAAGATTCAATATGCTTTAGCTCTCCAGTTCTTGAAGTATATCATAGCACGTAGAACGTAGGTACTATAATACTGTATTTGGCATTTTATTTAATGCTAAGCCGTGTTCTCCCTCACTTATAGGTGTCCATGTTTTCCATTTAATATTGTCGTCGTGTAGCTGCCTTCATGGTACAATGCCATGTATCCCGTTCTTTATTGACAATATAATGGAATTGGCACCCCTCGTACCTCAATATGATTATCGTGGGTGGTCGTGGGGGGACATGGATCAGGGGTGAACTGGTACTGCAATTCTTGTGATATAAGCTATGATTTGATCAAAGTGGCCTCCTTGACTAGTGGGCATGGTCAAGGAGTTTCAACACTGAGAAAGAGTTTTACAGGGAGGAGCTATGTTCAAAAGGAAAATAAAATTGAGTTCATTCTTAATCACAATATTAGTAACTTGGCAACTTGCCTTGAGGGCACCTGAGAAGAAACCACATAGTCAGAATATAATCTAACTAGGGAAGGAGAAGATTGCTCAATATTTAGGGAATGAAACTTGATGAAACGACTTGATTACAAAAACATAAAAGTTGCCTGCAGTCTCTCGATCTCGGCGTTCATTCTCTAATATCTGGACTCTTGAGAGACCGGGCTCGAGTTTAATATACATCTACGGAACCACGTCTATCCATATTTGAATAGATATATGCAAAGAGGGGCGAGGGCCTGCTGATTGCTGGACATGTGGCATATCAATCGGAGTATTGGTTTCCCAAGTCCCGCACCCCTGCACGTGCTTTAGACCATGAGCATAAAAAAGATATCCAATGAAATATATAATAAGCTATTTCAATGGATATCTTTTTTTAGATACCCGGCCTCCCCTTTGGAATACATGGTTTGATTTAATGTAGTTGAGGTTTAGGAGTTATTGAAGTGCATGAATTGTATTGAGTAAAGATTACCTTGAATGCCTCGTATTTGTCCCCGTGAGTTGATACAACCTTACTGGAATGGAGTCTTCGGCAAAACAAGCCTCCTGAACGAAACATGAGGTTAGAGCATCATTTCATCTGAAACAAAACAAGCCTCCTGAAATATAGCAGCATTTATAATTTGAAGAAACCCGGCTTTGCTGATGAGCAGTGAGCACCTAGTGAGGTTTAATTATTTTGCATAAATCTAGGTTTGATTTGTAACGCCTCGATATATCAGATTCGTTTAACATTTAGCATATGTAATTGTAAGCATAGGGTAAGATTCACTAGCAAACTCGTACCGATCGTCCGATCGTTAAAATTACGTTATATTTATGTCAAATTAGGTTTAAGTAGTTTAACGCGATATGCGATATGCGATAGTTAAATATTTGCAAATTGAGCTCTTCACATTAAAACAAATTAATACATATGTACTTGTTTGATTTATGAATTATACTCACCCTGGAAGTCCCCTATTTCCGGTGTTGCTGGTTCATGTTTAGGAAGTTTAATACTCCACTCTGCGTTGTACCGACCCCGTCCTCTCCATGGGTATCTATTACTCTCCATATCCTGGGGACATGTGTGTTTTTACAATAGTTACATACAGTTTATCTAGAATCTAATCAAACTATTTCGCTAAAATTCGGGTTCCTGCACGTCGCACAATTACCTAAATGATACATTATTATTAGTAAATTAATCAATGATATATCGTCCCTTACCTCACAAAGCAGCTTTCCTAAATGATACATTATTATTAGTAAATTAATCAATGATATATCGTCCCTTACCTCACAAAGCAGCTTTCCTAAATGATACATTATTATGTATTTGTAAATTAATCGTCCCTATATCGTCCCCTATACCTCACAAAGTAGCTTTCTGGCTGCGTCAGTATGGGAATTTTCATCCGGTGCCTTGGTCCCTGTTTCCAGATCGAATACAAGGACATCTCCGCTTTGCCCATACCGCTCCCAACAACTAGAGAGAGAGGGAAATAAATTGGAGGAAAACAGCCTGAATCTTACTAAAATCGTGGGTGGCTAATTGATATATGTCAGCTATCATGCTCTAACGACATGGGCTGCGTGGTAGCTACCCGGTGCTGTCAGTACCAGTTACTACTACGCAGTCCATGTCGTAAAAGGATAGTAAAGAATTGACATTTATCAATTAGCCACCCACGATTTATCAATTAGCCACCCAAGATTTTAATTTCTACGTAGCTCTGCGGCCAAGCTCTTAACCAGTTCATTTCAGCGGTAACTTTGACACGATCGACAATTTTCGACGATTTATTCATTTCATTGCTACAGAAATATGCTGTCAATGCTCTGACAGTTTATAACTGACATTCTCTCTTTCCCTCCTCTATAGGTTGCTGAGTTACTCAACAAATCCTAGGCGGAACTTCTTTTCCCATTTCCAATGACACACATGCTTGTTTTTATTGTGCGTTTCTTTTTTTCCAACTGTCAAACAACTTTCTCTTTTTCTTTCATGTTAGAGAGAAAGTTAAGTTTGACAGAAAAAAGAAACCCTGCTTGAACCTTTAATCTCTCCCCGCGAAACAACCCATGCCATTTAGGCCCCATTTCTTCCATAAATATGTTAACACGAGGTACATCTTTTGACAGTAATCGGGGCTTGGCCCTTGGGGTTTTTAATTACAAGAGTAGTTTTTTGGGCTCCAGCAGGGTGTGTGCCAAGTTACCCGCGATGTTTCTTGGCAGGTTATGAGTGATGTGGCGGGTAATATGCTTCCATGATTATACTATTATAATCAGTTGGTACCATTGCTCTGCTTCGTACGGGGTGTCTATGTTACCAAAACCCCCGCTAAATAGTTGAACTGCTCAATGAGGGGTTGCTAAGTTGAAAATTTTTGAATACACAATTTTAAAGTGTTGCACGTGTATTGGGATGTTCTAGGGACTAATTTCCGTGTTTTGAAATTTTAAAATTTCAAAATTTTTTTTCGATTTTTTCCCGATTTTTCACCGAAAACAAGGGTCACAAAAGTGGCTTGCGACTCGAAACGGTTCAACCGTTTGGGCTGAAACTTCGGAAATGAGTAGAAAATTACCCACTGAATACCAGACATATTGTTCGAAAGCGATATTTTTCAACTTAGCAACCCCTACAGTGCTCATATTTAATATTAGAGTATTAGAGTAGGAAGAATTAGAAGAATGAACCCCCGTACGAGGTGATCTGTCTCAGTGAGACAACACCTCGTACGTTCATTCTTCTTTATAGTGAGACTCTCACCAGTGTCAATATTTCAGCGCTTTGTGTCTCATTTTTGACACATCTCTAAGATTGCTCAGCTTTGTCTCGCTTTAGCTCTTTTAGCTCTTTAACATACATTCATTGTCCTATATTTCTATTCTATTTTCTGTCAATAATTTACCTCCCACGTTAAACCACGTGTCCTCCATTCTCTGACAGCTTTTTGACAGTTTTAGTTGCCGTGGCTTATAAATATACTTGTGTCTTGGCCACCCCCCCCCCCCCCATTAAACGGTATATATCAAGTTATAGTATTATCACGAATTATGCTTGATAAACTGCATATTAAGAAACTTCTAGAAACCCAACCCAAATTGATATGATGATAGCGTGGATTGAAAGGTTTATAATCGTAAAATTATGATGAACACTATCTTAGCTTAGTTGGAAATTAATTTGGAATTTTCCAAATTATACCAAGAAAGAAAGAATAATTACTAATTATAAACAATTATTAAATTGTAAATTGCCATTGTAAATACCATTGTGTATATATTTTTAATTGTTCTTCCAAAAAAATTATAAAAAATTATTTAATTACCTGTCGTCAAAGACACTAATCCGTTGGGAGGCTTGAGGCGAGCTTGCTTTAACTCCCATCTCGTGGAGATTCGCCCTGTAATTGGAGTTGTGGTAATGTATTATTAGCGATTCTGAGGGGTAGACCATGTCCCGTGATTTGAATTGTTCATAATTTCTTTTTATTCTAAAATCCGTGGAGCACAGACATGCAGTTTCAGGCGATTCACTGCACCACATAACTACCCTGACCCATATAACTATACCCTGACCCATATATAACTACTACCCGGCCCATATAACTACTCCTATACCTTATTTGTTGGAGTTGTGATTCCGTGGTCGGAAGATTCCGAGCTGAGATTTCTTCAATTGGAGATCGCCCACTGTCTTGTCTGTAATTATAAAAGAAAGTTTCACTGTCATTGATAGGGAATTGATCCTCAGGCAGAACTCTACAGAGAAATGTAATTTCTCTGGAGTAGCTGTTACAAATCGAAACACGAGTGTTTTCAAGGAATACACAAATGTTTTACTAGCGTGAGCTAGATCTTCAGAATCGTAAAACTAATATATAGTGAGGAAGTTTAGTTTATAAAACTAAACTTCCTCACTTATTATGCAGTTGCTATGGTAACCAAGGTAGTACCATGACGAGGTAGCAAGTCTTATGATAACTAAGACAGTTGCTAATTAGGAGACCAAGTGCTTCAAATTTACCCTCATCTTAACTCCAGTCACTTAAAATTATTGTGTGATAGTAGTTTCATGATTGGAAGACTTGCTACCTCGCCATGGTACGGCTGTAGGGTATCCAAAGTGATTTCAGGTGAAAGTAGGAAGTGTTACGAGCGAGTAATTGCGCGCCACAATGCGTGTTAATCATTTCCTTTGTTGCATCAACAAAGTGTGAGTTGAAAGATTTATGAAGGAGCAGACTTTGTTACTATGTGTAACGGTGGACGGACGGACAGACGGACAATTTTAGTTAACTCCACGATCTGCTGATTTCTAAACCCTGAATGATCTTTTTAGCACGTGCGTGCTAAAAAGATCATCCGGGTGAATACATCTGGTAACTCCGAGTATTGTTCACCCCGATTTATTCTCAGTATATGCTAGACATGGCTCTCTCTCAAAATGCAGTATACCTCGTGTCGAGAGTACAACATATGGCGATCTTGTCTGTGTCTGTAAAACTAAATAGTCTGTGTCTGTAAATACAATTGTTTCAAATTCAATAGCGTGAGCTAGATCTTCAGAATCGTAAGACTAAACATCCTCACTTATGATATAACCGATCGATCTTGTCTGTGTCTGTAAAACTAAATAGTCTGTGTCTGTAAAACATAATATCTGTATGTAGAAGTTTTACTAGAACATGGTAAAAAGTGTGCATCTCAGCTGCTCCTTCATTAAAACATATGGTAACTCCGCGAATTGTTCATCCCGATTTATTCTCAGTATATATGCTAGACATGGCTCTCTCTCAAAATACAGTATACCTCGTGTCGAGAGTATGGCTCTCTTGGAAATGCGTGAATAATATATGTGACCTTTTAGTCATCCTCGCACCATGCAATTTTAATGGCTTTATTGCGGGGGGGGGGGACAGCTTGTCCTATTATAAAATATATCATACAATCATACATATATACTGACTTTCGAGCAAGGCCATTATGGGCCCTATATTATTATAATAGTGTCTTATATATAATAATATAGAGCCATTATCATGTAGGGCATATAGCTGCCCCTAGTAGTATAATAGAACTGCAGCAGCAGGATCACGGTTTAATGTGATTGCTGAGATGCACGGACCCTATAACCACCCTAGACTATAATATACCAATACCACCCTATAAGGGGTGGTTTGCACTCTAGGGACTCTACCCTACAACCCTAGACTATAAGGGGTGGTTTGGTTACGAAATAACCCCTCTAATAAGAGAGGTCTATAGGTATTATCTACATTAGAGACACCGACAGAACACCTGATCTTGCTAAATTACCTTTCTGGTTGCCTCTTCTTGCCGTGTCTACACGTTACATTATCTTTTGATTTGCTCTTCCTCAGCTCAAAGTTCCCTCCTTTCTTTGATCCATGATGGTGATGATTCCCTTGCTTTGATCCATGATGGTGATGGTGATGATGCTTTTTAGTACGTTCCAACGATCGAGAGGACCTGAAAATCAGATTGTGGTAAAGGACCTGAAGAAGAGTTTCAGAAATTCAGAAGAATATTTAGCTATTGATTATATCGCCGTGATCTTTGGTAATGAAATTAACCCTCCGCGTAAGCGATAAGTTTTAAATAGGTTTTTGATTGTTTGTCATCATAGGAACATCTTGAAAATGGTCATTTTGAGATAGGCGTTATTGTAACCCATATATGAAATAATAGGGGTGACTTCGCGTAACCAAAAGAAGAGATTCAGAAATCATCGTGACCTACAATGCATCAAGCTGTCAGATTCAATTATTCAAAGATTCAGTGTCATGGGTCACTTCGCCCATCTTGAAATTCCTAAGTTTAAACATGGGTATATAACTATAAAATACTATTTATATTATAGAAGGTTCTCCAAAACGTCATGGAAATATATATTAATAATAATAACTACTAATTTGATACTTTTGCCGAATCTCCACTTATATTAATAGTTAAATGTAACAATATCTTTACCTTTCTAATGGCATGATTAAAGTACAGTGATGTATAAATCAGATGTATCTTGAATCTGAAACTCCTTTATCTATAAATCGAGCTATCAGTTATCAGGGAGTCCAATATCAGCAAACAGTAAAACACACGGTGTAAGCAAAGTAAATGTGCGTCTGAGCGTGTATTTTTTCCCTCTCTCTCTGTCTCTCTCTCTGTCTCTCTCTCTGTCTCTCTCTCTCTCTCTCTCTCTCTCTCTCTCTCTCTCTCTCTCTCTCTCTCTCTCTCTCTCTCTCTCTCCCTCCCTCCCTGTTAAATAATTTTTTGGCCATTATACCATCAGAGCTCCGCGGAGTTATATTTTCACCTCAAAAGTACCCCATATATTTTGCATGACACACCCCATATAATATTCGTCTTTCCCCTACATCGAGCCACCGCTTAATGGCATATATTCATGCCAACAGGTATACTGAGGTTATACACAAGCTATATAATCAGAGCATATATAATCATTATATTAAATACTAGTAGCGCCCGTTCGCCCTACGGGCGAATTTCTGGGAAATGGTAGCTTGATTAAGGAACGCTGACATCACCTGCGTCCTGCACCATCCGTTCCTAGCCTATCTCGCACTTTCTCCCTACCCATGTTGTTGTACGCTCTGGGCTTCCTGACAATGTCAAGGTGCGAGCTTAAGAGATCAATGTCAGGGAGGTGCAGTGCTGTTCCAGAAAATCATCACGTGAAAACTTGGCCGCTATGACTGTAGCCGATTCGGAGATTTCTATATTCGACTGGAGTAGGTAATCACCCTTGGGCGACGTTGGGTAAAGCTATCAGTAGTCGTTGATTGGCTCGCTTGAACACGTTGGCGTAATCTGTCATATTCTCTAGCCTGCTCCCTGACAGCAGCAGTTCTCCTGGACCTAGATAAACGTTGCCTAATAGCGCTAGACTTCAGGACAGAAGTAAAAGAATGCACGTGCAGAATTGAATTCCCCTTGGTACCCAACTGCGACCGGGAGAGAGGTCTCCAGGTCCCTCTATTAATTGCACGTGCAAGTGTAGTTGCTAGGTGACCTGTGTCACACAATTTGCTTAGTAAGTAAGTATGATGTGGTGTCGAGAAAGTTCTAATTGCAGCACCTTAACTAATAACTAGGCCATATAATACTGCTGCATGTCCTTCTCTCTCTCTGTATTTATTAGTTTTTTCATTTTTCAATTATTGTAAAAAGTACAGCAGCATCGCAGCTTGCTCAGGCCATTCCGCGTAACACGTGGTATATGTTAACATATTACATTCCGCATAACACGTGGTATGTGTTAACATATTACAGATTGTGCTATTCAGATATATCATATATATTTTTGACCTTTTTGAAAACTTGCTCTTTCTCTATATGCGACCATTGATATGGTACGGCAGATCACTTACTATACAGCTCAACGGGGGGAACTCAGAAATGAGTTCCTCGTGCCAGCTGAGCTCTTCGAGCTCAGTCCCGTTGCCGTGGACCTGTTGGCTGATGGTCCAGTGATTACGGTCAAATCACACCGGCTCTCTCCCCAAGTACGGGGAGTAAAATTTTGCCAGAGACCTAGCCGGACTCAATTTATGGCGCCGAGCTCTTGCAGTGATACTATCCCAGTTGAACTGACAATCTCACTTGTAAATAGGGTCTATCCCTAGGTTGGGTAAACGAGACCTATTAAGTTAGATCTCGGTTACCAAGCCTACTTAATCGCGGTCGCTGTTGACCATTATGAATTCAGCACATAATCTACTTAACACTAACCATAAACCCCCCTACAGGCCCTACAACTCAACCAACAAGAAGTAGCGCGCAAAGAACAATGCCCCAGAGCCCAAAGAAAGTGCACTCTTGCAGCATTCCGAGCGCGCGGCCATAACATTGTTATCTCTAAAATGACATCATATAACACACACTCTCCATACTTAGCAATGTCTGGGAGAGGCAAACACCAGGCCAAGAGAGGAAAGAAGAGGAGTCGTTCCCCCAGTTCCTCACTATCCTCCATCGAACAGGCTAGGAAGAGATGCAAGATGCTGGAAATGTAAGTCCCTCTTTCTTCTGCTCCTAAAAACTATACCGCACAACCTCAACAACTACGAGTGAAGTCTTTCTAACACGCCCCCGCCTCAGGAAAGCGGCCCAACTCGAAGGCGGTGTACTTTACCACCGGGAGTTCCTGCAGATCCAGGACAAGGATTACGCTGCATATGAACTCGCCCTGCTACCCCTCTGTGCGGAGCTAGGCATTACACTTCACCGCTCTAAATCTGGCAGAGCGATATTTGTCAAAGGCAAGGAGAATCTGGTACCTGAAAGGGTCCCGAGAGAATTAATCTATATCCCCAGGTAAGACAGCACCCCCTCCCCTCTCTTAAACTTATCACAAATTGAAACCACACATGAACTAACCACATTGCCCCCCAACAGGCTCGAATCGCATAGTGATTACCTCCGAATAACTCTGCCCTCACACACTCCCGTGAGCCTTCTACAAACCCAGGAAACCATCCAAATAGTGATCAACGGGCTAACCAAGAACAAGGTAAAGTCAGATGACCCAAAAGCCGTGTGCAAGCCGCTGTTACCTCCAAAAATGAACAAGGTATGTACCCAACTGTATATTGAACTGCCCCCCAAGGCAACGGTCACAGGCCTGGACCCCTCAGATTGGGCATTCCATGTATTTAAACCTTACTCAGTTGAGCATATAAAAAAGAAAAAGGCAACGACGGAATTGATGGACGTCTAGCATGTTTACGCACTAGCACAGATGTATTTTCTTGAATAAGTATTGCTGTATTGTGTTATTTTGTCGGGATTTAAAAATGCTGATTGTTAAAGATTCTTTCCCCTTTTTAACTTCCTAAAACAAAGAAAGCATGGGCTGTTTCTTATCTCCTTCTTCTTTTTCCTGCATTACCACAGCACGAAAAACAAACCCCCCCTGTTTTATCCAGGTCTTACCCAACTACAACTCTAACACCAACTAACTCCTAGCTATGTCCCCCCCATCAGGAAGACGACGAAAACGCTACAAATCCCATCCTACACCAGTCAGTAACCCCGTTACACATGACACCACCGCTACATATAGCACCCCCGCCAGTAACTCCGTTACACATGGCACTCCCGCCAGTAACCCAGTTACACATGGCACCCCCACCAGTAACCCAGTTACACATGGTACCCCTGCGAACATATGCACCCCCGCCAGTAACCCAGTTACACATGGCACCCTCACCAGTAACCCAGTTACACATGGTACCCCTGCAAAATCATGCAACCCAGCAAGTTACACTGGTACACACAGCTCCCCTGCTAACAGTAACACCTCCGCTAGAAAACACAACACCTACAACAACTCTATAGGTTCCGCTGCTCCCCTACCCAACATAAATAACACAGTCCCACCACACGTTAAACCAAACAAACGTAAAAAAATTAACCACGACAATTTCTTCACAGAGATAATCCAGCACAATCTGCACACCGAGATAGGAGCAACAAAAGACATCATGGGAAAGCTGGCAAACAACAAATTCTTAGCTCTCCAAGAACCATACACAGGTAATAACGATAGAGTAAAATTTGTACCAAGAAATGCCCGTTGCTTCGCCAAAGATCATGTAAAGCCAAAAGCGTGTATAATTGCCCCAAATAACATGGCCAAAAACGCACACCTACTAGCTACCCTAACTAATGAAGAAATAGTCAGCATCAGATACAAATTTGACAGCAACAAAACCATAGTAATCACCTCAGCATACCTTGCTGCCCCAAAAGGACAGCAACAAATTAACCCTGACACTGAATCCAAACTCCTCCAGACAAGCAAATATGTACGGGAGAAAAACATCGCCTGGATAATCTGCACCGACTCTAACGCCCGCAACCAAGCCTGGGGAGACCGAATCACGAACGACAGAGGTATCACCCTAGAGAGTATCCTTGAGGAAGAACAGCTTCTGATAGAAAACACATCTAATGAACCCACCTTCGTAAGTAAAAACGGTAAATCCCTAATTGACCTGACCATTACGAACGACAAAGCGCATTCTAGAATCCAAAAATGGTCCCTTGTCGACCCACCCCTTTCCGACCATAAAAGGATTCACATTAAGATTAATCTAGGTAACCTAGAAGTAGAGAAGGTCAAACTACCAAAAAATACAGACATGACCCGCTATAGGGAACTGGTAACCAAGAAATTCCATAAGATAGCAATTTCTGTAAACCCTGACCAGCACTCGATGAACAAAGAGTATAGGGATATCTGTGACGCACTAACCTCCTCCTTTGAAGAGGCCACTCCAACCACAGTCATAAACCACCTTAAATCCTCCCCATGGTCTCCACTAGCCACTGCCATTAAGCAGGAACTAAAACCTCTAAAAAAAGCTACAAACAAAACGGACGAAACCCGTGCTGAAATCAGTAGATTGAAAAAAGCCCTAGGGGATGAAATTAAAGGCTGCGAAGATAAACTTTGGAAAGAAAAAATCTCAAAACTAAAGACCATCAAAGCGGTTGCCCAACAAATGAAAAAACAGTCAAAACCACAGGTAAAAATTTCAAAAATTGACACTGACCCCCACACATCCTCAGATGATCCAGCAACAATCCTAAAGACGATTGCGGACACACATTTTCCCACAAACCCTGAAGAAACCAGAAATCCCTGGAAACAAAAGAATAAAATCGACACACCAGTCGAAGACCAACTAAAGTTAAAACATCTCAACAAAGCTATCAAGCAGGTAAAAAGGGCCATTTGCACACCCAATCAGCTACCCTAACTATACTAGCAGGAGTGGAGCCACTGATCTTCCTTATAAACAAAGAAAGGGTAAACAATTACATCCACCTCACCATTAACAACAACTGGTGGTCCGACCCAAACCACGGCACACGGGCTAAACTCACCCATTCGAAAGACATAGAAAACTACCTACGTCGCCTAAACCCAGAAGCTGGATTAGATATGTCCCCCACCCAATCAATAACCTTCTCCCAAAACGAAAATATCCAAACAGACGGAACCATCGAAATCTACACATTGCTCTCTACACATTTTGTCACGGCTCTTGCACAGTACTCGTTGTAATCTACTTCCTACTTGCGAGACGCCCCAACAAGCTTAACTCTACCGACAAGAGCATTCCACACTGTGGGTTCTTTACAAACTGGTAAATTACTACATCCCTATTTACCAATTGAATTGAATTCATAACACCACCCCATTTCCTGTGTGACGGGGTGACATCCTCCATCCCGAAACGGAACGATATCTACCAACAAGAGCATTCCACACTGTGGGTTCTTTACAAACTGGTAAATTACTACATCCCTATTTACCAATTGAATTGAATTCATAACACCACCCCATTTCCTGTGTGACGGTGACATCCCCCATCCTGAACCGGATCGATATCCTATCCTTCCCTTACTCTCTCTACTCGGTACTGGTGACGGTACGCGGGCCCCTGAACTCTCAGGTAAGCAGCTACTACCCCACCGTTACCATACCATTTTCTGACAACCCTTCCCTTCCCCCACCGAGATCTGTCTGTTCAACTGTGCTGGTAGGATTAGGAAAGAGCCTACACCAGAGTCTTTGGTCAGCATCAGCAAGGTTTGAATTTCAAGAAATCACTTGTCAAGCCACCTGCCCTGAACAGTCCAGCTGCTATTTACATCCCTTCCTTCCGTCTATCCTTCCTACCCTTTCTGTGAACCAGGAAAAAAGTTAGGGAGCCCCGCAAAAAATTTCCACGGTCGGGACTCGATCCACCCTCCCTCCTGTCCCTCCGCGCGGTAACCAAAGCGTCATACCACTCGGCCACGGAGGCGACGAGAAATCAGCAATCAAGCCAAGTATATATGCAATCTCTGTGGAGTTTCAACCTAGGTTGGGGTGGAACTGCACCCACTACACCCGTTGCACCCGTCGATAGCAATGCAGACAAAGTCGAAGAAACCATTGAAGGCACCGGACAAGAGACTTTTAGCACCCCCGCCAGGATCATGAGGAAGCTTCCAAGTAGCATTAGACGGTCGTCTCCATATCTGCAACCTGCAGTTATAAGAGACAAGCTAAAGTTAGGAAGAAGACGTCGGACTATGTCAGCCCCATCCTCCCCCTCACATCGCCTTGCCCCAGCAGAATATCTTACGCTCGGGGCAGTAGGAGGCATCCGATGTCTCAAAATGGAATCGGATGGAGTTTTGAAGATAGCGAATACTGCACATGGTCCTATTCTTCACAGATCCAGCACAGTAATTGGAGATGATTTTTCTTCAGATCGTGCAGAACTAGCTAAACAACTAGCGCAGGACATGCCCAGTGATGCTGCAGATGATCAATGTAACTTTAAAATACGGATCGGTAATTCTGGCACTGCCCAACTTTACTCTGATCTCGTCAAAACATTACAAAATCATCTGAAATCCTCTCTTCCAGCTGCAGCTCCCAGAAATCTGTCAATACTAGACACTCTAATGGTGTCCTACACACGCGACAGCTGGATACCTGTCAGGTTTGATGGCACATCCACCAAGCCACTCGTGATACTCAACATTGGGTCAGAACAAATAATCCACATGAGGAGCAAACACAACACCCTGGTGATAGATGTGCCCATGCCCCCTTTATCTGTGCTCTGTGTGGATCCCACCAAAGAATGGTCCAGTATCAACGTGGTTAAAGGACCTGATGAGACCTCTCCTGATCACCACTTCTGGGTGTTACTCACAGAATCTGTCCAACAAGAGGAGAAACAAGAAATAGCATCCCCCGATCTCAATACTACCAACCTGAAGATCGAACCTAGTATCTCCGATAGATCTCCCTCACCACTACCAACTGCATTATCCCCAGCTACCACTGAGTATCCTCTCACAGTCAAAACTCCAGATAGTATTGGAAGCAATTCCAAAGCTGATAAATCTATTGACTGTATTAAATCCCCCACACCGAGCAGCTTCAATTCTGAAAGTCCCGGATTTGATAGTGACCGTTTCGTCAACTGGGAGATGACTGTTAACATGGTGAACTCCGCCAGAGTTAGTATCCTGAACAAGTTGATGGACGCAGCCAAGCTCCCACGTACACCAGGAATGGATCCATACTGCTCCAGACAAAACCTGCTCAACAAATTTCAGAAAATATATGAGGGTCAGGAATTCCCAACCCCTGAATTGTGCAGCACCATGCTAGACCAACTTACCAGTAAGGCCATAGAGAACGAAATTGTCCGTCTTGAGATAAACTTGGGAAGTTCATCATCTCTAAAGGACAAGAAAAAGGCGCTAGTTGATAGATGGTGCACCCGACAGAGCGCTAGTGACATCAGATCTGACAGCCACGTATCCACCACAAAATCTGATAAAAAACGTGAGAAAAAGAGGAAGAAAAAGTTGATGAAGCAACTATCAAAATCAAGTCAACTCTCAAATGAGGAAAAGCCTGCTCCGACTTCCGAGTCAGTGGAACCCGAAGCACCTGTGACTTGTGCTGCTAGTAAATCAAGTGAGCCCAAGACCCAAATTCCCTCTAAACCAATCACCACCAGTTATCCCCCAGATGATATCTCCAACAACCGGCCAATCAAAGTTCTAGAAGAGAGCCTGCTCCATTTGAAAGCTGAAGTAGCCAGTAACCGTCACATCGTGGATCTGCTGATTGACGAGGAGGGCAACAAGCCGAAGAAGTCCAAAAAGCTATCAACATCCAACGCCACTGAACCCGATCGAGTTAACGAACTTCTGAAGAAAATAGACCACCTCACCTCCATCAATCAGACCTTAGTTACGAAAGTGGACAAGCTCGCGGATTCAAACACCACTTTGGCAGATGCGGTTGGTCGAATTACAGAACAGAATGAGCTCCTCAAATGTGAACTCAATGAGCTCAAGTGCGCCCACAGTACACTATTGGAAGCTCACAACTCTGCAATACTCCGCATACAGAATCTAGAAACCCGATCCTCCAACATGAATGCTGATATACTCCGACTGACAGAAAGTACGGAGGTGACACAAATGAATATTGCTGAAACCCCTGTCAGGCAGCCTACCCCTGTGGCGGTGGAACCTGAAGAACAATCACACGTCCCAGACCAATTAAGGGACCTAGATACAGAAGTTGATGTCGACCAGAGCAACGTAAACGATGTCAACGGACTCTCTGACTCATATGCATCAGCTATATCTAGCAGCAATGGAGCTCCTGTTGAACAGCCGACCGGCACGGGTGTAGCTCAAGTCGTGGACCGGACAACAAGACCCCCGGCAACTGACCCACGCTCTGCAAGCGGAGATGAAGGGCACCTCACCGCAAGAAGACGGATTCGGACAGCAAGATCTTCAGGACCACCCGCTGCGAGAGAATCATATCGGCACCACTTTGTTCTTGTAATACACGATGGTCTGTTCGACGGTTTCAACAAAGCAGCCTTCCCCCGATACCTGAGGCTGAAACTGGTGAAAATCAGAAGCCTGAAAAATCTAGCAACCACAGAAATGGATGCCTTCATACGCTCAGTTGAGAGATGGAAACCAGCATGCGTGTACATCCATACAGGCTGGAATGACGCTAGAGAAGCTACACTGCCACTCGAGATCGCCGACCACTGCAGAAAAATATCCGATGCTGTTCTATCTGTATCCACAGCAACACCCAATCTTTGCTTTTCTACACCTTTCCATGTTGGTACTGATAACAGTCCCCTGGCTGACAGAGTGGAAGACACGTCCAAAGCAATTTTCCAATTCGTGTCCCAATTTAGAAGTCATTCTCAGAGGGTATATTCATATACCAACGACGATCTCTGGAACTTCACGACGACCTACTCCGGCGAAGCAGGACCTGTGCTACCATCATGTGAGAGGGGAACAAAAATGATGTGGGCCTCCCTGAGGAACGGTATAATCAAAACACTTCGCTTGCCCAATCCGAGAAACAACAGATCAGATGATTAACATTAACAGTAAACCTCCGGGACTCAACTTTGTCTCGTGGAACATCCATGATGCCCGTTCAAGGATTGAAGGGAATAAAGTCGAGTTACCAGACTTCAGTTTAGTTACCTCGGCAGCTCACTTCATCTGCCTGCAGGAAACTAAACGCCCAGTCACGATGGCGGGTTTCCGATGTTATAATTCCAACAGATCCAAATCAAGGTCTGGAGGAGTATGCATAGCGGTAAAAAACGAGATATCACATCTGGTGTCGCCCATCAATTGCGACCACCCTGATGTCGCGGCCATCCAGATTAATAAAGGTGTGCTCGGTGAGATGACCATTCTTATTAGTGCTTATGACTCTCCTGATATGAGCTCCTATAAAAAGTCTGGCAAGTGCGTTGATGACGCGGTAACTGACACTATCACTGATATTATCTCTGAACATAATGAATCGGTATCCACCATTATTATGGGAGATTTCAATGCCAGAACAGGAAACCAAATTGGGAATGCCCATCAAAGTATGCAGTCCAACTTCTACAATGGCGTCGGCAACAGCAACCTCCTAGCCGGCATCAACTGTCCCCAACTGGCTATGCTACCTGAGCGTTCCTGTAAGGACTCGATAACTAACGCGAAGGGAAAAGCTTTTCTGGATTTTGTGAGAACTAACGGTCTTGTCATCAGCAACGGCAGAGTCTTAGGCGATATATTTGGTGAGGTGACATGCATCCGTCCTAATGGGGCGAGCTTGGTTGACTATTGCTGCACCGATCTCGACACCTATGAGAGGACTAGCTCTTTTCATGTGGGCCCTGTCTCCCCAATATCTGACCACAGGCCAATTCACCTTTCCGTCAAGAAACAATCTATATCTACCTGCTACCAAACCCTGATAAGCCCCCAACAAGCACCGCGTGGCTTTGCCTGGAACACGAAGGACAACAAATCGAGTATTGACTTCCTACAATACCAAACTCAAAAGGAATTTGAAGAAGAACTAAAGCCCCTCCTCCTGTCACCACCCGAAAACCAGAATGATGTTCATGAACTAAACAACAGTGTTGTTGAAATATTCAGAAAACTAGCCTCTAGCACCTTGAAGATGAAGGGGAAGAAAAAGAACAAATTCCAATGGTACGACAGAGAATGTGAGAAATCAAAAGAAGCTCTTGAGAAATGCTGCAAAAAGATATCTTCGAAATGTCAAGATAAAAAGATGAGCGAAGAATTTCACTGCCAAAAGCGAACCTATCGCAAGCTTACCAGGAGAAAGAAAAACAGTTACAAGTGGAAACTGAACTCCAGAATATCTAACATGAACTCCCGCCAATTAAACTGGTCCGGAGTGAAGAAGCTCAAACATGAAACATCTGACGAGATTGACTTTGATGTCCTGGACCTACACAACTTCTACCTATTCTTCAAAAAGTTGTATTCCAGCAAGTGTGACAAACCGATCTCCGATCATCCTGATCCCTCTGATCCTGAGTTTTACAACACGAGCACTAACCAGCAAGCAGTATTTCTTCTATGCCAACCAATCTCCAAAGCAGAGCTGTCCGATGCCATATCGCGACTAAAAACGAACAAAAGCCCCTCGATAGATCTGATTACTAACGAGATGCTTCGCTCCACATCTAATGTTACTAAAGACGTCCTTCTCACGCTTTTCAACGGTTGTCTCACTCACGGGTGCTACCCATGGAACACTTCTATCACTACTGTGATCCACAAAAAAGGGGCGACAGACAACCCGGACAACTTTAGGGCGATCACCTTGGGTAGTTGCATAGGCAAGCTCTATAGTAATATCCTACTGACCCGTATGGCAGACTTCAGAAAGTCCGTGTGCCCTGACACCGCCAACCAGCAAGGATTCGCTAAGGGTGCCCAGACCAGTGATCATGTCCTAACCCTTAAAACCATTCTGGACAAGTATCTACACATAAAGAAGCGAAGGGTCATCGCCTGCTTTATTGACTATCGTAAAGCATTCGATACGGTATGCAGATCGGCTCTCCTGAAAAAGCTGGGCTCAATGGGCATATGTGGCAGCTTCTTCAACTGCATTTCCAACATGTACGAAAACTCATCCACTGCGATCAAACTCTCGGGAATGCTATCCGAATCGTTCTTTGTACGTATCGGTACGGAACAGGGGCACCCATTAAGCCCCGAGTTCTTTAAGATGTTCGTTGATGAGATGTCAAAGATGCTTAACAATACTAATGGATCCTTCCCTATGCTAGGCGGAGTCAACATCACCCACCTATTATGGGCCGACGATATCGTGTTATTGGCATTAGACAGAGTTACCATGCTGAATCTCATTAGTGTAGTCGGTGAATATGCGACCAAATGGGAGCTCGAAGTAAACACTAGCAAAACCAAGATCCTAGTGTTCAACTCATCGGGGAGGATCCTAAAGGAAGCTAAAGGCTACTATCTACTCGGAAAAGAATTGGAAGCGGTGAAAGAATACACTTACCTGGGAATAACTTTCGTGGCCTCTGGTTCGTTGAAAACCGCCATGAAAAACCTATCACTGAAAGCCACAAGAGCTATTTCAATACTGAGGAGGACTGTTGACGTTAATGCCCTATCAGCCTGGACAGTTTTCAAGCTGTATGATGCTCTCATTGAGCCCATTCTGACCTACGGCTCACCGGTATGGCTTCCATCACTGGAGGTGGCCAAAGCTCTGGACCAGTCAACTAGCTGTGATACTTTTTTCAAGCGTCTAACCTCTGATACATCTGAGAAAGTGCACCTGAGATTCATTAAGTGGGCGCTTGGTGTCCATAAAAAAGCCACTAATACTGCTTGCTACGGAGACTCGGGCAGAGCTCCTACATTTATATCTGCGATCAACCGTGGTCTTTCTTACTTTGACCGAGTAATGTCAAAAGAAGCAGATGGTTCAATCCTAGGCCTTGCCGGGGAAGAACAGAGGTCTCTGAATCTAAATTGGTACTCCTTCTGGGAAAACATCCGCAACAATTTCACTAGAAATGACCTCGAGAGATTCATGATTAACCACTGGGATCACTTGAGGCGGAACCAGTCTAAACTGAGCTATTACAACTCTGTGAAGTCAACGTACGGCTACGAGGAATATCTTAACCTGAGACGTGTAAACAGATGTGAAATTAGCAAACTCCGGCTAAGTGCACACGACCTAAGGGTGGAGACTTCCAGATACTCAAACCACCAAACACCAAACTACTGTCGCTTCTGTTGTGATGGACAAGCAAAACAGCTGCTCGATCAATTGCCACTTGCGGAACCACTCATCGAAAATGAACAGCATGTCCTAAATGAGTGCCCCACATACGAAGAAATGCGGCAAACTCTCCCAGACCACCTGCTCTCGGCCATCGCAAGCGGGGAAGCAGCAAACATTTACACCGAAAGGAATGGAAATGCCCTGAACAGGTTCCTCAAAGCGTCACATACATTACGAGTCAATTATATGGAACCATGAACACTTTTATATTTGCAGTAATCATATGTCAACTATTCCTGGTTAGGGCGTGTGTGGGTCTCGATGCTCCCAGCGTCTGCCTGAGTAGAGACCAGTGGTGCTGCCGTGTGTGTGCCTCGTCGCAAATCAATCGGTTTCGCGGAGGGACAGGCAGGCGGGAGCATTGCTGATCTGGCAGTCGCTGGGCCCATCTGTGTTTTTTCCCCCTACTGTGCAGGATGGCACAGCCATGATGTTTTGGCTCTTTTCCTGTTGGTTTTATTCTATTCTATTCTATTCTACACAGACGGCTCAAAGATGGAAAGCAGTGATGGCCAAGTCACTGGTGCAGGAGCCATCATTATCTACGAACATGAGTATAAAGTAATAATCCAACCTCTTGCACCCATAAATACAATCAACCAAGCTGAACTCCAGGCCATCTGCATGGTAGCCAACAACCTACTGAGAGGTGAAACAATGAACAAAAACATAATTATCTACACCGACTCCAAGACCACTCTAACGAGATTAACAAGAGGCTACTCAAACTCTATCCAATTAACAACTACGATAAAAAGCCTTCTGAACCTACAGACACTCAACAACGTCAACATTCAAAAGGTCAAGGCGCACTCCAACATCCCAGGTAACGAAGCCGCAGACCAAATTGCCAAGAGAGCTACAAGAGACAGCACCTCCACCGCAAACCCATTCGACCTAACAAAAACGCAACTTATGACATTAGTCAGAGACGACTGCACTAAGAAGTTCATAAAGCAAATCGAAAAGGCCAACTACTCCAAATGGACAACTACACTACTTTACAAACTCATCAGAGATTGTAAGAACCTGAAATTTACCAATAAACAATATCTAAAAAGCTTAACACTCGCAACATCAGGACAAAACAACCTAAATAGCGCCATCTCACACAAAGACAAGTCCGAATCTGCCCTCTGCGAATTGTGCAATGTCAAAGAGAACGCGGAGCACAAACTACTACACTGCCCGGACCTAGATGAACTAAGATACAAACTGGACTACCAGGACATTGCCGAAAATGTTCTCACCCCCGACCAAAAACTCGACCTAGGGAAACTCTCCAAACTTACAGCCAAATGCAATCTATTTAACTGAGCACCCCTAACCATCCTGACCTGAAACAGGTAACAGAGTCGAGACTGTTACCTAGGAGGGACTACACACATGCACATCTACCTTAGGACCCGCGAGTAATGGGGCAGGTCTGGGCCCACTCGGCCACCCCGCCTCCTTAGGCAAGTATTAAATCCGCAAAATGCACACCACTGGGGGCTGATACTTGCGCAATGCCTCACAGTGTTACTTTAAGTGTAGACGCTTAACCGTGCAATATAAGTCTAAGAAATTAGACTTTTCCGGACCTCCTGGCTGTATGCAGATCTGTGTACTAGCGGTATCGACCCAAGGCCAAGAGTGTGATAAGATTTGTCAACCGACACAGGCCTCACGGGCTGTGAGTTATCGCTAGTGACAAATTCGGAAGACCCACTTACTTCTACAGCTCCTTGCAGCAGTAGTAACCGAAGACCAGCCAGGGAGGCAGGTAAATTTCACCCATTGTCTTAACATACAAGACACGCTGGTCTCTATTAAGCCGTGAATCAAAACTCTTCTTGTGGTGCCGGAACAGTTCGAGGGAAATGTGGAGCTTGCTCTGCAGAACACCAGGACTGAACCGGAGAACACCAACACTGTCCCTTTGTGTGGAGGGTAGTGGCGTGGAGTGATTATAATGGAGGTCGGCTGTCGACCTATGATGGGGCAGCACAGTGGGCGGAATGATGGGAGGTGCTAAACACACACACACACACACTATACAGCTGTTGTTCCGTTTAATTTCCTAATGATAGCTGCAGTACTCACTATATAATGTGATCACATATTGGCTGGTAGGTATGCTGTAAAACATTTACCAACTCTGCAATATGTGGCGGATGAAATAGCATTTAACGTTTTAGTTTCATATTACTAAAATTTAAAGCGGAATGAAATTATAGATTGAATATAATAGTAAATCTTCATTAGAGCTTCTTAGTAGGAGAGAATTGGGAAGCGATTCTGTCCGTGACAAATTTCAGACCTCAATTTCATTCTATAACGCCGAAATTTTATATCAATAAGCACGTGACTCGATAGAACATTATTGAAGATTCAAAAATCTTGAGTTCTGTGACTTTACTACTTGCTAAAATTTTGTGACGTACTAAAATTCAATAGCTTCGATTGGCATTATATGCTATAACAGAGTCTGTAGACCCCTTTTCCTTTTGCAGTGCACATGACAAAGCAGCCCTTTTATAATAACAGCCCTTTTTATAATAACAGCCCTTTTTATAATTACAGCCCTTTTTATAATAACAGCCCTTTTTATATTTAGCTGTTATCAAAATCGCACTAATACATTTCTAAGGTGCTCCCTCTCTGTATTCGATATATTGAATACTAACTAATAAGTGACAGCTGACCCCCTCTACTAAAAAGAAATGTTGAAGTTTGTAATTTAGCTCGTCAAAGAGATTTCTAGAGATGCTGCGATGAAGATGATGCGTGACTAGCAACGCTATATTTCTAACGGGGGAGAGGGGGAGAGAGAGGGAGAGACGTTTTATATTGCAGTAGGGGTCTTTATTTGGAAGATGCCGTTCGTTTTTTTTTGTTGGTTGATCAAATGCAATTGGTGAATTATATTATTTGATTAGTTAATTATTTAATTAATTAGTTGTCCTTGAAAACCAATATAAATTGTAATTTTTATGTTCTAACCTAAGTAACAATGGTGCTTGTAGTAGAGATACGGTAATGGAGGATACTGTAATGGTGCACGGACTTTGCGTAATGCGCGAGCGCTTTTAAAAGTTCATTTGGTCAGCACGTCATAGCGTGTTGATTGGCTCCGCTTGCACGTCGTCTAACCGTGACACCTTGTCGAACCGATATACCACGTATTCTCACTACAAGCACCCATGTGAAATCTCTATTATGTATAAATTATAAAAAGGACCGGTTTGAGAACACGTTCGAGTTATTGCACAATACATGGTTCTTTAGGGTCACCTTTTCTAATGTTAAAGACTTTTTATTTAACAGCTTGAGCCGGTGAATATATTCATTTGGTGTTTGGTGTGTTGAGCAACTTGATGTTTGATATGATATTTGCGTGTTTTCTAGTTATGTTGCAACTTGATGATGTTCTCAGAAAGAAATTGTATTTCTGAGTAAAGCTTCAGACCCAAATTTACAGACTTTTTTTAGTAAGTACGTTATTCAAAACAATGCAATAAATGTCTCTCACTTTACATTCAAATAGGATTATAGAAGTTGGTACTACAAGTGATTTAACAGTTTGGTTACGAAATAACCCCTCCCTTGCCAGCGCGAGAGGTTATTTCGTAACCAATATAACAATTTAATTTGTACGGCAGAATATTCTCACCATCACCCACCTAGCTATAAGGGGGGAGGTTTTAACTTATAGTTTAATGGTAAAGAACTCAGCTTCTGTGGAAACTAAGCATATGATTGGATTGTCTAGTCTCCCTCAATACAATAAAGCCATTAACAGCTGCTGCAGTCTCGACTACCAGTTGTGTATGAGGTAATATCGAAACTATAGTTGCCAATTTATAGTTACCATAGTTACCATAGACAGTTTTAATATATAGTTGAGAATCATAGCTCCTTTATATGCGTCTATACAATATAATTTAAATTCCAGACTGAAAAGAATATATTTTATGTCTTCTAGTTTTAATTATATAGTTAACTACCTTAGTTAACTACGCCCTACAACTTCAGAAGATCTAGAGAAAGTCTGGTGCAATGCTTAACTATAAACGTCTGACAATATATGGCTCGGAATATGTCGCGATCGACTATAATCCCCCCCCCTAAACCCCCATATAAGTATAATTCTGAAGTTGTTATAATAGTTCTTCAATTCTAGAGAAACTTTGATTTAAGCCAGAGTCGGGTAGGGATAGTATAAGAATCCAGTTGAATATTTTGACACCATTATAATAGTCAATGGTGTCAAAACATTATTATAATTATTGTTAGGTGTCAAAACATTATTACTATTATTATTAGTATTAACCTGCCCTATTCTCCACGATTCTAGCTACTGAAACGATGGTGTTTTAGACCTAATCATACAGTTTACCATGACCCCTATTTTAACTAACCCACCCCATGTTTCTAGCAATGAAAGTGTTCATCCCAGACTCCCCAGTTGACCTCTCATCTACAGTCTCCATCCCCCTCTACATCTACCAGTTCCTAATGATCACAGTGGCCCTGATCGGCAACAGTTTCGTTATCTACGCCTCCAGAAAGTTCAACGCACTACACCTTGATACAACCTCAGTACTACTAATCGAGAACTTGGCAGTAGTTGACATTCTGCTAGTGATAGTGGGATATGTTCCCAAACTGGTCACCCTATTCGCTGGTAACTGGGTCCTTGGAGGCAGCATCTGTTACTTTACAGCTTTCACCCAGTTCCTCCCTGGTGCGGTGGAGATACTGACACTCACCATCATATCAGGTTATAGGTGCTATTGTGTGTGGCAACCCTTTCACAGTAAGCCTAACATAAAGATCACAAAACTAGTGATATTGGGGTTATGGATTATTGGATCAGTTAACCCATTTACATTTGTTGTGGCTAACAAAAGTACTGCTATATTCGATGTTAGAACACTGTCGTGTGTGACTGATGTAGCTAAACAACACGCCAAAATGACATTTATTGCCCTCCTGGTTTTTGGCATTGTTCCAGTATTATTGACGGTGTTATTTAATCTGTGTACCCTGGTCCCTACGTTCCTGTTTACCGCTGCAAGCAGGGCCCGCTCCAACAGACAAGCTATAGTAACAGTCAGCTGCATCTGTACAGTGTTCGTTATATCCTGGGTCCCATATATTGTCAGAGCTATCCTCAAGATAATGGGGTACAATCTACCTCTCTGGTTCTACAGTCTACAATATTGTCTGAACATTATCAGCCTGACACTAAATCCACTCATCTACAGTCTGACCAACAGGAAGTTTCGCATGTTCATATTTAGCCGGTATAAGCGGCTCCGAAGGAACGTGGCTAGGACATTGTCGGTTAGAAGGTGTGTGGTTAGGAGTCCTGCTACGGTTAGTTGTAGTGAGCGGCAGATTAGTGCTGGCAAGTGTGGCAAGTGTGTAATGAACTTTCACAACGGGCATCATGATAGTCCGGGGTCCAACAAATTGGGACATATCGGGAACTCAACACGTGTCTGAGTGTGTGTGACACGGTGTGTGTGTGTGTGGGTGAGTGTGTGAGGGGTCTCGGTGGGGATCTGAGAGAGAGTGTGAGTGACGGGTCTGAGTCTGAGTGTGTGAGAGTGTGAGTGTGTGTGAGTGTGAGTGTGTGAACCCTTTGGGGACGATAAGCCCACACTTACACAGGAAATTGTGTTTTTTTCTATGAACTACTTCTACTGGGTGATGACTCGATTATTATCGTCCCCAAAGGGTTAATATTGTTGAATAAATCGGGTTCAGTTTGCCCTGTTTTAGGGGCCTGTAATTTTGGGAAAATTTTATCACTGTTTTTATGTTTTTATGTTTTTTGTTTTAATATTTGTTTCTTAATTATATTGACCTGGTTGACCAGATTTTAAAACAAAACACGTATTCTTCGATACCCTTCTACTTCGATAATTATCAGACACGTTCACTTTATATTCAAAATCATTCAAAGAAAAGGTGAAAGTGTCTTAATATGATCATACCCATGTATTTAGGTACCCACTTAGGTATCCATTCACCGAACCATTTCGCAAGTGTTCATTATAATATAGACCAAGAAAGTATAGGTACTCATTTATTTTTGATTTGAACGACGTACCAAGACACTAATTGAAGTTTCCCATTTAATTGCATGTTCCCATTTCCCAATCAATGCCATATAAGTTGTTTCTGATTTGAAATGTCGGTAAAGATCTAGATTGCTGCAGCATTCTACTAATGAATCTTGCTTAGCTCAATCGATTTAGCTAAGCAAAATTGATTAGTTCTAGTTCCAGACAGGCCAATGCTCTGACAGTGAGTTCCACGAATGAAATAGAAGAGTTGCTGGAATACTTGGAATTGGTTCAAAACTCTACTTCCTCAAATCAACTCTTTCATAATTGAACTGCCACATCTTGCACTGGCCTCGAAAGTATAGCTTATAGCAATTAGGGCGGTGCATGTCGTTTAGGTGGCCACCAATACCTTATAAATTATATGATGTAACAAATCTACTTAGCTAAGTAAGCTTAGCAAGCCCTTTCAATGCAGTAATCAACTCAAGGTCTATAAATCCACGTTCATTCAACAGCTCTCAAATTATATACCGGTTAAGCCATTGTGTGAGTCAACTCAGGTCTCAGTGAGGGAAATCATACGACTCTTACTGCAGTTAGCGACAATCGAGAAAACAGATAGCATAACTCTTTTAAGCGACAGTGCTGTGTAATTTCTCAAAACTCTTATTCTTAGTGAGCAACAGGGAAAAGAATTGGGGAGAGAAAGTGAGAGACAGGGTGCCCCCTTGAGAGAGATTATCTCGCGCGGCACATTGGCACGTGCGGTTTGGGCGCTGGCAGGCTTTTACATGTTGCAACATGTAAAAGCCTGCCAGCGCCCAAACCGCACGTGCCAGAGCGCCGCGCGTTACTATCTTGCTCTCTCTCACTCACTAGCTGCATTCTGATTGGCTGTTATCGATCACATGTACGCAGTCACAGGCTATCCCTGTGTACTAGGACTTATCACGTGACCTTTCACGTGACCAGATGCTGTGATCCCCGGTCAGTTAAGAGTTTTAAGAGTTTATACGTCGCTAAGTAGCGGCGCTTACCACACAAGAGAATGGAATCACCATTCTCTTACTCTTGATATCTCTTACAAGAAAATAAGAGTTATTTTGGAAAACAGTCAGCACCTGTCGCTTACTCCAGTAAGCGATTGCGAAATCAATCAGCACCTGCTAACTTCAGTAAGAGTCGTATGATATCCCTCAGTGGCCTGAACCTGAGGTTCAGGCACGACTGTTTCCCCATAGTACCAAGTACCAACATACTTCACAGTAGCGGTACACAGTTGTGGTTGTGGCTGAATGGAAGCTATGATGATAGTGTCGTAGTGCAATTATACCCCAGAGATCTCATTATAATAGTAATCTCTGATCCTTATAACTAGCTATAGCTGAATATACTATATCATTGCATCATGCTATCACGAAGTCACGAAGTCACGATCAAGTCACGAAATCACGGCTCACAGTCATTATCCCATATTTCACATATTCCACATGGCTGCTGCTGCAGTACACATGATGACATGGTGTTGTGGTTGAATGGAATATGATAATATTATCATATGGTGCAATTATACCAGCTAAAGGAATGTATATTGGAATTTTGAAAAGTTTCAGAAAGAAGATATTCCAGTCTCCCGATATATATAATTATCTCATGGTGTACATGACGACTTTTTTTCTGCATATTCAGTAGGTATTCACATCTTATCCACTAAAAGATGATCTTGCTCTATCTACTATGACTATCCAGTTGGAGAGCGTGTATATAGTTGTAACAAAGAGAACAACTTGCTTTTTCTCTTTCTTATACCCACTATATCATGATACGCACTGTCTGGCGCCGCGACCCCAGAATCAAATGGGGTATGGCGCCGCCATACAGGATACACAGTAAGAACACAGTATACACTGTATACTAAACAGTCCACAGGTGTCAGATCTCATTGTTCACCGTCTTCACGGATAACTGATCCCTTGTTTTGAGTGTAACAAGTGTAACTGATCCCTTGTTTTGAGCAAGAAAAGTACTGATGCAAACATTAAGCTGAGATTTTTTCTCTTTCTTATACCCACTATACATCATGATACGCACTGTCTGGCGCCACCACCCCAGAATCAAATGGGGTATGGCGCCGCCATACAGGATACGCAGTGAGAAAACATTATACACTGTATACTATAAGGAACCATAATAAAGTTCAAGAGCCTCCAAGAGCGCACCCCATCCAAGAGAGACCAAAATCAAGAGCGCACCACAATCAAGAGAGACCAAAATCAAGAGCACACCACAAGCAAGAGAGACCAAAATCAAGAGCACACCACAATCAAGAGAGACCAAATCAAGAGCGCACCACAATCAAGAGAGGCCAAATTCAAGAGCGCACCAAAATCAAGAGAGACCAAAATCAAGAGCACACCACAATCAAGAGAGACCAAATCAAGAGCGCACCACAATCAAGAGAGGCCAAATTCAAGAGCGCACCACATCTGGTATCTTCTGGATAAGGAGCTCTCTTGATTTTGGTGCGCTCTTGATTTGGTCTCTCTTGATTGTGGTGTGCTCTTGATTTTGGTCTCTCTTGATTGTGGTGCGCTCTTGGAGGCTCTTGAACTTTATTATGGTTCCTTATACAGTCCACAGGTGTTTTGGTTACGAAGTCACCCCTATTATTGCATATAGGGGTGACAATACCGCCTACCTAAAAATGAAAATTTACGGGACCTTCTCATAAAAAGTTATCGAAAACTTGTCTAAAACCTATCTAAAACGTATGGTACTAGTTTGTATAGTAACCAGGACCTGAATTCTACAGAAAGTAACGACCGGTAGCGATTACACCACATGTTTAACAACAGAGGTGTGTCGCATAACTCCTTATATGGGCATAAAATTCCAATCTTGTGGAATTTTTTCTGACTCGACTATAGCTTAGTTATCAATGAATCCACCTCTAATACCTTTGGAATGGCATTTTGCACATTTCTGAAGGTTTTTGTAGCCAAATTCCAGCATCTTCATATTTTTCCAAAAACAAAAACAGTGTTAATGGCCAAAATATCGAAAAATTCCGGTATGTAATGGTAGCTCAGACAATTTCCTCGGTATGTTCAAAAAATTAGAACTTTCTGTTTTGTAGTTTGGACACAGGAATTTTTTTCCCGCCGTACAAGCGATATTATTACCCCTCCGTGAGCTAGCGCAGAGGGGGAATTTCATTACCAAACAGGTGTTCAGATCACATTGTTCGCCGTCTTCACGGTTAAATGATCCCTTGTTTTGAGCAAGGAAAGTACTGATGCAAACATATAAACGCTGGGATTGTTATAAAAGCACACTTGAAAAAGTGATGCTAATATATTCTTTCATTCCAGAAAAGTGCGTACACTGTTACTTTATCATTGTTACACGACGGATGCTGTAACCCTCCTTATGCATTTGTTGCGGGGCACGGAGAGATCAGAGGGTCAAAAAGGCATGTTTTAATTTATGTTAGCTAGCCTCTTCTATTCTTAAGAATAAATTTATTCAAAATTTTAAAATGAAAAGTCTGACTGCACCACAAAGCTAACTGGCGATCTCTTTAGTTTTTGAAATGCATAAACTGGCGATCTCTTTAGTTTTTGAAATGCATAAAATATTCTTTGCATGCAGTTTCTTTCTTTGATCCCTTTAGCACACTAGGGGTCTTCTTTGAATTGGTGCGTTCAAGCTAAAATGAACAATTTCTACGAATGAAGGGCATAGCCTAGAATGCGCGTCCATTCCCTGTACTCCTGTTGGGCACGTCGCGCCCCTCATGTTCACGCACCCGTAGGGCGATCCTCTACGGGGCTTGCCCGCTACGCGGGCAAGTATTCCTGTAAAGTGCCCGGACCGGGGTCGAGACTGGAGAGCCAAAAAAACAGAAGAAATAATAAAATTGTTTCCTGTCAGTGAAATAACAGGGGTCAGACGAAGCCGAATGCCCTAAATTGCAGAAAGCCCAATGCCCCAGATTGAGTCATGGTATAATGACCAAGTGGCAAGTCCTGGATTACTTGTCTCATATGAGACCCTCCTCTTCGCACCGGACCGTGAGGTTGCGCGGTGTACAGTCAGTGTATGACAATGGATCATCCAGTTAGATGCTATTTTCTTTTGTAGTATGAAGCGAACAGATTTTAAAATAGCACAGCTGCTGTTTGTGAGGTAACTTTCATGTTATTTTGATACCAAGATTAATCAGGCAATTTTGCATTTGCGGGCATCGCACTATAGACGCAGTACCCACGTACTATAGACGCATTATAAACGCATTATAAACGCATTATAGACGCATTATAGACACACGCAATATAGACGCAATTTCGTAAGCAGCACTATAGACGCAATATAGACGCATTATAACAGCAATATAAACGCATTTTTATAGACGCGACGCAGTATAGCCGCATTATAGGCGCACTACCCACCCCAAAATCACCTTATAGACGCACTATAGACGCATTATAGACTGACTATAGCAGCACCATAAACGCTACATAGACCCATATAGACGCATGATAGACGCATTATAGACGCAAATCGCTTTTTATAGACGCCGCGTCTATAAAAAACGTGCTTTTTTAAGAAGCACTATAGACGTACTCAGACGCACGCTGCCATATTTGAGGCGCAGTTGGGCGAACTATAAACGCATTTTTGTCGCATATGAAAGGAAGCAGTATAGACGCATTATAGACGCATTATAGACGCATGTGCGCGAAATCGATAAAGACGCAATATAGGGAGAGGGAAAGAGGGAGGGATACAGAGACAGATCAGACAGAGACAGATGGACACAGATCTGAGACAGACGGACAGAGTAAGAGGGAGGGAGGGAGGGAGGGAGGGAGGGAGGGAGGGAGGGAGGGAGGGAGGGAGGGAGAGGAGGGAGGGAGGGAGAGGGAAGGAGAGGGAGGGACTGAGGGAGGGGTACAGGGACAGAAACAGACGGATAAAGACCTGAGACAGAAGGACAGAGTAAGATGGAGAGAGATTAAGATGGAGAGTGGAGAGAGAGAGAGTGAGACAGAGAGGGAGATAGTAAGCGCGTGTTTGTCCGTCCGTCTGTCTCTGTCCGTTTGTTTCCATCTCTGTCTTTTTCTGTCTCACTCTTTTTATGTCTCACTCCGTCCCTATATCACTATCTTTCCATCTTACTCTCTTTCCATCTTAATCTGTCCTTCTGTCTCAGGTCTTTATCCGTCTGTTTCTGTCCCTGTACCCCTCCCTCAGTCCCTCCCTCTCCTTCCCTCTCCCTCCCTCCCTAGTCGCCTCTCTCTCCCTCTCCTTTTTATTTTGCGTCTATATTGCGTCTTTATCGATTTCGCACACATGCGGCTATAATGCGTCTATAATGCGTCTATACTGCTTCCTTTTATATGCGACAAAAATGCGTTTATAAAACGCCCAACTGCGCCTCAAATATCGCACTGTAGCCTGGAGTACGTCTAAAGTGCTTCTTTAAAAAGCACGTTTTTTATAGACGCGGCGTCTATAAAAAGCGATTTGCGTCTATAATGCGTCTATCATGCGTCTATATGGGTCTATGTAGCGTTTATGGTGCTGCTATAGTCAGTCTATAATGCGTCTATAGTGCGTCTATAAGGTGATTTTGGGGTGGGTAGTGCGCTTATAATGCGGCTATACTGCGTCGCGTCTATAAAAATGCGTTTATATTGCTGTTATAATGCGTCTATATTGCGTCTATAGTGCTGCTTACGAAATTGCGTCTATATTGCGTGTGTCTATAATGCGTCTATAATGCGTTTATAATGCGTTTATAATGCGTCTATAGTACGTGGGTACTGCGTCTATAGTGCGATGCCCGCAAATGCAAAATTGCCGATTAATCATTTGAAGCTTCTAAATCCAGTCTCGGGGAAATTTCCGCTGTCATACCTTAATTTAGGTTAATCAAGAGAGTGGATTACGATTGTCTGATTCATCTTTATTTGTAAGATTTGTAAGTTTTGTAAGAATTTAAGATTAATTGGGAATGTCTTTCTTTCTTATAGCTTAGGAAAGAGTATGCACTAAGAACCGCTTTTCAAATATTTAGCAGCTGAGGGGGACCACATACAGCACTGTACTGAAATTCGCACCGCCGTATGTGGTGCCTCTAACTTCAGTTCTCACTAGCACATACAACACTTTCGGTGCAAACTCCAGTACGCACTGCCGTATGTGGTGCCTCTTACTGATAAATATCGGTGGGACTATCAGTACACAATCTCACGTGAGCTTAACTCAGAAAAGATCAGTACGGTGCTGTATGTGCTCTTCGTACTGAACTGAAAGGTCACGTGGGGGTCACGTGCGCGCACTAGCCAATGACAGACCTGCATCTCACAATACACACACACACCCACACCACAGCAACCAATAAGAGGCGCACGCACTCTCACTACGACAGAAAGGGCCACACCTAGAACAAGGGCGAGATTATCCGACATATCGAGAAAATATGTGCTGCAATCTGGAAAGATAAGAGAGAGATAAGTGGAGATAAACATAACAAGAGAGAGAAAAGCGAGGTAGAGAGAGTTCGGTATTAGTGAGAGGAAGATATTTCACAAAAAATTACGTGTTTTTAGCTTGTTTTGAAGGTTTTTTATTGATTGTTCAGTAAGAGGCACCACATACACTCACTGTACTGAAGTTTCCACCGACAGTATGTGGTGCGACGTTCTGGAGTTCGCACCGGTGCTGTATGTGGTCCCCCTTAGGTTACCCCTCAACAAGGGAACTCCTCTGATTGGCAGCTGCTGCTAATTATCGACCTTTAATAACACCGGTGTAGGAGTAAGAAAATCTGTTTGTTTTCCAAATCATATTGGATCGATATAATAGTTGTGGGTACAGTTGCAGTGTACTATACTGCACTCAGATATATTCAACATTATATTGTCGACGCCAGGAAGTCTGAATAGACGTGATCCCTCTCTTGTATACAGATACGTATCAGTCGCTTCAACGGCACACTATGAGAAAGGGAGTCATTGAGTCAATTATCTGCAGTTAGCGCCGCTTGAACGCCATTCTGGTTTCTGCAGGTCGTAACATCACGCACGAATCAGGAAATACTGGTCCCTGATTGGCTGATAACCAGTCACGTGACCTAAATAACGAGTCCTGATTGGTTGTTTACTAGTGAACGCCATTCTGGGCTGTAACATCACGCACACTGCTCTCTCCAATGCACACTCCCTTCAGCACGGTTCTCATTCACAAGCTGTCCCTCTTTCTATTAGACCTCATTGATCATACTTGCATCGTTTATCATAAGTAACATATGAACTTAGGACAGGATCCCTAAGAGTGGACATAAAATTGCAGACGTATTGCAGTATGTAAGAGCCGAATTTCTTAACTACATTTACCTACTGGGTCATGTTTGTGCGAAGAATTAATTCCATAATTTCCACAAAGAAAGGGAAGTAATTTTGATATCTCCTTCTGGTGATCAACACACACGCCCTCTGTACAACAGTTTAATGGGGAATCTCTCATATACACGGGCAGAACTCGGTTAAGGAGAGATTAATTAGTATTCTGAATAACAGGAAGCGACCGAATATTCGGTTCGGTTCGGTTCGGTTCGGTAGGAAATTTTGGCCGAACCACCGAATTTTTTGGTCAAAAAATGCCCAGAAATCGGGCTTTTTCATGCAAAATTTTTCAATTATTTCACGAAAATTGTATGGATTTCAATGTCAATTTCGCCGTATTAACCCTATTTCGAATCGGTGGTGCTATGTGGAAATGATTTCGCTAGTTAGCGGGTTCGATATGGATTGATTTGATACCTGACTTCCCGTCGAATCGTGTCCTCATGAGAGGGTCAACAAATTCAGAAACTTTTTTTTTCAAAAAATTCATCGATCAAGGTGTTAAGAATCATTACCTGAAATTTTGTGAAATTTTTTTTGTGAAAAATATTTTAAGTAAATTATGGTATACGAATCGTGTTTCTAATCGACAATGCTAAACGGGAGTGATGTTAGTAATTAGTGGGTCCGAGATGGATTGTGCTGATACGTGATCCCCCATCAAATCTAATTAGGAAATTTAGAGAGACACGATTCATGGTTCGTTTAATCCTGCTAATTAGCAATACCATTCCCGTATAGCATTGCCGATTCGAAACACGATTCGTACGCAAAAATTGACATAGAAAATTTACGATAAAATTGACTTTGAAAATTTTTTCACAAAATTGACTCTGAAATTTTTTCAAACATTTTTTAACAAAATTTCAGAGAATGATTCTCAATACCTTGATCGGTGCTCTCCATGACTTTTTAGAGAAACATTTATACAGAAAAAGTTTTGTATGGTTCGGTTCGGTTCGGTTACCGAAATTCGGTTCGGTTCGGTTCGGTTCGGTAAAAAAGTTTTTCAAATTCGGTTCGGTTCGGTTCGGTGGAAAAAAACCCGGTTCGGTCGTTTCCTGCTGAATAATGAGTTCAGAGCAAGAATTAATTAGGGAAGAAAATCGAAAAATCCGAAAGAAGTTTGTTATTTCTCATACAGGAAAATTATATGGCCTGTTTTCAGAAAATGTAACTCTCTCACCGTATTTTATTCCATAAAAGTACGGTATGTGGTATGAATAAAGAGCATCCCACGGGAGACGTTTTGTTAGTGTGTGCAATTGCGCTCATGTTGAGTGACTCATGCTTGCACTTGCAAGTGTAAGCATTGAGAGGCGCTTACACCTAGTAAACTAGATGTGTTCTATCGAAGCTTTAACACATGTTGTCGAGACTGTCTCGAGTGTTCGAACATTATTACATTACATTACACGCCTGTCACATAGTATTTGTTGAACCCTCACAGAGCGGTGTGAGCTATATACAACATATTTTGAAGCCATCATGTGTTTTGAATTTTCAGGTTAAGTACTGAATCAGCTGTACTACTCATATTGGTAATACTGTATTAAAAGGTTACATGTTTTGTCAATAGTAGTGTACCATCACAACTAGGACAATTCAAATATCTTGACGTCGTGACTCGTGATCTGAGTCCATGGAGTTGTGAATCTCCTGGCAGGAGAATATTCTATTTCTTTTATATAGAAGAAAAGGCAGCTGGGATATCATAGTTAATTAAAAAGATTGAAGGAACAAATATATCACGTTCCGTTTGCGGCAATTATTATTCAGAGAGGAGTTCTATCAGATATTCAGCATAGAATTGCGATTAAAATTATACTGAACAACCAATAGCTATTTCTTCATTATAATTTGGAACTGGATAATTCGATGTAAAAATTGTTGTTTCAGTGCGTAATTGGTGAGCAGAGTGCTTTAGAATAAATCTCCATTAAACTAATTTCGCATTCACCGATTGAATTATGATCTGTGACAGACCAATAATTCGTTAAATAATTAAGTTGAAAATTATATAAAAGATTATGTTGTTTCCTTCTTCAGTTTGCGGCAGCACACTTAAACAGTTAAACACGAGTTAAACGGTCGTCCATTATCTTGTCTCACGTGTATATCGATTATATCTTGTCTTAAAAGGGATTAGGGTAGTCATGTCAGTATGTCAGTATGTCAGTATGTCACTGTACTGTTAACATGTCTACTTTGTCTACTACTTGTACTGACATTTGACAATGATCTACTCCCCCTTCTAGTTCATTGTTCAGTAATTCAAGTTGCAGCTCTCAGGTAGCTCCAGCTCTGATAGATATACGTATATCATATAGCTACTCGTACAAGTATGAATTAGACAATAGAATTACTGGTATAGTACCCATGGGTATCCTAGTGGTATGTAATTCTATAGGGTCTGGTACAAACTCAATCCCTTGCGGGATGAACTAGTGCATCTATAAAGTGTATCCTATACACCTCAATTTAAGTTCACCAAATCCCTTGTGACCTCAATTTTAATTCGATATCATACACTTGTAAACGAAATCACTGTACTTAAACGCTAGCTTGTATCTCTCTGTCTATCTATAACTGCTCGAATCTGCAGATATAAAGAAGATTTAGATTTAATTGCTATAATAGACAAACGACTCTCTACAAATTTGGCTTCTAATCATATGCATGTGTAAGAGCTATACTGTTCAGTAACTGTCGCCCCGGAAGATGCCAATGCCCGATATCAAAGTTATTCAAAGTTGCCATTGAATTTATTGAACAGTTAGCTTGAAAGTATAGGTCATCACAGCTGTCAGAGCATTGGTCTGACAGGTCATATCATAGTTCGAAGCTATTTGCTGCTATATCATCCAAATGTTCCAAATGATTTTCTATCGTTTAACAGATAAGATCTTTTCCTTAGACTTTTTTTCTGGAAATCTTGGATAGGACGATTTTGAAAATCGCGATTTTTGATCCTACAATAATTTTTGTCAAAGTTAAAGTCTTTGTTCTTTTAGTACATTTGTAGCCACAATCCAGTTAATGTGAATATTCATGTGCTTGGAGATATCCAGTAATGATAATTGACATGCATAACCTTTTAATAACCTGACTTGAATACAATTAGCCAATTGAATATGTTCAAATACGAACACAAGTGTCAGGCGTCTCAACTGTCAAGCCAATGCTCTGACCATAGTTCTCGCGCCCTTTGATAGTGTCTCAATGAATATATTCACCGTGCCGCTATTTCCTTTATGTCGTTGGACCTAACTTTCACAAATGTCACATTTACCCTAACTACTCTCATTATACTCCTCGCTCTCGTACCTTTTACCTACATAGAATTTCATTATTTTCTCCATTGTTATTTTCCTTGCAGTAGTTTGTAGAACTGAGAATTATTGCTTTGGGGAATTTTATTATTTTCTAGATGTGACAATATTTCAATGGGGTATTATTATAATACTGCACGGGGTCCCCATTGTTATTAATTTCCTTGCAGTAGTTTGTAGAGCTGAGAATCTATTATATATGTAATCCATTAACATTTTAACACGTCCATCTTGTCTGTCTATTATAGCACATAATGGAAAGTACTTACTGGAAACCACTCATTCCATCCCATTAACACCCAATAGCATATATGGAAAGTTCAGCTGGTAACCACTCTTGGCTAACAAGGAACCTCAATTACACCTCCCTCAATGATGTACTATACTGGCCCCCACTTGAACAGGTTCTTGGTGCCTCTTACTACACCTTCATAATGCTTCTAGGGTGTTTTGGTGAGTTGTTAATTAATTGATTATTTGTTTTGGTGAGTTGTTAATAGATTAACTGATTATTGTGTATTAATTAACCCTTTTTGATGTCATGATTTGAACAATTGTTTTGCAGTCACAACTACAGTTAAACTTGTAAACTGTTTGGAATAAATTCAGTTGTAGAATTAACGAATAGTGTCTGACGGTGTATAAGGTCCAAATGAGGCACGGAGCTTTTCTGAATCAGGTTTTCAAGACGAATCCAACGCAACCGGAATTAGCTTTCTATCTTATCGGGAAGGTTCGGTTCACACACACTCATTTTTGGTCATTTTTGCGGCGCGAGCCAATCAGAGGCCAGAATTTCGAAATCCAGCCCTCTGATTGGCTCGCGCGGCTAAAAATGAAAAAAGTGAACCACACCTTCCCGATAAGATAGAAAGCTAATTCCGGTTGCGTTGGATTCGTCTTGAAAAGCTGATTCAGAAAAACTCCGTGCCTCATTTGGACCTTATACACCGTCAGACACTATTAACGAAATACTGTAGTTACCAATCTATCCTATTAGACTATGCAGCTGCAGTAGTTTCCATGCTCTCTCTCAGCTGCAAATTTCTCAACTTTTTGATGACGTCAGAAGATTAAACCCCCCTTTAAAACAAAGTTCTAGTTCTAAGACTTCTTGAGAACTATACTGAAGGTTATCTGCCATATCCCCGATAAAATATTATAAAGCATATTAGAACCCCTATAGCAATTTGCCTTGTCAAGACAGATAGGTTAGGTTGTATGCCAAGCCACACCCAAGCTTTAATAACTATGTTTTAAGGCCCTAAAATATAGTTATTAAAGCTCTTGGGTGTGGCTTGGCAGTATACTCTACAACCAACCTACCTGAGAGAACTCTAATCTACCAGACCTGACATTTGACAGTTAAGAAAGTCCGTTAAGGTCAAATCACCCCACTCATCCCATCCCCCGCTAAACTGCCTAACTAAACGGCCAGCCATATAAAATATTAAAATGGCTTAAAGCCAATATTGCACTGATTGATTATGAAGAGGTTAAACTGTAAAACTAGCAAATCCTCGAAAACTCCTTTGGTAATTCTGATTAAGCCAAAGCATACAGGTGGCATACAGGTGCAGCAGTCTGAGCTAGTAAACCACACCCGCCGTGCTCAAACTCTAATTTAACTTTTAATTTAACCATTTCATTTCTGTATATAACTCATTTAATCTCAGAACGATAAAAATTTAACCATGTCTCCCAATGCAACCATGGCCTGGTAACCATGGTAATCTTGGTAACCATGGTAACCATGTATCACAATGTAACCATGTCTCTCCCTCAGGAAACGTGTTTATCATAGTGGCGACCCACAAAGTGAAAGCGATCTTCAGCGGATCTCAGGACACTACTAATCATCAAGTACCTTGCAATAATCGACCTCCTGTCCTCCATCCTTCTCTATCCCAACTTCATCTACCTAGTCTCGGTGGGACATTACAACCTCCCACCCTCTTACTGCATCCTACTTGGGATCTGGGAGATATACTTTCCCACCACATCTACCTTCCTAGTGCTGGTACTGGTAGCCTTCAAAGTGGATATGTTGCGGAATCCGTTCAGCTCACTAAATCACAACAGAGTTAAAACTCATATAATCTGTGTGATAACCTGTCTGTCTGGGGTCATTATCCCATCTGCACCCGTATACGGACTTGCTACGATGATATACGATCCAAAACGCCAGACATGCACCTTCGATTTCTATCCAGACTGGTATGAGGAACCTGCAAAATGTGTGTTTGTGTCCAGTGCAGTGTTTTTCTGTTGCGTGGCTCCCCTTGCAGCTATCACGGCTCTCAGTGTAGCGATTGTAGTGAAGGTCAAGGAGAGGACCAAGAAAATGGCACTGCAGAACGGGAAGGATGGGACTACACCGAACAAGGTAAAATTACTGCTTGGTAACCACATGGTAACCATGGTAACTAGTAACCATAGTTACACAGTTGATTCCTTGCAATGGCTGTCTTCAAATTTTTACTTTCGTCCAATTTTCTGTCGTAGAGTTAAAAATATTTTAACGACTTAACTTAAGCTGCTAGACGAATTAAGTGACCCTTCCCTAAAAACACAAAATTGATTCTAACCCCTCTTCCAATTCAGTCCGCCACAAAATCTATAAAAGTGGTTCTAACCCCCCTCTCCCTTTTTCAGTCCGCCACAAAATCTATAAAAGTGGTTCTAACCCCCCTCTCCCTTTTTCAGTCCGCCACAAAATCTATAAAAGTGGTTCTAACCCCCCCCCCCTCCCCCATAAAAAAAGTCGCTTGGCAAATTCCCTCGTCGCTCGGCAATTGGTTCGGCAACAACAGGTGGTTTGCCGAGCCAGTCGCTCGGCTAATCAAGGAAGTCGCCGTGTTTTCACCGCGTTCTTACAGAAAAAGTACATTTTTTCAGCACTTTTTTTCAAAATCTCCTGCTGAAAAATACAAAGTGCTGAAAAAATGTGCTTTTTCTGTAAGAACGCGGTGAAATCACGGAGACTTCCTTGATTAGCCGAGCGACTGGCTCGGCAAACCACCTGTTGTTGCCGAACCAATTGCCGAGCGACGAGGGAATTTGCCAAGCGACTTTTTTATGGGGGCTCTCCCTCCCAGTCCGCTACAAAATCTATAAAAGTGGTGCTGATGGTAGTCCTGGCGTATGCAATAACGTGGGCACCATTCTTCTTTGCATTCACATGCATGCCTTTATCATGAGGACTGAAATCCCCGTTCCAAGGTAAATAATACAGTCGGACTAAAATCCCAATTATCAATTTCATGGAAACATTGATTTTAAACATTGCAATGTAAAACTATTATTTTGCATTCTGAAATTCTGAAATTTTCCCATGTGGTCGCTATTGATATATTAGTTTGCATAATGCAAATTCAATTTTGCCGACTGAATAATTAAATTATGTCGAGGTAGTAGGTTGTTGAATATTAACTCCCTGATGAAAAGCTTTTCTAATTGCAATTAGACAATTTTGACCGGTTATCTAAGTTTTCACAGTACACCATTTCCGGTGGTCTAACCACTTAGACCACCGGTTACAGTGTACTGTGAAAACTTAGACCACTGCAAAAACACTAGTAATTATAAAGTAAAATACCGTTGCAGTGGCTATTGGTATGTGAAAAAAAATCGTTAGACACTGTCTAGTCTAGTCACACCGCACACAGGAGGGTGAACATTACGTCATACACAGTTACACACCAGCCCTAACTGACTGCACAGGGCACACCGCCCCTAAAAAAAAAACCCTTGTTAAATCCTTTCTTCCCTTGCAAACTATAGGTCACGTGATGAAGAAGTACGTGGTGGGATGGGAACCAAACAAAAAATGAGAGGAAGGGAAGCATGAGGGACAGAGCGGGGGAAGGAGAGAGAGAGGGGAAAGAGTAGGAGGAGAAGACGAGAGAGATATCGCAGAGAGAGAGGAGAGAGAGAGAAGCAGAGCGAGAGGATGATAGAGCGAGAAAGAAGTAGCATGTAGTCAGGATGTAGCTATATATATATCTATATATCTGCGAATAATACTCTTATTAGATGAAGATATAATACTATCATTAGTATAGTAATTAGTCAGATAGATATTATTATAGAGATTATTATCGGAGTAAGACGACCATCAGATAATATATGAGAAGATCTCTTATAGAGATCGACGTATAGGAAATATATATGACGAAGAGATCGAGAAGTATATATATAGAAGATATATAAGAGATATAGTATTCCTATATATATAGATAGATATAGATCGATATAGCATATAGCTGCTATTAGATATAGGATCTAGTCGAGAGAATATTATAGATGATTAGCGAGCTATAGTAATGAGAGATTATCGAATGAGATATCTCTATAGATCGTCGCTAGATAGCTAGGCAGCTCTATCTCTCGCAGATCTCTATCTAGAGATCCTATATATATATATCTCTAGTATGACTCTCTCGAACACGATCTCATCTATATCTATATCTCTATATATCTCTCTCTCTCTCTATCTCCTCTAGCTCTACTCTCTATCTCTCACACACAAACCAATTATCTTTCTCTCTCTCTCTCCTATATATATCTCCTCATCTCGTGATTCTATATATCTCTCTCTCTCTCTGTATCGATATCTATCTCTCTCTCTCCTCTCTCTCTCCGAGTCCCGACAAGCACAACGACACGCAGGGGGCCGCTCTTCGTCTCTATCATATCTTCAGCTCTGTCGCGATATATCCTATCGTTATCGCGATATCTCTCTCTCTTCTCGTCATAGCTCTCTCTCTCTCTCTCTCTCTCTCTCACTACTCTCTCTCTCTCTCACTCAATCTTTATCTCGTTCACTCAGTTTGTTTCCAAAATCATCTAATAAAATTAGATGACTGCTTTTACATGCTCTATTACACAACAATAATGTTAAAGATTCTTTCACTTTTAGGCCTCGCAGGCTCGGCCCAAAAGAACAACTACAGAGCTCGCAGGCTCGCTCAGTAGTTATACTTAGCGTGCCTCGCAGGCTCGGCAGGTAAGTAAAAGGATATACCTCGACCTATCGGTCTCGGTTCATTATTGTTGTATTTAGAACACTCGGCCTTCGGCCTCGTGCACTAAATAGTAATAGACAATTCTAACCAGTCATCTAATCATATATGAGCCACAGGAGACAAGATCATTCCGTTTATCTTGATAATTTTCAGTGAATATAAAACCTCATAATCCCAGTTCGATAGAAGAGAAACATAGTGTTGTGGAGTATAATAGCTGCATATTATTAAAATATTAGAATTTTCAATAGAAATATAATGAGAATATTGCACAGAGATAACTTGTTAGGGTTTATCGTAAAATAGTAAGCGAAGAACACGTCCACATTAACCCATTGCATACTCGTTATCACTTATCCCCCTCCCCCCAAAAAACACCACTGTTTTAACCTACCGCATCCGTTATCCCCCCCCCCCCACTACCACTGTGTTCTCCCCTCGGCCTCAGGGTTACTTAATAACTTATCCCCCTTCCTCTCAGGAGTGTGGTATTCTGGGCTAAAGCATCTCTCATGACGAACCAGGCCCCCTCAGAGTTAAACACCCCTTTTATTCCCCTAAAATACCTAAAATACCGCTTCCTCAGGAGTACCAATGTATATTACCACACTATTCCCCCTCAGGAGTGTGGTATTCTGGGCTAAAGCACACTAATACACAATTCCCCCTTCCTCTCAGGAGTGTGGTATTCTGGGCTAAAGCACACTAATACACAATTCCCCCTTCCTCTCAGGAGTGTGGTATTCTGGGCTAAAGCACACTAATACACAATTCCCCCTTCCTCTCAGGAGTGTGGTATTCTGGGCTAAAGCACACTAATACACAATTCCTCCTTCCTCTCAGGAGTGTGGTATTCTGGGCTAAAGCATCTCTGATGACGAACCAAGCAGTTAACCCCATTGTGTATATCTACTCTAACACTTTGATCCAGAAATATTTTGTGAGGGATGTCCTCCCTCCCTGTTTATCTCGACTCTTCTTCCCTTCGGTACCTCTTATTTCGACCAACACCCAGGCTTTCACTAGTCGCGCAGGTGCTGCCCTGATAAACGATCACAAACCTGTGGGGAGAGAGGGTCGAACAAGCCAGGGTGCAAGGAGGGCGGTAGGAAAGGTGGTTAGAAGAATGTCGAGAGTGATTCAGAATAGTACTGGTAGCAATGTGACTAACACTGTCAATGTCAGCAGTGTGGCTAGTGAACTTGATCATTTTGAGAAGGAACACCCAACAGTTCAACAGTTTGGGTTGAGTGCTGTTGTTCCAGCTGATGAACACCCAACAGTTCAACAGTTTGGGTTGAGTGCTGTTGTCCCAGTAGATGAACATCCAACGGTACAACTGTTTGGGTTGAGTGCTGTTGTTCCAGGTGATGAACACCCAACAGTTCAACAGTTTGGGTTGAGTGCTGTTGTTCCAGAAGATGAACATCCTATTCAACAGTTTGGGTTGAGTGCTGTTGTTCCAGGTGATGAACACCCAACAGTTCAACAGTTTGGGTTGAGTGCTGTTGTTCCAGGTGATGAACACCCAACAGTACAACAGTTTGGTGTTGTTGTCCCAGCTGAAAGTGCCGATGACAAGTTGCCAGTCGATGATAAATATGAGGATCAGTGATATGATGTATAAATTCGATTTTATTTAGCTTCAATTCTGATTGTATAATACATGTTTTTTCGGCTTTCAAGGGAATACCCTATCTATATTTAACGAAAATCGCCCAGCCCACTTTGGAAAATAATTCCGCAATTAACCCATGGCAATTATTTTGGTGACATGGACACATGTGAGACATCGAATCAAATCAAATTTTTTCGAAGGTTGTTCGCTAAGAGGGGTCTGCAGCGTATGCCAATGTTGCTTTTTTTTTAAAAGGTAAAAAAAACGAAGGCTACCGTCAGTACTGTCGAGACTGGTGATGATCTTACATTGATTGGTTTCTAGTACGGCTGCTGCATACCAAAATTAATGTGTCTATCAATGTGTCAGTATTGGCCGTTAAAAGCTTCTAAACTATCAGGTACCCTTTATCGTTGACCCACCCACGAAGAGAGCATTGGTCAATCTTTCAACTTTCATTAGGAAACCCACGAAGCTAGGAGAGCATGGTCAGGATTTAGTAACTTGTCTCGACTTTCCTATGTCCTAATGTCCTATAGGACATTATAATTACAATCAGGTATTAGGACCTTTTATCGCTGACCCCCACGAAGAGAGGAGAGCATTGGTCAACAAGCATTGGCTGACAAGTGCCAATTTGATAACCTGTCTCGACTCTCCTATGTCCTATTGTCCTATATTGTAAGAGGAAATAATTATAAAACCAGTCGAGACAAGTTATTATTATATTTGGAGTTTTTTTTTTTTTTTTTTTTTGGGGCATTAAGCTAAGGCGTACCAAGTCTCATACCACCCGGGTATAGACGGCATAGCCTGGAACCCTCCGTACGAACTCCCTTGTAATTCAAGGGAGAGCAGTGCACATTGGAGGGCCCTACGCTTGTCATTGTGTCTGTCTTGGTCTGTCTTTGTAGGGTTAGAACACTGCCTACTTTTCCCCACGATAATTGCAGTGTTGGCAGACGGCCGCACTCTTTGCGTTACCGGCACAACTCGCTCTGCTCGTTGGTACTAGGTATTAGGTGGCTAACCAAAGAGTAGAATTGAAGGTATAAACAACATCATAAATGAGTGAATGAAGGTATCGTTTTGCCTTTGAGAGTTTCTTGAGTTTAGTTTGGTCTGGAACAAGGTATCGTTTTGCCTTTGAGAGTGACATGTGGTTGGTTTGGTCTGGAACAAGGTATCTTTTTGCCTTTGAGAGTGTCTTGAGTTTAGTTTGGTCTGGAACTAGGTAACGTTTTGCCTTTGAGAATGTCTTGAGTTTGGGTCTGGAATCCCGATGTTTACCGTGTTTTGAATAGTCAATTACATTCATAATATAAACTTTACACAATCTGTGAACAGACAATACGGACAGGTGAACTTACAGAATTTTGATGAATGATTGGTACCGTGATGTTGTTGATGATGAGATGAGAGGTGTATGCATTTCCAGTGGAGATGAAGATAAACAAAAACGATTAAACACAGATAAGGGGTAGGACTGAATGTAGCACCAATGGACTGTAAAATGTTCTAGAATACTATGTGGATGGGACAGATAAGAACATTTGTTAGTTGTTACACGCGATAAGCGACTTAGTGCACCAAAACACAAGGATTGTCTCTGTAGTGTGGTGTTTAGCAATGTCCGCTATATTGGGAGAGGTGGGTGGGGGAGGGCGGGTGGGGGTGGGGCGGTGGGTAATATTGACCAAGAATGTAGCTGTAATTTAGTGATGAGACTAGGCCAGGCCCGAGAGACAGTTCAGTGGTAACTGGGAGGTCATGTGTGATGGAAATCAGAACTAGAGACATATTTGAGTTGTATTTTACTGAGGAAAACAGCCCTTTTTGGTGTATGAGACAAGCAAAAGTGAAACGAAATGCAACGTAACGAACGAGTAATGAATAGAATTCTGCTCTGTGACTTGTTAGTGCTCCTTTATAAAACACGCAATGGCAAAGTACAAAGTTTCCCAAATTTAATTTAATGCGAAATTCCAAAGTTTTGGTCGATTTTGGTCTATTTTGCTGCCCTAAACTAACTATTGGACTGTGTGTTGCCGGAAAGACTGCTCTCTGGGGACTGAGAGATCATATTGTTCTCGAATATTGGTATTTGAGGCGGATTTAAGTCACATTTTAGTGAGGGGAAGAGCTAATATTGACCAAGAATGTAGCTGTAATTTAGTGATGAGACTAGGCCAGGCCCGAGAGACAGTTCAGTGGTAACTGGGAGGTCATGTGTGATGGAAATGAGAACTAGAGCCATATTTGAGTTGTATTTTAATGAGGAAAACAGCCCTTTTTGGTGTATGAGACAAGCAAAAGTGAAACGAAATGCAACGTAACGAACGAGTAATGAATAGAATTCTGCTCTGTGACTTGTTAGTGCTCCTTTATAAAACACGCAATGGCAAAGTACAAAGTTTCCCAAATTTAATTTAATGCGAAATTCCAAAGTTTTGGTCGATTTTGGTCTATTTTGCTGCCCTAAACTAACTATTGGACTGTGTGTTGCCGGAGAGACTGCTCTCTGGGGACTGAGAGATCATATTGTTCTCGAATATTGGTATTTGAGGCGGATTTAAGTCACATTTTAGTGAGGGGAAGAGCTAATATTGGCCAAGAATGTAGCTGTAATTTAGTGATGAGACTAGGCCAGGCCCGAGAGACAGTTCAGTGGTAACTGGGAGGTCATGTGTGATGGAAATGAGAACTAGAGACATATTTGAGTTGTATTTTAATGAGGAAAACAGCCCTTTTTGGTGTATGAGACAAGCAAAAGTGAAACGAAATGCAACGTAACAAACGAGTAATGAATAGAATTCTGCTCTGTGACTTGTTAGTGCTCCTTTATAAAACACGCAATGGCAAAGTACAAAGTTTCCCAAATTTAATTTAATGCGAAATTCCAAAGTTTTGGTCGATTTTGGTCTATTTTGCTGCCCTAAACTAACTATTGGACTGTGTGTTGCCGGAGAGACTGCTCTCTGGGGACTGAGAGATCATATTGTTCTCGAATATTGGTATTTGAGGCGGATTTAAGTCACATTTTAGTGAGGGGAAGAGCTAATATTGGCCAAGAATGTAGCTGTAATTTAGTGATGAGACTAGGCCAGGCCCGAGAGACAGTTCAGTGGTAACTGGGAGGTCATGTGTGATGGAAATGAGAACTAGAGACATATTTGAGTTGTATTTTAATGAGGAAAACAGCCCTTTTTGGTGTATGAGACAAGCAAAAGTGAAACGAAATGCAACGTAACGAACGAGTAATGAATAGAATTCTGCTCTGTGACTTGTTAGTGCTCCTTTATAAAACACGCAATGGCAAAGTACAAAGTTTCCCAAATTTAATTTAATGCGAAATTCCAAAGTTTTGGTCGATTTTGGTCTATTTTGCTGCCCTAAACTAACTATTGGACTGTGTGTTGCCGGAGAGACTGCTCTCTGGGGACTGAGAGATCATATTGTTCTCGAATATTGGTATTTGAGGCGGATTTAAGTCACATTTTAGTGAGGGGAAGAGCTAATATTGACCAAGAATGTAGCTGTAATTTAGTGATGAGACTAGGCCAGGCCCGAGAGACAGTTCAGTGGTAACTGGGAGGTCATGTGTGATGGAAATGAGAACTAGAGACATATTTGAGTTGTATTTTAATGAGGAAAACAGCCCTTTTTGGTGTATGAGACAAGCAAAAGTGAAACGAAATGCAACGTAACGAACGAGTAATGAATAGGACCTTTTATCGCTGACCCCCACGAAGAGAGGAGAGCATTGGTCAACAAGCATTGGCTGACAAGTGCCAATTTGATAACCTGTCTCGACTCTCCTATGTCCTATTGTCCTATATTGTAAGAGGAAATAATTATAAAACCAGTCGAGACAAGTTATTATTATATTTGGAGTTATTAATAAGTAAAAGTTACTGGTTTAATTGGGTCGAGGTGACTGAGCCGTCGAACGGGGAAATCGACTTCATGATCATTAATCCAGAGTTTCTGAGTTTAAAATACAGTATAAAACAGCCGATAGTTGATAAACGGGACAAATGAACTTTTAATCAAATACAATCACATAAACTGAATGACAAATAAGATATGACATATTCTCGACATACCACTTTTAATTAATATGTCGTGATTACTGTTTAATAGCCCAACTGGTCATTCCGAAAAATCAGATACAAACACATTAATGTGCCGCACTGTATATGAGTTACTCCAACCCTCCAGTTTCAATGCTTGTTTAACGAAGGAAGTAACCAAGCGATCCACTGGATTCGATATATCTAGGCGCATATCATATTCCCACAGTACTGATGTATTAGCACTATCTTTATATCGGATATCTCGAACAGCAACAATCCTTGTGTTTAAACAGGGTTCTTGCTTTCTAACCAGTTAGGCGTATTAAACAGGGCACATGTTATCTGCAGCGCTCACATATCATGATAATGAACTACATTAACCGTAGTATTATGCACTATGCTGCAGGGACATCACACACACACACACACACATCACCCACACACATGATATTGTATATATGTCGTGATTACTGTTTAATAGCCCAACTGGTCATTCCGAAAAATCAGATTTTTCGGAATGACCAGTTGGGCTATTAAACAGTAATCACGACATATTAATTGAATTCGTGATCCTCGGATCAACTGCACGAAATCAGTGATGGCACCTCGTACCGTTGAACGGTCGATTGATTCAATAACCTGTTGTTCAGGCTTGATCAATATCATGTGTGTGGGTGATGTGTGTGTGTGTGTGTGATGTCCCTGCAGCATAGTGCATAATACTACGGTTAATGTAGTTCATTATCATGATACCACTTTTATTTAAAATAATTATAATTAAAGCATATGGCCCATCTTTACCTAGAGTTTCTGTAATCTGTATGATTTACAACTTATTACCGTCTTGGGAATTGAGCCAAACACTTTGTCCTTCAGATATTATCCTGGCTAGCACATTTTCATGGTTTTACCTCGCCAGATAGTCCCACTTCCAGTGTATTTTATATTGAACCTCCAGTAAGGGCTCTCTCAGAGCACTGGCTTCTCTTGTTTTAAAAATCGTCGAAAAAGCTCTCACAAAAAGAAGAAAACACATGGCTCCAAATAGTCTCCACTAGACAGTACGTACAACATGTACAAAACAGACAGATAGTACACATGTACATCTGCAGCATCTACCATGTACAAAAAACAGCATGGGATATTCATAGTTCTGAACAGCCAGCTGAGACCTCAGGTCTCAGAGATGAACACTAAACAGTCGCGTGACTGAACTTGAGGTTCAGTTACGATCTGTTTTACAACAAGGCGCTATTTACCGCAGATCAGCTCTCTTTACACATTGGCAAAAAAATATTAAAAATATAAAGTCACGTACGCACGTTCCTTGATCTGTTCGACAGAATTACTCGGCAGAATTACTTGAACTAGCTTTACTTGAATTACTTGAGTTAGCTTGAACAAATATATATGTTTTGTGTTCCGCATATATCAGATGAGTCCCTGAAGCCCCCAGTACGTTGACAACAAGATAAGAGCACCCTGTAACCACCAACCAGTACCAACTATCCTGGAGGCCCCATTGACATACTCAGGCATCTCACCATTACACAGGTCCACATAGCACGGCACATTATAGGCACATTCCCCCAGCTCACTATTCAGGGAATATTTAGAACTCTCTGTCATGAGGGATTTAGTAAGGATGGGAATCACACTGTCACATGCAGCGTGGGCGTAGGCACATGACTTCCAGCGGAGTTCGAATTTAACTGTGTTGATGATGTATTGGGTGCGGAATGAAAAGCAGGCATCGTTCTCATCCCCTGAACACTGTTCTGTGATGTTTTCTTGATTACAATCTGAATAGAGAGGGGATGTTGTTAGACACGGTTTATTGATTTAAATAGACAGCTGAGTTTTTATTACGATACTAGAGCCAGATTTGTAACTGTTATTGTTGAAAAATAGTATTTCTAGTTTACCGGATTTATGTACCTATTCGATCGCTGAGTAGTCCAACAGATTCGGGTACTCTAGTTCCGTTCAGATAGGTGAAATCCATGCATTTGTGGCACTCGAGAGCAGAGGTTGTGTTGAGACAAAGGATGAGTAACAAACCCACAACCGTCCACATAATTACATAGAGCTGTCAAGTGGATTATAATTATATAGAGCTGTTGTTGAAAAGAAATTAAGAGGAAAATAAAAGACTGGAAAGAAGAAGGGGCAATTATAAAAGACCGGAGCTAATGCACGTAAGGCTAGAGTTTTAATTGATGCGTTAATAAAGTGTAAAGACAAAATTAATAGGGCCCGGAAATCAGACAGCCACTAAATAACATACAAAATTAATTTTATCAACTACAACCAATCATTGACAAATCCACTATGTGTCATAAACAATAAGTTATTGGTCCCCGTGTGTATTATAGGACCCCTACAACAGGCTTCACGCCCATGGCAACTTGTTGAGTAAGGGCAACAGCTTTTATAAAATCAAATCAAAGGCATGATGCTGATGGAAATCTACTACTTCGCTCCGACGCTGTCAGAGCATTGGTCTGACAGTACGGACGTACAGGACAAAAGAAAATATATTTGATTTTTGAATAACTATCTTCATAATGCACATACTGCGGAATATGATAACACAATGGAGAGGTCAATAAGATCAATGAGAAAAGGGTCAATATGGTCAATAAGATCAATAAGAAAAGGGTCAATATGCTCTGACAGGCGAAGAGAGCTACATAGTACAGTACTGTCGAGCAATAAAAGGATCACAGTGATAAAGGATCTCGCTGTGAGTTACGTGATCTGCTCACATACAGTACGGGATGTCAGAACCGCGCTATATAAACTAGTTTTGATACGTGAAGGTTACTGGAAGAAAATCGAAATGGAAATGGATCAATTCAGTTTATTATAATTTGGAGATGTCGCGTCGAAGTGATGGTCGTTCGTTCAGCGGTATCTAAGCGACAGTGCTCCTTCATAAAACACTTTATGTGCCCAAAGCTGTAAAGCTGTTGCTCACACTTTTGGAACTTCCAGTGGAAGTTTATCAATATTTTCGAATGACTTTTAACATGTCAGTCCACATAGTTACCAATTCAGTTGCCATGGCAACAGTGTTATTGACGTTGAAAGGGCGAAAAGAAGCCGGGTGGGTTATCAAAAGGCCTTACTTGAAGCGCACCCAATGGGTGCGCTAGTCTCTATTATAATTTGGAGATGAACGTCGAAGTCGAAGTCGTTCGTTAGGCGGTATCTAAGCGACAGACTGCTCCTTCATAAAACACTTTATGTGATCAAAGCTGTAAAGCTGTTACTCACACTTTTGGAACTTCCAGTGAAAGTTTGTCAATATTTTCGAATGACTTTTAACATGCCAGTCCCCATAGTTACCAATTCAGTTGCCATGGCAACCGTGTTATTGACGTTAAAAGGGGCGAAAAGAACCACCCGGCGAAGCCGGGTGGGTTATCAAAAAGCCCTTACTTGAGGCGCACCCAATGGGTAGTAGTAGTACCATAAAATACAAACAGTACGTTTCCAGCTAGGCTATCTTCCAAGCACTTTCAATCTAGGCTTGAGTAGAGGGAAGTATAGATCACGTACGAGCTTCTTTTACTATTCTTAGAACCGGGTTGTTGAGTAACATGAAGATGGGGAAAATAATGGGATACAATACTTTCTTCCCATACTGCAGCCGAGCAACCATTCACGTTTCAATTTCATACCTCTCTCAATCAATCTCTCTCACTCTCCCTCTCTCTTACTCTCTATCGCTCTCCCATTTACCTTGCTTATATCTATATACTAACTGGGTTGATGAGTAGCAACTAGAATGGACTGGAAAAAACAACAAGGGAATCTTCTTCCGCTATATTGGCCAACTACATAAGCCCGATTGGCCAACTACATAAGCCCGAATCTGCCATTGGCGGTTCAGTTGCGGTATCAATACTTTGATCTAAATTCCACCGAATACTAACCTAACTTTGTTTTAGTTACTCAAACCTTTTCTCTCCGTTGCTTTATATGTACCCAACTCCAACTTTCTCTCCCATGGCTCACTGTAAATTTATCTGTGTTCCACTATCTTGATATTATGCTGTCTACCCCTCCCTCTCCCACTCCCCCAAAGTTCACTTTAAACAGGGGGCAATCTCTGTGATTGAATCCAGTTTACATCCTTTCCAACAAAACATGTCTCCCCCTCCCGACCCCCCCCTCTTGTACTAGAACGGTGTGGTATACAGGATCATCACCAAATATATTATATATTATAGGTGCTGCCCTTATAGCTTGTCGTTCTAGAAGTCTATAGCATTTTCCTCCAAATTTTAACTACTCATCTCACCAGATCTCACCACTATGGATAATTCTTCCCAAAAAAGCTCAACCACGGATACAGAATCACCCTGTATGACATATAAGAAGGAAAGTAATATAAGCATTATTTTCCTTCTTCTCTAGAAACTTCTCCGTTGCTATTGCTCTCAGCTAGATTTTGTTTTTTACCCAAGATTGGTTAAATTTTAGTTTCCAAAATACTGATCCTCAATGTACAGAGTCATGAACGGATCAGAGTTCTATCTCCCGACGATGGTATCTATTCCCCTGGCGATTAGCAACTTTGTCGTTGCCTTCGTCGCCATCACTGGTAACGGCCTCGTCCTCTATTCCTCTCTCCGATATAATGCCATTCAAATTGATGAAATATCACTGGAGCTGCTTAGGAACCTCGCATTGGCTGACGTGTTGTATGCTATCTGTACTATTCTCCCCTACTTCATCACCCTGTCCGTCCGAGAGTGGGTGCTTGGCCCGGTTTACTGCCTTATCCAGGGTAGAATCTCCTACATCCCGTGTTCAGTAAACGCCCTTACCGTCCTCTCTATATCGGCATACCGACTGAAACTCATCATTTCCCACCACATCTCTCTGAGGACAGTTAGGGTGGTGATTGCCATGATCTGGATGTTTACTATCTCTATCGGTGTCATAGGGCATATCTACCAACTGGGGGCATTCTTCAACCCTTATATCGGGGCGTGTATGAGTGATGTCGGGGCGACATCCATCCTGATGTTCTATCTAATTGTCATCGTGTGTATTCCTCTCGCAGGAATTCTATCTATCAATCTGGTTCTGCTGGGGGTAGCGATGCGGGAATACCACTCTATTAACAGCCGAGTCAACTTCAAAGCATTGTTCGTCATCATGGCCCTATCAGGGTCATTCGTGTTGAGCTGGGGACCCTATCTTGTCTTTACCTTCACATCAATGGCATCGCCTGATATCCCTCCGAGCACGGAGCTGATCATTTTCAATATATACAATCTGGACGTCTTTTGGAATCCCCTCCTTTACACGGTAACCAACAAACGCTTTGGGAGATATGTCCATGGCTTGATCTGTGGTGTGTTTGGATCTGGGAGTGGATCGGATGGGCAAGGTGTTTCTGATCGGAACGGAAATCGGCAAGGAAGTATTCCTACTCCGGTCAGTGATAAAGGAGCTACCACCAATGTGTCCAGTGTGTGAACTGTGTGTGAACTGTGTGAACTGTGTGAACTGTGTGTGAACTGTGTGAACTGTGTGAACTGTGTGTGAACTGTGTGAACTGTGTGAACTGTGTGTGAACTGTGTGAACTGTGTGAACTGTGTGTGAACTGTGTGAACTGTGTGTGAACTGTGTGAACTGTGTGAACTGTGTGTGAACTGTGTGAACTGTGTGTGAACTGTGTGAACTGTGTGAACTGTGTGCAGATGGAGTTGTAAATAAATCCCACAAATGAACAACAAGGATCCGGATAACTTGACACTGTTGAAGGAAAATGAAACTACTGTAAAAAGAGGGATACATGAACATTGAAAACGGTAGAATATATATCACTGCGCTGGCAAGCGCAAAGGTGGCCATCCCCTCCCCCCAGCCGCGCGTGCCAGAGTGCAGTAATAACTTTTTTCACTTTTTAGCCAAAAATGGCATTTTGCGACGCCCATAGGGAGGGCCCCACTGGACCAATCAGTCTGAAATTTGGTATACAGTGTCACAAAGTCTAGATCTACTGTAGTTTAAAAGGGAAAGTCTCTATCTCTTTTGGTTTTAGAGATATGGCATCGTGAAAAAAGCAATAAGTGTCCCGGGTCTATCTATCTATCTATCACTGCACTGGCAAGCGCAAAGGTGACCATCCCCTCCCCCCAGCCGCGCGTGCCAGAGTGCAGTAATAACTTTTTTCAGTTTTTAGCCAAAAATGGCATTTTGCGACGCCCATAGGGAGGCCCCCACTGCACCGATCGGTCTGTTTAAAAGAACAAGTCTCTATCTCTTTTAGTTTTAGAGATATGGTATCGTGAAAAAAGCAATAAATGTCCCGGGTCTATGTATCGGAACAAGATTTTTAATATCTTCTCTGGCTGCTAATCTCACTTTCTCTCTCACACAATAGGTAGAGCAATGGACGCGAAACCCAGAGGTTGTCGGTTCGAGCCCGGCCCTCGCCAGATATTTTTCTAATTTTCCTCCCTATTTAATCCTGAACAGATCTCATTCATTGAGGTTTATGTATCTATGGATAGACGCTGTTTTTACCAAAGTTGTCTAATTGTTCTTCTCATATGGATGAATCAACTGATGAGTCAGATCTGTCAGATTGATATATTTTTGGCGTAGAGTTATAGAAGTGTTACAGAGACTACATAATTTAAAAAATGACTTTTGTCAGCTGTAACTATTTATCCCTGCAAATGTGCGTTTAATTCTTGTATTTATTCATTACTAGCGCACCCATTGGGTGCGCCTCAAGTATAAAGGGCATTTTGATAACCCACCCGGCTTCGCCGTGTGGCTCATTTCGCCACTTTCAACGTCAATAACACGGTTGCCATGGCAACTGAATTGGTAACTATGGTGACTGGCATGTTAAAAGTCATTCGAAAATATTAACAAACTTCCTCTGGAAGTTCCAAAAGTGTGAGCAACAGCTTTACAGCTTTGGGCCTATAAAGTGTTTTATGAAGGAGCAGACTGTCGCTTAGATACCGCCTAACGAACGACCATCACTTCGACGTTCATCTCCAAATTATAATAGAGATTTTTTCCCTGCCCGGGTGAATGCCCGAAGGGCATTCACCCGGGATGATGTTTTTAGCATGCACGTGCTAAAAAGATCATTCAGGGTTTAGAAATCAGCAGATCGTGTAGTTAACTAAAAGTGTCCGTCCGTCTGTCCACCGTTACACATAGTAACAAAGTCTGCTCCTTCATAAAACTTTCATCTCACGCTTCGTTGATTCAACAAAGTAAATGATTAACATACATTGTGGTGCGCAATTACTCGCTGATAGCACTTCTCACTACCACCTGAAATCACTTTGGGCACCCTACAGCCATGCTATGAAGTGGAAGAACGTCTTCCAAGCATGAAACTACTGTCACACTAGTGACTCGAGTTGAGATGCGGTTAAAGTTGAAGCACTTGGTAACCGACTGGGGTCTCCTAAGCAACTGCCTTGGTTGCCACTTGCCATATCAACTGTTTTGATTACCATAGCAACTGCTTTGGTTACCATAGCAACTTACTTAGTTACCTTAGTAACCAACATCGCATCATCCAAAAAAATGCTCTTTGAGCAAAAAATTCATCAGGAAATCCAGTTTTGAAGCTTATTTATCAATTTTAAATCCATTTGCGGCAGGGAAACACCGCATTATGAATACATAATGCAATAATTCTTGTTGAGAGAAAACGACATAAGATAGACACTTCTCGAAGTCGTTCGTTCAGCGGTATCTAAGCGACAGACTGCTCCTTCATAAAACATTTCATGTACCCAAAGCTGTAAAGCTGCCATTTACACTTTTGGAACTTCCAGTGGACGTTTATTAATATTTTCGAATGCCTTTTAACATGCCAGTCCCCATAGTTACCAACTCAGTTGCCATGGCAACCGTGTTGAAAGGGGCGAAAAGAACCACCAGGCGAAGCCGGGTGGGTTATCAAGATGCCCTTACTTGAGCGCACCCAATGGGTGCGCTAGTTATCTAGGTTACTGAATTGATCCATTTCCAACTTCCCCAGTACCCGGGAATTCCCCCTGCATATAAAAGTACATTCAAAGTGTACAGCTGATCCCATTAAAAGTTTCTAAAAGTTTCTAAAACTCTTCCTTGTCTCAAGTTTCCGGTTCCATTTTATTTTCCATGTGGTATCTTTACCACTTTGTACAATTAATGTACAAGGCTCTGATCAGTCTTGGAGCAGCTAAAACTTAGTAAGGTAGTACATTAGCTATTACCAAGAAGATTCTCTTCCCCATTTAGTTCTTGCTCAGATCTCATATTCAGATTACCAAGAAGGAGTTTGCCAAACTCAGTTTGGGCTTGTTTTCTCTAGATGGCCTCTAGGTAAAACAAACCCTGAAGTGTTCTTAGAAACAGCTTAAGGTATTAAACCTGCTAGTATAGCAACTGGGGAAATTTTTCAAAGAAAACATAAACTTTTCTTGTCCCTGTTTTCAAGTCAATTAGTAAGATCGCCTCAGTTGCTGGTATAGGTTTGGTTCCAAGAACACATTAGGGTTTGTTTTACCTGATTTCAACTAGAGAAAACAAAACCTTCTTGGTAATTGCTAATATCTTTATGACATATTCAATTCGGTGCAATACTAAGAAAGTTGATAAGTTGTTTGTTTTTGTGTTCAACAAGCAGCAAGACCTCCAGTACAAATAGTTGGAACTAATGTGGAAAACAAACATAACTATCGTGGTCTAATGTTGTCTAATGGTCTGGTATGTTGATCATCGTGGAAGGTCTCTTCAACCAATCTTCTGCTCAATCATCATCTGCCCGCGCTGTTCTCGAGAGTAGGGTATAATAGTCTGACAGCCCTTATGCAAAATCGTTTTTATTTTTACTTTCATTAATCATTATAATTGAGTCTAAGACTTCAGAGCCGTCATCCACCTTGTAACTACTGTGTAGTTTCCGGGAGGGAGAGTTCATGTGTTTGCCAGTATATTATTATTATATTAGTAATAACTGGCATGAAGAACACACAGCCAAACCTCATCAAGCCAAACTTTGACATACCGTGCCAATTACACCCCAGCTGGCCAGCTAGGAGGCTTGACTGTTTGACTCGTCGTCGACCAGCGACATGGACTAACTAGCCATGGTTGACAACCGGAAAGTTTTAACCGGAAAGTTTTTATTTATGTTCATCACGTTTTTTAAGTTATTTTTGGCCGCACCTCGATTTACCGTGACAATTAAACCCCAGCTAGAAGTCCGGTAAATCGAGGCTTGACTGTTTGACTTGTCATATTATGGCTGTCGACAAACGTGACCTGTTATACGGATAGTTATAATGCAGTCTGCCGCTGACAAGTTTTATAAGTTATTTTTGGCCGGGCTGTCATTTCCATATTCACTTTCTGTACATCTAATTTTCTACAACGCTTCTATTCACTATTGCAGTATAGTGTGATGTAGTTGCAGGAATAGCTATAGGATGGTCTGGATTGTATGGATTCTGCCAATATATCCAATACGATATTGTTAGAGCATTGTACAGTATCGGAGAGCAATTGTTCATTGAAGTTGTGAAGCTGAAAGATTATGTACATTGTTTGCCATGCTACGCAGTCTGTCTCTGTCTGGCGCCGCGACCCATCTGAGAATCAAATGGGGTATGGCGCCGCCATACAGGTCTGTCTCCGGGCTCGCGTAAGCTCACACCGGGCCTTCGGCCCGGCCCGGTGTGAGAGCTGACAGGCAAGGAAGATGTCAATACACTGTGTGAACATTATATCATGTGTACACTTTCCTATTGTACATGTATTGTACATCGTACAATGGGAAAGTGTAAAATATCATTTCGTCATTCCCGCGTGATGCCCATTGTACTTCTACTAAAAAGCAAAATTAATGGCATTGTCTATAGCTATTCTCCAAACAATATAGCCCCTCCCTTTTGACGCAATCCAGCTTTTTCCTCCTCGTGAAACCATGGCAACAGAGTTAATGCCACACCCATCTCATTGTTTTGAGTTTCCCAACACCCTCTAATTCTCCATTGTTATGAATTGCTAATCACATGATAACTGAGTCACACATATCTCACATGGTCTAGCTAAATAATCTCACATCTGACATATTTCACCATCTGTGCTTCAAGTTCCATGTGTATTGTGTAACGTTCTCATGCCCTCATAATATGAGGACATGACAGAGCGGCACATGTCCTCATAATTATCATGTGTAATTGCGTACTCCTATAATAATTCCACGGCCATATCATTTGCATTATATGCATGTTAAGACCTCTGAACTGGCCATGTTCCAGAAACTTCTTTTTCACCGCGGCAGCAGCGGGCCATGTGATGTGCAGAAGGTCGAAGAAGCATAAAATTCCAGTCAGTAGCTGCTGTTGCAGACGTCACAGTTCGAGGCAGTATAATTTGATTTGAAAATATGATGCTATTAATCTTAATAAGCTTCGGTAGCTCTCTCTCTTCTCTTGCGTCAGTAGATTGTCAATTAAAACAGCTCTCCTCCATTTCTTGATTTTTCTCCAATTTGGATTCCGTTCAAATAGTTTGACAGTTTTAGTTTGGAATATACTCTGCCATGTCAATCATGCTCTGACAGAATATATGATACCATTCAACAGACATTATTAGTTTATTGTGTGAACAAAACCATTATCTATGAACTGTGACATCTATATTGTATGTCGAATGCCATTGTCACAAGCTAATTGTCGCTTTCAGCTTTTTGTTCAAACAGTTCCTGCTTTTTCTACAAATCTTCATTTTACAATTATTGTACAAGCAATTTGTTGAGTGGTACAACACATCTTTTTTAGGATATTGTTCAGGATTTGAAGAAACATGGTTCGTTTTGGTATTATTGTGTGTGATGGCAACCCAAAATGGATTTCCATGCTTGAAGACATTGCAACTGAGTAAGTGTGAAGTTTGTTATGTTCTAAACCTCCTTTACATTTGTGTTTCGCGGGCGGGGCGCGTGCAACAGGGTCTAGCTAGCCAATGTGAAGTATGATGCACTGCCCTTATTTCCTGGACTAGCCAGCTGAATTCAATAATCGTCTCCACAATTTCCAATTTAAAATTATACTTTAGTTCAAAGTCAAATATTATTTCAGGTTTTTCTATAGACCCGGCGACCACCCTCTAGAATATTTCCACGCCTGGAAGGGAGATGTACCAACCCTTGCCAGTACATCACATCTAGATGGTCTCATATCACTTGGGTCAGCCCATATGGTTAGTACTGCGTCATGGCACCTCTTAGAATCGCTTTTCACTCCATTAAATGTATAGATGGGATTGAAATATGCAGCTTCTCGCTCAATCTGATATGCACATGAACCCTATTTAGTAGCCTGATGACATCATCCCTATTATAGGTGGACCAGGTAGATTCTACACCATGGATGAGACAACTTGGAAACTTCTTTCTCGCCGTGGAGAACAGTTCAATCAAGGTACACACTTACAAAAACACGTGTATGCACTATGCACTAACATGTAAACCTAACCCCATATCCTAACGCTAAAAGCAGTGCTTGTTAAAACTTAAAACTAATCCAATACCCATTTATCATCAATTGGTTATCCCAAAAACCCCAAACCACCTATTACATTTCAGCTGGTATGTATCTGCTTCAGTCACCAACTGATAAACCACGTGTACGGTGGAACAGTGGGTAAAGGAGACTGTGGGTTTGTGTTTGGGGCTGCTGACACTGTTATCAACTTTTCTGCAATCTCGGAACACAATCAACTGACGTCATTGTTCAAGAGATACTCAACGGGAGGCAGTATGAGGTTGCTGGAGTCACACAGGTATTATACAAATACACAGGTATTATAGGTTGTTGGAGTCACACAGGTATACAATGCAATATCCCCCTGAGCCCATGATAGGATGTTACAATGCAACATCCCCCAAAGGATATTGGCACGGAGAAACAGCTGCACTTTCACCAGGAGAACACATGCGTTAGCGCAGCAACGCAGCGTGGTGAAAGCTGCAGGTTTCTCCTAGTGAATATCTTTTGGGGGATTGAACTTTTTATACGCGTCTACTGGTACAACTGAGTCAAGCGAATCTAATACAATACAATCAAATACTGCTTTAGATGAAACCTTGTTTAGTATCAAGGTTCAAAGGCCAAAGTAAACATTTATCAGTTTAATTAAAAGTTGAATGTATCGCAGCTTAACTTGCAAAAGTGAAACAGTTCACGCCAACATGGTGTGTTGTAACTCAAACTCGAATCAACTAACTACTATTACCTATTTTACTCTATTATTTTAACTATAGATAGTTGATTTGGAGTTAGAGTTAGTAAACTTATTTAAACTTTATCAGCTAACTTTTAACATATTGTTCTACAGGGATGGAGTTGCTATAATAACATTATTCTATACAGGGATGAAGTTCAGCTAACAATATTGTTCTACACAGGGATGAAGTTCAGAAGATAGCTAAGGGCGGTGTTCTAATTGGAAGTTCTAAAAGCTGTAAAAACGAAATGGTACTAGTCAGAAACAATATCATCTCTTTGCAGTCTCATCCTGATCTGTCACCAGGTTAGAGCTACTATTGATAATACATAATAGTACACATGAGCCTATAGCTAGTAATAGTTGTAGTAATAGTAGTTAATAAAAGTTAAAGTACTAGATTAAATATTCGCCAGGTAAAAGCTACTAGTTAAGTTAGAGAGATTCTATAACTGAATATTATATTTTTAGATCAGTTTTACAGCTTGAGCAATAGTTCATTTTATAAACCAAAATAATATGTGGTATGAAAAAATGTAGTAACAAAAAACATATATGCGGACACGAAATGGCATAATTATTTTTGATCTTTATGTTAATTCTAAAGTGAATTCCTTTCGTACAGAATTGATGATGCTGGGGGGGGGGGCTCTCCTAGTGCCGGTGATATCGCTTTGCGATAGTCCCCTGTGGGCTTGCCGTTGGGCGTTGGGATGCCCAGGCGGTGCAGGCACTCTGCAGACATGGATAAATCTCAACATATGTTCCCTTTTCAGAGTTGATGATGGATAAGATCTGGCCCGCACTGATAAGTAAAGGAGCTGTAAGTGAAGCTAAAAGAGAGTTCTACGAAGCCGAAATGACAAATCTCCACACCATCCCTTGTCTTCAGCTGATACGAGAGTTCTTGAAACACTGAGAGAGAAATACCAAAACAGGGGATATATATTTTGAGAGTTATATAGATAGGGACATTCAATTGGATTGTAGAATGATATCAATGAAAGTCAGGGACTGTATTTACTAAAATTCGGTTGTGTTCTTCGTTATAGAAGATCAATAATCTCACTGTGATTTGTGGGGATTGTGTCCTCAGGAGAACTCGACAGGGCAATGAAATAATATATAGTAGTCAAGCCTCGATATACCGTGCACTTCGGATTTATATATTGTTCAAAAACCCTTCTCGACCGAGTAGGTAAATCGGGTTCCAACTGTGTAATTAATTAACTATTAATTATTCTGACAGCTATGATGAATATGATATTTTCTTTCATAAAACTCCCAATGAAACTTGTTTATTTTGACCAAAATGTGGAAGATGTGGTTTCTGCAGTAAGTTAATACTCTCATCTCCAGCCTAGCTTCTCATGTAGAAAACTCAATTGGGACAGACCAACGACCCCCCTTGATTTAGTTTTATAGCTTCTTCTGAAGAGAGCTAAAGAGAGAGGAGTCCTGCAGCCATCACCTCATGTTTTTAGTTTTTACTTCCTACTGTGAATCCTAGCTCCAGTGCTGCGTGTTAAGAAGACTTTGCTTTTACTAGCTGATATTCGGCATGTTTATAAATTGCAGTAGTATTTCATCCCTGTTGTTAAAGGGATACACCAGGTTAAGATTTGTTACATGTTCTACATGTTCACACTTGATTGTATCCATCCTCAAGACTCTGATAAACAAAACAGATGAATCCAACGACTCCTGCTGTATTTACTGTACGTGTACATTAGCATTTAGCATATTACCTACATATTATTATTATTATATTACCTACATATATTTAGCAAATAAAAGAATATAACAGAACGATCATGAAATTGTTTTTGCACGTGTACCTCTTATAAAATCTTATGAACACTAAAATTGTTTTTATAGTATCCCAATCTTTAAATAGTTTGGTGTATGTGACCCTGTGTGATGTTTGTTTTCCCACTCTGATCTGTGTAATACACTTGTTATTGCAGCAGAGACTTCACCGCTTGTTTATCTTACACAAAGTCTAGCACGTTTCCTTTCACTCTGTTACCGGCAGCTTGTACTGTCGCGGTCGAATTGCTGTGTGCCTGGTATTTTCTTTTAGAATGATTAGTAGTGATTCATTGATTACTCTTACACTTATAGTTATACTGAACTGTATACCTTACTCTCGTTTTTTAAGAAACGCTTTAGTAAGAAACTTTTTTATAAGAAACTTTTAAAATGTAAATCGCACAATTCAGAGACACCACAACAAAATAGAACACCCCTAACTTGTTTAGTTTCTTGATAAAGGAGAAATTCTTTTTGTTTTTGGATTCCTTACACCTGTAGTTTCCTAGAAAAAAAGTTCCTTATTTAAAAGTTTCTTGAAATATGCGAGCTTAATTAACGAGAGTAAGGTATATTATAAAGATGGCATAATATATTTCATTCAATATTTTAAAGATAGCAGGGTATATTTAATATTTGTTTCATTCATTTTCCATCCCACATCACGTTTTTATTTCAACAAATAGTAACACATCTCATCTGATTATCTGCACGTTCAAACCCAGCAATATCACGTTCAAATTTGAACAAAGATTCGATGTGGCCCCGTTCAACACCACACTAAAACATGCCCTCTCCCTCCCCTCTCTGTTTTGTCTGATCATGCAATGATCATCACAGTAATCAGATATTGCGCTGAACTTGAGTTCTCAGGATCAATGTTTGGTTAGTGAAATAGTGCACTTGTATAGTTTGTATCTGTCGAAGCACAATGAATGATACAACCGCTACAGCCATGACTATTTTGGTAACAAAATTTCGAATGCATTGCGGGATTCCCGGGAAATTTCCTCATCGGGAAACAATCGGGACTAAAAACTAAGGTTCAGTTATTTTCCCTCCCTAACCCTGCAGATCATGGCGCCATTGAATTTGAATGTAAACTTGTTTCCCTAGATAAACAAACAGCAATTACCACCCACATTCTCGCCTGCAGCAGTACTCATTCTCCCTGACCTACTCCCCCTCCCCTCGTCATGTCAATTACCACCCACATTCAGCAGTACTCATTCTCCCTGACCTCCCTCGTCATGTCGTTGTTTGTGCAGCAATTACCACCCACATTCTGCAGTACTCACTCTCCCTGACCTACTCCCTGGTCCCCCCCCCTCGTCATGTCATTGTTTGTTCAGCGATATACCATCATGGTCTAACAATGATCATTTCGACGTCGGCATGTAGATTTAGTTATTTTTAATTCACATACTAACCATTAAGATGTCAACTTCCACCCTTCACAAACCATCAATGACAAACAATTTGTTCGTCAGACCATGTTTACTACGCAAGGGCCGGTAAACAAAGATCTTTTTGACAATGACTTCTTCGTGTTTTGTTTACTTTGGCCTACTTTAATACACACACCAAGTGTGTATCATGTACCTATCTTTTCAACACGCAAAGCCTCATTAGGCCATGTGGCATGTACAAATACACACGTGCATGAGAATACTTTTCTAAAATATTGCCTGTTTCTATAATTTGCGTCGAATGAACGCACTTCCTGGTGCTCTTATAATATCTTCGGATTTATGTAATATTGTACATCTTTTATTTCTCTCCTTCTGATTTCACCCGCATTCATTTGTCTCTCGCATAAACTGAACATATAATTTGCTATTTGTGACCATATAAATCATATATAATGCTGTCATAAAACTGATAAGACTTTTGAACTTTTGTAGTGCCTCACATAGCTGATAAAAGTGACCGTTTGAGTGTTTGACCTTGTGTTTTCTTGAAAATTGTTTTCTATCTGACATCTGTGGTGGGAGAAATGGCTCACCCTAGAACAATTGCAAGTTAATAGCAAAAATGCATAATAACCTGTAAATCACATGTAATTCGAAGTTCAAACTAGTTTTGAAATAGTTTTGAAATTTTTTTAGAAAAATTTTAGTTTTAAAATAGCTTTTGAAATAGTTTTGAAATAGCTTTTGAAATAGTTTTGAAATAGCTTTTGAAATAGCTTTTGAAATAGCTTTTGAAATAGCTTTTGAAATGGCTTTGGACGGGTGGTAGAAATGGCTCATGTGGCTCATCTGGCAGCTGCACGATTATTATGAACACAAGGACATTCATATAAAAGCGAAAAACAGTGTACCCGACTAATTTTAATACGCTGAATCACGTGAGCAACTCTGGCAAGTGCTCAGATGTGAAGAAAGTGCCCTAATTGAGCAAAATTGGGTGTAATTGACCGGACTTACAACTTTTCTCCTGAAAACGCTAGAAGTTAATGTGAGGGCACTTTTCCGACTAACTTTGATACGCTGAATCACGTAAGCAACTTTTCCAAGCCCTAAGAGGCGGGGAAATTGCCCTAATTGAGCAATTATGGTCAATTAGACCCAATCAGACTCAATTAGGGCAATTTCCCCGCCTCTTAGGGCTTGAAAAAGTTGCTTACGTGAATCAGCGTATCAAAGTTAGTCGGAAAAGTGCCCTCACATTAACTTCTAGCGTTTTCAGGAGAAAAGTTGTAAGTCCTGTCAATTACACCCAATTATGCTCAATTAGTGCACTTTCTTCACATCTGAGCGCTTGCCAGAGTTGCTCACGTGATTCAGCGTATTAAAATTAGTCGGGTACACTGGTTTTCACTTTTATATGAATGTCCTTGTGTTCATAATGATCGTGCAGCTGCCAGATGAGCCACATGAGCCATTTCTACCACCCGTCCAAAGCTATTTCAAAAGCTATTTCAAAAGCTATTTCAAAAGCTATTTCAAAAGCTATTTCAAAACTATTTCAGAAGCTATTTCAAAACTATTTCAAAAGCTATTTCAAAACTAAAATTTTTCTAAAAAAATTTCAAAACTATTTCAAAACTAGTTTGAACTTCGAATTACAAGTGATTTACAGGTTATTATGCATTTTTGCTATTAACTAGGGTGAGCCATTTCTCCCACCACAGACATCTGTGGTACTATAGTACTTGAACATTTTCCATTAGTCTACCTCGATGATAGTAGCCCCTTCAAATTACATCTTATCTTCTTTACAGACGTTCAGACTCATGACCACACGCTCCGGCACACACATACATTGTCCTACAGCTATTCAATTCACCTCTCCCCCGACCTTCGACCTCTCCTAACTATTTCATTTCCCTCTCTGTAAAGCCCCGGCCTTCGACCTCTCCTAACTATTTCATTTCCCTCTCAACTCTGTAACTCAATATCATCTCTCCATGTAGCAGCTCACGCACATTACACAATAGAGAGAGAGAGAGAGAGAGAGAGAGAGAGAGAGAGAGAGAGAGAAAAAAGAAAGAGAGAGAGAGAAGAGAGAAGAGAAAAAAGGGGGGAAAGAGAGAGGAGAGAAGAAGAAGGAGAGAGGGGAGAGGAGAAAAGAGGGAGGGAAAAGAAGGGGTTAAAGGGGCTTTATTTTTTCCTTTTTTTTTCTCCCCCCTCTCCCTCTTCTTTCCTGTTTTCCCTCCCTCCTTCTCCCGCCCTTCCCCCCCCCCCCCCCCTTCCCCCCCCCCGGGGGTACTTCCTTTTTGTCCTTTTTTTGCTTGAAACAGGGCCCAAATCCTTCCAAGGACCGCCACATTTATCGTTCCGGATCCACAGCACCACTCGCTCAGTGAGTTTCTGTTCTGTGATGAGTACCCGGGTGTAGGCGGAAGGTCCGGCACTTCACGAAGGAAGCTATCCAGGTTCGCCTTAAATTCAGCCTGATCTGCAATTTCTCGAAGGTCTTTTGGCAATGAATTCCACAGCCTAGGACCCACTGAGCCAAATGATGAGCTATAGAGAGAAGAGTTTCTCTTGCTCTTGACCCTTGCAAGATCAGGTATCACCGCCTTCAGCCCATGCCTCGATGTTCTGTAGAAGGCGACATTGACATCATTTGGTACTACTTCATGCCGAATCTTGTGCATGTGTAGGATGGAGTACCTTTCACGCCTCCTTTGTAATGACATGAGTCCAAGGATTTTTAGGCGTTCCCAGTAGTCACTGTCCTGAAGCCCAGAAATCTTGGCAGTAAACCTTCTTTGAACCGATTCAAGGAGCTGTATGTCACCGACCAATTGGGGGCACCACAGAGGAGAGCAATACTCCATTGTGCTCCTCACTAGGCTCTTATAGAGAGTTATCATGAGGACTGTATCTCTGCCACTAAAAACGCTGAGTATCCACTGGGACATTCTTCTGCCTCTTGTGGTCAGATTGACATAATGCGGCCTCCAGGAGAGATCTTCAGAGACTGTAACGCCCAAGTCTCGGAGCTGATCAGATGGTAGAAGGATCTCTCCACCACTAGTGTAGTAGTACACCGCAGACATCGGCATGTGGTTCATGAGAGATGATCGATTGTGACGATGCACCATTAACTCATATTTCTCTTCATTGAGCTTCATATTATTTCTTTCAGCCCACTGATGCACACGATCCAAGTCTTTCTGTAACTTCTCGCAATCCTCCTTAACAGAGATTTCCATGCCCACTCTGGAGTCATCAGCAAAGAAGCTTAGAAGGGCATCAAGCACTTCACCCTCCAAATCATTCAGAAATATCAAGAATAAGAGGGGGCCCAGCACCGTCCCCTGAGGGACACCGCTGATGATTACTGCTATTACTGAGTGACACCCTTCTAGCACAACCGTTTGTTTCCGGCCAGACAGAAGGGAGAGAAAAAGAGAGAGAGAGAGAGAGAGAGAGAGAGAGAGAGAGAGAGACACACACACGCACACTCTGGATCATATAATTGTCTACCTAGCTCTTAACTTCCCTCTCTATAATCTTGTGTGTGTTTGTCTTTTTGTTTCACAAAATATTATTCGAGGCCACCATCACCTGTAAAACCTACAAACCTGGGCACAAATTCCTGATTTCCGGATCACAATAACCCAACTGCACGGCCCAATACATCATCCTAAGTCCTTACTGCTGCACCTATAACTCTGACGTGTCACCGCGGGTTTGAACAAAACAATTCCTAACTCCTATAATACTGCTCCCATAACAAAACTCTGGAGTACCTCCTTACCACCGATTGTATAGCGTTATTGGCGTGCTGCACGGGTCGAGGGAAGATGATGTCAATACTGGATAAACTCCAGGGGAATATCTCTAATCGGGAACTCTCCAAATTCAGGGACCAGAATTATGATGATGTGAGTTATTATACTTCTTCTCAACTTTACATCCTCTCAACTTTATATCCACTTCAAATCAATGTATCCGCTAAATTCAAACCATGTTGAAGTATCTTCTTTTTCTTCTAACTTCTCTAGCTCTAAAGTTCTTATCAAATATCTCTGCAGATCAAGAAGGAGTGTCTAGATTCTGGGGAGTACTGGACAGACCCCCTCTTTGGACCTGAAGACACCTCACTTTGGGAGGGCGAGGCGAAGAAAGAAGTGGAGTGGATGCGAATCAAGGTAACCATTGGTTACTAACCAACCGGCATGATGATTATCATGGTCGTTGCTAGGTTTCTAGGTGCCCAGTGGGCACTGTCCACTCTAACATATTTCCAAATCAAAAGATGCCCGTCAAATTCTGCAGTACATCTTTTCACACGGCAGCTGCACACCACATGGGTTTTTGTGTTTCTCTCAGCCCTCTCTTAAAGTCCATAGCCTCATCTAAGCCTGTCCTTTTACTATCTATCCTAACCGAGCCTGCATCCTGAATGTAGTTAATAAAGGAGCAGTTCTTTGAACTTCTCCTAAATGGTCCGTCAGTCCACCTCCAAACCCCTTTTATAGTCTCCTCCAATCCCCCCTCTAGGATATCCATGAAGGTGCAACCCCCCAACCTCTCCAACCTTTCCTACCCACCTCTCCAACCTCTCCTACCCACCCCTCCAACCTCTCAACCTCTCAACCTCTCCAACACACCCCTCCCACCCCTCCAACCTCTCAACCCACCCCTCCAACCTCTCAACCTACCCCTCCAACCTCTCAACCCACCCCTCCATCAGCAATGAATCTATTCTCTCCAACCCACCTCTCCAACCTTTCAACCCACCTCTAGCTCTCCAACCTCTCCAACCCTCTATTCTCTCCAACCCCCTCTCCAGGATATCCATGAAGGTGCAACCCTCTACGTGAATGGAGGATGTGAGGATGATGTGAGACAGGGCGCCATGGGTAACTGTTGGTTCGTAGCCGCTGTAGCATGCTTCGGAATCCACAAGAAACTCCTCGATCATGTAATACTTTAATTAACTGCTTAATTAACTACTTTTTAAATTAAGCTGTGTGACTGTTTACAGTCCCAGAGGAGCAACCCAAACCAAACCAGCTCAAGCTCAAATTTTTCTTTCTTTTAAACTCTGTAAAATTGAAATATCTCAAGTGTTTTACTCGTAATATTATCTCTGCCAGGTGATTCCAGAACCTAAGAAGCAGGATCCACAAGAGAATGAAGATTATTGTGGAATGTTCCTGTTCAGGTTTTACAGGTTCGGAGAGTGGGTCGAGGTAAGAACTGTGGGTGGGGACGGGTGGGGACGGGTGGGGTGGTGGGGACGGGTAGGGTGGTGGAAGTTTTTTGGTGGTGGGGGTTCAGACACTTTAAATCAGGAATCACAAACTCAGCCTATCTCTCACACACTTCAAAGAATTTTCTAGTTTTTAAAACGGGGCTAAAAGTTCACAATTTTATCACGTGTCAACATTTCTACTTTCTAGGTTGTGATTGATGACTGGCTACCTACACGTCATGGTAAGCTAGTATTCATGCACAGTACAGAGAAGAACGAGTTCTGGTGTGCCTTGTTGGAGAAGGCCTACGCAAAGTAAGTGATCTACTTTATTAGATCTACTACTACTTTAGAATTCTAGAACAGAAATTGTAAAGAGTTATGGGGCATGAAATCACAACGTTTTGGAGCATGTAAGGAATCATAAATTCTCAATTAATAGCTTATAAACAACGTGTAGTAAACTAAAACAGAAAAAGCAGGATAAGCGGTCAACGTTTAGCAAGAAAACAGTATAGATACATTGTATATGGACAATATACATTTACATATTATGCATGATTGCATGAATGTACTTGTATGTTATACAAATACATTCATGCATTGTTCAATGCTGGATAAAAGCAACTTCCACCAAGTCAATAGAAAGAGAGAAAAGAAACTAAAATAAGAACAATCGAAATTGTAGCAATATTATTGTAAAAACACAGAAGAAGGCAATTAGTGATAGTAAAACTAAATAGTACTGCAATGAAAATTACAGGAGCTATTGGTAATTATGTCTCGCAGATTGGATTTTAATTGGGATTGTTTGATTTTGAAGAACATTGTTTCCTAATTATACTCCCTAATTGTTTCCTAATTGTTTCCTAATTAGGTAATTTGAAGACTCCCCTAATTATACTTCCTAATTAGGTTGGCTGGAAGTTACGAGGCACTTGATGCTGGACGACCCGCGGATGCCCTTACTGATCTAACTGGTGAGTCTCAGGATATATGTTGAGTCATTGGAAAGATCTCCCATTCAAAGTTTTCGGATGGTACAATAAGGATTCATTGAATTTGAATCCGATCCAAATTTCTAAATCACAACTTTAACTCATATCATATCATTAGTAATAACTGATCAATCTAAATCTCAATTTTGTTCAGGCGGAGTCAGTCAGTTTACTGACTTTACAAAAGCTAACATCCGAGAGGATGAGGTTGCTAGAGAGAAACTGTTTCAGTAAGTACATGATTTGAGATGTTGCACAACTCCTCAAACATATATAGGTTCTGTCTCACCTTTTTAGCACTCATGAAATTCGTATGAATGGTCTGCGGACATTAAGTCCACGGCCGTACAAGGTATAACCGACTAACAAACATACCTTCTGGTATGTTTCTATCAAAAGTCGTAACTCTAAAAACATCCCTGAACCCCCCCCCCCCCCCCCACTTCAGAGATCTGTTGAAGGCGTTATCCCGGGACTCCCTGGTGAACTGCAGCATGGTAGTTGATGAGCATGAGAACATGGAATCGATGAGGGAAAGTGGTCTGATCGTGGGGCATGCCTACACTCTCATCAAGTGTTATGAGTTGTCCCTGGGATTCCTAGGGTTGCAGGGGCGACACAGGCTGGTTAAGCTGAGGAACCCATGGGGAGGGACTGAGTGGAAGGGAGCCTGGAGTGATGATGATCCGAGGTGGGCCGAGATATCCGAATCGAAGAAGAAGGTAACGAAACGTATTTGCCACTACTTTAGGATTTGAAGATAATCCCAGCTCCCCAATGATGCCTGCAGCCTCACAATTGCCCCCTAATCATCTCCTAACTGCCTTTACCTCCCCCTCCTAATCAGTGAGTTAATTAATTATCCCCTAATTACCTCCTAATTATCCCCTAATTACCTCCTAATTATCCCCTAATTACCTCCTAATTTCAGGAGATCGATTTCACGAATTAGTTAATTAACTACCCTCCAATAACCCCTCCTAATTTCAGGAGATGGATTTCACTAATGAGGATGACTACCTACCTCCCCTCCTAATTAATTAGTTAATTAATTAATTACCTCCTAATTTCAGGAGATGGATTTCACGAATGATACCCCCCCCCCCCTTATTTCAGGAGATGGATTTCACGAATGAGGATGATCCCCTCCCCCTAATTATCTCCTAATTACCAGGAGATGGATTTCACGAATCAGTTAATTAACTACCCTCCAATAACCCCTTCTAATTTCAGGAGATGGATTTCACGATGGATCCCCTAATTACCCCCTAATTTAATAATTACCCCCTAATTTCAGGAGATGGATTTCACGAATCAGTGAACTAATTATTCCCTAATGACCCCCTAATTTCAGGAGATGGATTTCACGAATTAGTTAATTAATTACCCCCTAATTACCTCCTTATCAGGAGATGGATTTCACGAATGAGGATGACGGAGAGTTTTGGATGGAATATGATGAACTGATTAAGAATTTTGATAATATCACCATCTGTCGAATCATTAATTTGGACATGAATCTGATCAGAAAAAGGGTAAGAAAGATCTAAATTGTATCAGCTGGGGGGACCACATACAGCACTGTACTGAAATTCGCACCGCCGTAGGTGGTGCCTCTAACTTCAGTTCTCACTAGCACATACAACACTTTCGGTGCAAACTCCAGTACGCACTGCCGTATGTGGTGCCTCTTACTGATAAATATCGGTGGGACTATCAGTACACAATCTCACGTGAGCTTAGCTCAGAAAAGATCAGTACGGTGCTGTATGTGCTCTTCGTACTGAACTGAAAGGTCACGTGCACGCACTAGCCAATGACAGACCTGCATCTCACAATACACACACACACCCACACCACAGCAACCAATAAGAGGCGCACGCACTCTCACTACGACAGAAAGGGCCACACCTAGAACAAGGGCGAGATTATCCGACATATCGAGAAAATATGTGCTGCAATCGGGAAAGATAAGAGAGAGAGATAAGTGGAGATAAACATAACAAGAGAGAGAAAAGGAGGTAGAGAGAGTTCGGTATTAGTGAGAGGAAGATATTTCACAAAAAATTACGTGTTTTTAGCTTGTTTTGAAGGTTTTTTATTGATTGTTCAGTAAGAGGCACCACATACACTCACTGTACTGAAGTTTCCACCGACAGTATGTGGTGCGACGTTCTGGAGTTCGCACCGGTGCTGTATGTGGTCCCCCCTGGGAAGTTTTCCAGGTGATCTATTCCTATTCAACCTTTGAAAAGGAAATTGCGAATTTCATCTGACTGACGAACTTTCTTCGAAGGACAGTCAGTGACTGCATCCTTTGAAGAAGGTTCATCGTTTGGTATTTCTGTTTTTATTTCTACTAGTCAGAACACAGAATTCCATGTATTTACTTCCAAGTACATAGTACTATTACTGATATTCCCACAGTGGTACCTGAGGGAGATAAGGGGGAAATGGACACCAGGTGAAAATGCTGGGGGATGTGCAAACTTCAAGGAAACCTTCTACACCAATCCTCAAATTCAGGTTGGAATAAGACTGGGACTTAACTATAATTCCAATACCGTCTGGGATGGTTCTGTGACTATAAGTGTTTTACAAACAAAGCTTTTCCTGTCCAATTAAATATTGGTACAATTTGTATCATTTGTACTACAAAGACACATGATAACAGTTGTTATTCCCACACAGTTCAAGATCCTGGAAGAAGATGATGAAACTGTACAGATTGTTCTGGCTCAGAGGGATCTGAGGATCGATGATTTGGATAACCATGTCATTGGCTTTAGGATATTCAAGGTACTTACTACAATTATCATCAATCAAGAATTCGCCGCACTTTTACCACGCCAATCATGAATTCGCCGCCATTTACCGCGCCAATCAAGAATTCGCCGCGTTTTTACCACGCCAATCAAGAATTCGCCGCGTTTTTACCGCGCCAATCAAGAATTCGCCGCTTTTTTACCGCGCCAATCAAGAATTCGCCGCCATTTACCGCGCCAATCAAGAATTCGCCGCGTTTTTACCGCGACAATCAAGAATTCGCCGCCATTTACCACGCCAATCAAGAATTCACCGCGTGATCTTTCTAGGAGTTTACACCAGCTATCCACTGAGCCTTGTAATTAGAAATGTTTATTTTCCTTATAGGTTGCAGATAATAACGATGCCAAGATTGTTAGAAAGGGAGGGAAAGCTGTTGAAAAGGCTCCCTACAGTAATGTCAGGGAGATTTACCATAGATGTCGGTTGGAGGTTGGTACCTATGTCATCATTCCTACCACCTATGAGCCTGATGTTGAGGCAGATTACCTACTGAGGATCTTCACTGAAGATGACGCCTGTGTAGAGTGAGTAGATAATAGGGCTATCAACATCCAAATTAATTCAATTTATAGTTCCCATCTAGTTCAAGTTTCGATCGTCGGGCCGGAGGTGCCTACTCGTACCAAAATATGCTCGAGAAGCTGGCATTTGGCAACTGGAATTTGTTATCTGGATTCTGAGTTATGATAGCTTTTCGAAACTGTTAACTAACTATTGAACCTTTACAGGGTTCTTGAATGAGGAATGAACGAATTCACCAAGCCATCTTCCAGACGAACTTTCCATCTACATCACCAGCTGTCTGGCGGCGCCGACCCCATCTGATTGAACCATGTCGAATCAAAACAGGGTCCATGAGGCTGCCAGACTGGAATCACCTTTTTAGTTCTGAAATTAGACTTTAACAGAAATCTTGTTGTTAATGCCACCCCTTACTCTACAGAATGACCATGTGTATGTGCTTTGGATATGAATGTATTTTTTGTATATTGTCTGGTTAATCTCGTTTTAACACTAAACTATATCCGAGTTTTTATTTCAAATCCTTTAAAATTAGTACATGTGTCAAACGATATATCCCATGTCACACATACTTCTCAAATGGTGGTCCATGCTACACATTGTTCAACAAAAGAGTTCTTCTGCAAATTCCAACACCACAGTCCACCGCTCTGGCAACACTAAAATATGACAAACGTTCCTACATGAACATGTTGCATTGTGTTGTAAACAGCACACTCTACGTGAAGTTAGCGAAGAATGGTGTCAATGTGGTGTAATCCCTATCACCTCCTGCTCCTGTAGTCATCCATGGTTGCTCAGTTGAAATGTCACAGTCAGGGTTACCCGCAACGTGGAGACGTTCCAGATCAGCAATCACTGAGTCGTCCCTCAGGTCAACTCTGCAGTGGGAAAAGGGGCGGAATATTAGTGTTTAGATCAACTCTAGGGAGGGGGAAGGAGTTATAGTTAGATGAAAAATGGGGGCGGTAGTCAGGGATGTGTGGGACGGGTTGGGGCTGGTGGAGTAAGATGCCAGGGCCATGAAAGACAAATCGAAAGAAAAAATATCCAGAAGCTTTTGATTCAAAAGTTTTGAAGTTCATACCTGTTGAATATTTTGAGCACCTTCCCATCATCATTGGTGGTGATGATATCTCCAGGGGCTGCAAGATATGCAGAGGCAACCTGGGGAAGGGAAGATGAAATGAAGGGGTGTTGAGAAGATCTTCTTCTTCTTTTTCATAAGAGAGCCTGGGCAGGGAACCCACTAGGGGCTATCGCGACAGCGATTTGGTTGGCACTATGAGTGTTCGTGATGAATTCGGGGGAAAGGTTAAACTTAAATCGGGATCCGACTGTTATAAGTAAATACTGAGCTGTTATACCTTGTTTCCCTCGTCAAGTAGTAGCCGAACATTGCTGCTGGACCCAATGGTCTGCATGTAAAGATCCACAGTAGCGAAGCTGGTTTTGCTTCTCTGGTTGGAGTCCACAATTACCACATAGTTGGGTGCATTCCAGGTTAGAGAGAGGGTGAGAAGATCACGTAGTGTGCCCTCTGTCGTGTACTTTGCCAAATCAGCCTAGGAATATTTTGAAGAGAATTAGCACATTCCATGAGGGTGGTAAGACAGCTAGCCAAAGTTTCAATTCCAAATTTTTTAAATGAATGTAAACACAAAATCACCCTAACTAGGCCTAGTGGATCAAATGAGGACCGCGTGGGCTGAATCCTGGAAATCAAAACGGTTCTGGGACAGGAAGGCAATATATGAAATGTACAACACTGTACCTACCCGAATAAAGAGGACTAGGTAGTGTGAGTCTCTTACTTAGTTAAGTTATGATAATGACGTCATGAGGGCACCTACCCGAATAAAGAGGAGGATGGTGAGGGAGGAGCCAGTTCGTAGGTTTCTAAAGGCAACTCCGTTCAGAGACCACTCATCGACACTATAACATTGGAGCTGTTCCACTTGGATCTCGTCACACACCTACAAATTGTGTTGTTCATTCAGTATCAGGTGGGTAAAATCGGTGAAAATTGGGTAGAATTGGGTGAAATTAGGTGAAAACGGGGTAAAAAAGGAACATGGGTGAGTTATACTGAACAGTCATCATCCTACTTTATGGTGGATCAGGAGCCCTGCTAATTTTACTAACCGTTTGCCCCAAGTTCTCCAACACAAAGTCATGATGAATAACGTCCCTCCAATGGAGAGAGGTAGCTGCTGAGTTCTTTCTTGTTCGACCCAACACACCGTCCCTCATAAACCTAGGGAGAAGGATTTTAAAGAATTGGTTATAACTTACATATACTCCGGACACTTCTCTCAGGACACGATTCGAGTTCGATTGAGCAAGTGAAATAAGCGAAGAAGAAAACAGTGGAAATAATCCCTGCACAGTGCACCAATACCTGCCCACTACCTCCCCAACCAACCTGATGACACGGCCCCATCTGTCCACTAGGTACATATCGTTCTTTTTGGAGCGAGCTGCCACCGACTCGTTTCCGTATTTGCCTGAATACAGTAGTTGGTGACGCAATTGAGCTTTCTTGTTTCGCCTCCCGTTTAGATTCTCACAAGATCAGACGGGAATTAGACGGGAATTAGACGGGAATTAGACGGGAATTAGACGGGAATTAGACGGGAATTAGACGGGAGTTAGACGGGAATTAGACGGGAGTTAGACGGGAATTAGACGGGAATTAGACGGGAATTAGACGGGAATTAGACGGGAATTAGACGGGAGTTAGACGGGAATTAGACGGGAATTAGACGGGAATTAGACGGGAATTAGACGGGAATTAGACACTAGACGGGAATTAATCGGGAATTAGAAAACACCAAGTCACTAACCTCCATACTCATCAATAAAGCTGCCCAATGTGTCCCAAATTCCACTCTCCCTGGTGTCCTGTATGGGTGTCACGTGATCTTTAACGTTGTAATACTTGTTGATCCTGTTTTTCATCATTCGGAACTTGGCCTTGGACTTTGGGATATCCCTGGATATGGAGTGGTTGGAAGTGGACTCTAGTGCTACACTCTAAGTCTACAGTGGACTATATATCTAAATTTAGATTTAGATAAAGAGTCCAAAAAGTCTATAAACTCTAGGAGGACTCTATGTCTAAAAAGTCTACACAGGGCGGACTCTTTATCTAAAAAGTCTACAAAGGGCAGACTCTATATCTACATAAATCTAAATTAGACATAGAGTCCGCCATTCTCTAGTACTAGCATTCTGTGGATGGGCGAAAGGGAAATGACAGCAGAAACAATTCCGTCAATTCCAATTTTCAATCAAAACTTCTCTCACCGATTGATAACAACCACATCAACATCTGCAAACATGTTCGATCTTCTGCTGTCCATTTGGAAGTTCTTCCAACGACGGGCGAGCATTCCTGCAATACCCGCCACCGACTGGCATGTTCCTGTTAAAAGTTGTGATGAAGGAGCAGGAGTTTTTATGAAGGAGCAAAAAAAATTAAACAAACTACAGCGTTTGTAAATCTACAGTATAACTACCACAAATACAAGAAAGAATCTACTACCTAGCGCCCTATGTAACATTACCACAGTGTGCCTCAGCCAGGTAAAGAATGTTTGGTCGTTCGTTTGTTTCAGTTTCATAGTCCCAGACCTCGACACCGTTACTGTTGAGCTGCTTCAGTTCGGGAACACGGCCACACAGATTGGGATGGTACCGGAAAAAATACGGCCTGGGAGGAAGTTCAATCAGTAGTCAGTTTTTAAGGGGGACTGGGGAAGTGGGGGAAGCTTTTGTAAGTGAATTTATTCCCTCGACAGCTTGTTGAGTAAACAACTTCAGTGCAGCTCTTGTTCTAATGTCAATATCTCATAATACTAATAGTATGATCTCGAATATTATCTCATGAGATCTCAGCTGTTAAAATAGTTTCTACCTGTGATGTTCACCATATAAAGGTGGGGTGGGTGTGATGTATTCAGTGGTGGCGGTGGCATCTTGCTGCGCCCAGCAAATGGAGCAGCAGACTGCAAACAACAACGCAAACAACATGGCTATAGTAGAGTGTGTGTCGTGTTTCTCTAACTCTCTCTATCTCTTTCTTTCTCTCTCTCTCTCTCTCTCTCTCTCTCTCTCTCTCTCTCTCTCTCTCTCTCTCTCTCTCTCTCTCTCTCTCTCTCTCTCTCTCTCTCTCTCACTCTCTCTCTTTTCTCCCTGTTGTCTATCTCCACTCTCTCTAGCTGCTATCACTGTGGCCTTTTCCTATTGGCTACGGGCGATGCTGTAATGAGATTTTAGACTGAGTATAACATAAACTATGTTCTATCCCCGGGGCGGGGAGGGAGGGGAGAGAGAGAGAGAGAGAGAGAGAGAGAGAGAGAGAGAGAGAGAGAGAGAGAGAGAGAGAGAGAGAGAGAGAGAGAGAGAGAGAGAGAGAGAGAGAGAGAGAGAAATAGAAGGAGAAAGATGAAAGGATAATTGGAATATTCATCCTGCATCCATCATCACTCGAATAATCCCAATTTGTATCCGTTATTTGGGGCCACGTCAGCATTCCGGACGTGCCCCCTCTCAGACGGAAAGGGGTGAGACTATCATTGAGAAATTAGGAGTGGGCGGGGAGTGGGAGGAGATCATGTTAGGAGCAAGAGGACCCAAAATCATCTCTCCATCTCGAGCTGAGAGGTCCTTACTAAGAAGACTGAGGGAATCATGATAACTGGACCGGCTGCTCGGGTATGGGGGGGGGGGGCCGGTATCGGTAGATCAGCGCTGATTTACTGTTATACACCCTGGTTTACCATAATTACCAGGCAGACTCCTTTCCCTGGAGCATCCCAGTCAATCAGGGTTCGGCTGCAGTAATCAGCCTTGTCTGGCGCCGCAGACCCCATTTGAGAATCAGCCTGAGTTTTGCCGCCTTTTTTCTGCCAACAAATTAAACGATTTCAGATTTTTTTTGTTTGCAAATGACATTTTCACTAAATTTTACATTTCAAAAGGCACGTTAATATTCAACACTCTGACATGTTCCAATGGCAATTCACACACTGACATGTTCCCATGGCAACTCATACACTGAGATGTTCCCATGGCAACTCACAAACTGAGGGGAGAGAGAGGGCAACCCTAGATAAGGCAATTTCTGATTTGCCGCATACGGCGTCTAGACGGCGTCGCAACGCCGTCTAGACGGCGTCTAGACGGTATACCGTCTGGACGGGTTTCGGTGAAATCAGCTAAAAACGGTACCGAAATTGCTTGAGACGGGTTATAGACGGTATCAGACGGTCTCTAGACGGGTTATAGACGGTATCAGACGGTGTTGCGACGGTATCAGACGGTCTCTAGACGGTGTCTAGACGGTACCGTCCCGGCGTCTGGACGGCGTCTGGACGGTATCCGTCCGAAGTTGAGACGGCACGTCTGAAAATTGTACCAGACGTTGAGACGGACTTTTAGAACTCCGTCTGTATTTCAGACGGAGTTTTAAAAGTACGTCTCAACGCAGTCTAAAGGAAAATCGATGAAAGTACCGTCTAGACAACGTCTCAACTGAAACCGGTCAACATACCGTCTAAACAACGTCTAGACAACGTCTAAACAGAATCTCGCGATTCAGTTTCAAATACCGTCTAGACAACTTCTCCAGCAATTTCGATAAGAATACCGTCTAAACAACGTCTAGACAACGTCTCAAATAATGATGTCTAGACTCGACCGTTTTCGAAGACCATTCTGGATTACCCATGCCAGTTGGAATTAGTGGTAGATGTGTGCCTATTGAATGAAAATTACACATGTGTTTAACCAGCACAGTCGTACCGCGATGCTCGGGGACGGGAAAGGGGTTATCCTCCCGGTAATTTTCGTACCCAACTTCTTACATTCAACCAAACTGTTTTGGTATCTCCACATTCACTCTTACATCCAGCTATCGCGTTGTAATACAACTGTGAGATACTGTCTATGGCTGATACTATCAGTGATAGATAGTGTCGGTTATGAGACGTTGTTTAGACGGTATCTGTATCGGATTCGCTTAAGACGTTGTCTAGACGTTGTTTAGACGGTATTCGTATCGAAATTGCTGGAGAAGTTGTCTAGACGGTATTTGAAACTGAATCGCGAGATTCTGTTTAGACGTTGTCTAGACGTTGTTTAGACGGTATGTTGACCGGTTTCAGTTGAGACGTTGTCTAGACGGTACTTTCATCGATTTTCCTTTAGACTGCGTTGAGACGTACTTTTAAAACTCCGTCTGAAATACAGACGGAGTTCTAAAAGTCCGTCTCAACGTCTGGTACAATTTTCAGACGTGCCGTCTCAACTTCGGACGGATACCGTCTAGACACCGTCCAGACGCCGTCCAGACGCCGGGACGGTACCGTCTAGACACCGTCTAGAGACCGTCTGATACCGTCGCAACACCGTCTGATACCGTCTATAACCCGTCTAGAGACCGTCTGATACCGTCTATAACCCGTCTCAAGCAATTTCGGTACCGTTTTTAGCTGATTTCACCGAAACCCGTCCAGACGGTATACCGTCTAGACGCCGTCTAGACGGCGTTGCGACGCCGTCTAGACGCCATATGCGGCAAATCAGAAATTGCCCCTAGATAACGCTACCTTCCTAATTAACTTGAATCCTAAAAACAACGATAGTGAAACTAAAATAGTAGTCTAGAACCCGCTAATACGTTTCCGATATTAAATATACCTCTCGACATGGATGGTCTCTGATTCCCTGATTTTTGAAATATTTTGAACTGACGGTTCTATCTTTGATATAATATATTAGTTTCACTTTCACTTACACAACTAAATAAATCGAACTATGAAACAATTCCTTCTGATAATCAAATCACGATAAACTAGATGTGTTATACAGTCGGGCCCCGATTTACAGGGCAAAATCCTTTCCCCGGAGCATCCCAGTAAATCGGGGTCCGATTGTAACTGCAAACTAGTCCAAAATCCAATGAAAAGGAAAAGATGGGGGTATCTAGATATATCACGTATTGCAAAACTTTACTAAAACATCCTAAGAAAATCGCAGATTTCTCGAAATTGACATGATACTGGCCTTACAAAATCAAGGAGAAACCCTATACAGTTGGATGCCGATTTACCAGAACATCCCGGTAAATCGGGGTCCGACTGTACTACCTAAATCAATCAAACTATGCGCCAATAAATTCAAACTTTCTTCCAAATTGGGGCAGGTTATCGATATAAATAACAGGAATTTAACAGAGCAATTTACAAAAAGTACTTGAGTAATATTTCAAAACATAACCGAGTACTTTTTGTAAATTGGTCCCTAACAAATGTAGATCCAGTTTTAGAAAAATCAGCCACCAACAAAATTCTAGGATAATATATCTGAAACACCCATTAATCTCAACAACAATCATGATTATATAGTCCCATAATAACACTTTGAGTCCCTTAATATTTCCCTCTCTTGTGACCCCAAGCTGTTCCTCCCATTGTTCCTCACTGTTCCTCCTCAATTCCCCTAAATAATGTTGTCCCTTGTTGATCCAGGATCCTCCTCCCCTCCTATCTGATACATTACTACGTTATCGATCGACTCGACCCATTAAATCCATTCAACGCGACCTGAAAATGGGGGAAGAGGTTTTAGATTGAGTTAAAATAAATGATAATACTTTGTCATACGGTGCTTGTCAGGGGAAAGAGTATATCAAGCCGTTCAGAGCCGCTATATTTTACTGAACACATTATATGTTCGGGATAAGTAGATTGGTTGTGGTGCACCATACCCACCATCACCATGGTGACAAGAGGGGGAGAGAGATCAAGAAAGATATCATTCGAACACACGATGATGCCAGCATATATTGAACACTCAGCCGAACAACAAAACACAAACCATGTGCAGCTTATAACCTTCCTGTAAAACATGCCCTTTCTAGAGCAGTATATGTTTAAGATATGAGAGTAAGTGGATCGGACACGGTGTAGAAAATCAGTTATATTTAGTGGAAACCAAGCAGCGACACGCTTGAAACAAGGCACACGTGCGACACACATAAACATTCATTCTGAATAGTGATAACTCTTGCTGAAGCATTCTGCTTTCAAATTAAAGCTAAATCAAACACACAGAATGCAGCTGGAAAGACACATGTACTACACACGTGCATTGTGATTTAACACACATGTACACACGTGTTTACCATTTCAAATGTATTCCTACAATTGGACTGATCCCCTTCTGAGGCTGAGTTTAGTTGGGGGAGTGTTGCTGATCGGACACGTGATACCCCTCGAATACCCTGGGTAACCTAGAGAGTGGGAATGGTAACCATGGTAACCTAGAGAGTGGGAGTGGTAACCATGGAGCTAGTGGGAGTGGTAACCATGGTAACCTAGAGAGTGGGCGGTGGTAACCAAGGTAACCTAGAGAGTGGGAGTGGTAACCATGGTAACCTAGAGAGTGGTAACCTGGGTAACCTAGAGAGTGAGAGTGGTAACCATGGTAACCTACAGAGTGGTCGTAACCATAGAGTTAGTGATGGATCGTGGTGTTGCACTGATCTATTATTCTATCCTAGTAAAAAACTTGGTACACAAATTAGATATCAATCAATCTCACATAGTGGAGGTGTACAAATCATTTGGAACAGTGAATAATGGAGTTCAGTATTTTACTATTGAGACAGTATACCATGGACACAGAAACGTGATCTACCAGACATGTATGATTAGTTGATATACCGAACCCTCACAGAGAACGGTGTGAGCTACACAAATGATCACACCTCTACTACTAATCATTAGTACATTGGTACACACACATGTCACACCTCACGCCTCTGCCTTCTCTCCGTGGCTGTTTGTGCTGCAAAAGCCCCCTTTCTCCTGACCCTCCTCCACCTGGCAGCGGCTCGTGCAACTCCAAAGATATGGATGGTGGGGAGGGGAGGTTCCTTCTCACTATCTAGATAGGCCAGGGTGTGCTAGAGAGACAAAGAGAGAGAGAGAGAGAGAAAGATAGAGTAGAGAGAGATAGAATAGAGATAATAGATAGAGAGAGAGAAGAGAGAAATAGGAAAGAGATAAAGAGATATAGAGAGGATAGAGAGATGCTACTGATAGATCATCCTCATGCTATGTATCCTAGATACTCGAGACCGAGCTCTCTGCTCTAATCGTACGCTCTCTCTCTCTAGTCTCTCCTACTCGCTTCTTCTCTGAAACATCTGAGAGAGAGGGAAAAAAGTTGTTCTAACATCGAACCCTCATTTGTTTGTTTGTGATTGCTGCATCCAAAGGTTCTAACCCTTACGATGCCGTGATAGAGGGTTCAGGTGAGCAAGGTTTTATCTACCGAACCCTCACAGAGCCGGACAAAGCAAGGCAAGAGAAAATGTTTAAGCGTGCATCACACTTAAACACAACATTATTACTAACTAATTAATTAATTAATTAATTAGTATAATTACCTTACTGACACTGTCAGCTAGTTGACCGATAACGAAACTCCACGACGTGGTACAGCCCGCTGTGATCGTACCCTTACTGACCAGGTAGTCAAACGCCTGGGGGAGTTAATTGGGAGTTAATTGGGGAGTTAATTAGGGGACTAATTGGAAAGTTAATTGGGAGTTAACTAGCTGTGATGGTACCCTTACTGACCAGGTAGTCAAACGCCTGGGGGAGTTAATTAGGGAGTTAATTAGGGGACTAATTGGAAAGTTAATTGGGAGTTAACTAGCTGTGATGGTACCCTTACTGACCAGGTAGTCAAACGCCTGGGGGAGTTAATTAGGGAGGTAATTAGCTGTGATGGTACCCTTACTGACCAGGTAGTCAAACGCCTGGGGGAGTTAATTAGGGGACTAATTGGAAAGTTAATTGGGGGTTAATTAGTTAGTGTTAATTAGGGAGTTAATTAGAGAGTTAAAAGTCACGGCGGAAGTTGTTGAGTAAGGGAACAACTAAACGTACCACTCCGAATATTTGGTGAACACTTTCCAACCGCTGTCCTCTTTTACACTCAACTATCTTGTCAAGTTGGTTATCCTTTTGGAGTGTTCCAGACACCATTAACCAACTATCAATCGATGAGTTGCTGCCTCGATAGTTCTGAGGATGGAGAGGAGGGGGGGGGGGGTTAGGTAAAATATGTATCTCCCTTTCAGTCTGTCTCTTTCTTTTTCTCTGTCTCTCTTCCTTTCAGTCTACCTCTATCTATCTTTCTCTTTTTCTTTCGTTCTCTCATTCCCTCCCTCCCTCCCAACTGCAACTCTCGCTCTCACCTGTCCGGAGTCGTTCCCCTCGCTGTGATCCCCTCCTGTTCCCCCGTTAGTATTATCCACCCCGTTGTTATGGTGATCCGGTGCTGATCCGTTCTGATCCCCAGTTGTTGTGGTAGTTGTTGAGGATCCTGCACCATTACTGCTGGGTTCACCTACACTTGCCACATTACCATTCACACCTGTCAGAGATTAGGAGGGGGTTACTAGCAGTTCACCTACCACTTACACCTGCAGGAGGGAACATTCTACATCTATAATAGAAAAAGGGCAGGGTCTAAGAGGGAAAACAATAAAATGAAAGTCTCTCTAAAACATTCCGTACCATTTGATGGTATATAACCATTCCCGCTGGTTGACCTACCATTTGATGGTATATAACCATTCCCGCTGGTTGACCTACCATTTGATGGTATATAACCATTCCCGCTGGTTGACCTACCATTTGATGGTATATAACCATTCCCGCTGGTTGACCGGGACCGGGGAGGACTTGATAAGTGTCTCTCTGATTCTAACATCAGTGTAGCGGGACTACTGCTTCGCCCATTACCTGATGGGGGAATTGTCATCATACGTGAATATAATGTACGGAGGGGGGATTGTCAGGGAATTGTCATCAGAAGTGATGCATAATTTGAAGAAGGACGGAATATTCTTCTTCCGAAATGTTCTAACATTATGTTCAAATACACCCAATAACACCTAATTAAACCCAATCGCTCACCATTTTCACTATTGGTGTAGGTGAGATTTGAACACACAGTGTCGGTAATACTATCAAAACTATTACATTTCATCACATGTCCACCCGTCTTCTCCTGGTCTCCTCCCTTATACTGACTGGTAGGGGAGAGGAGGGTTAGGGATCACTCTGGAGTTTCATTTGGGGGGGGGGGGGGGGGTATTTAAGGGTACACCTCGGCAAAATTTTTGTCGAGTGCCCGCTTAGCTCTCCATATGGGGTTGTAGGGCATACCAAGCCGACCTCAAATATGCAATTTTAGCCCTTAACTCGAATTCATATTTTTGCCTTAACGGTCCAAAGTTTGACCCTAAAAACCGGTTTTTAAGGTCCCTAAATTTTATTTTTAGGGCTAGAAAGCTGAAAATTTAGGGATTCATAGAGGATACCAAGGTGTATAGCTCAAACAGAAATTTTTTGAAATGGAGCTCAATTTTTTGACTGGGACTATTTTACTTTTTTTGACTTTGAGGCCATATTTGGACATGTTCCTATGGACCGTTAAGGCTAAAAATTGGATATTTGGTGCTCCTAACAATTGTCAAAGTAGCCACAAATTTTCAGGAGGTCCGAATTTGAAATGTGGCCTACAGGTTTCTTTTTGTAAAGCACATATTTTAGGAAAACTTAAAATGGCTATATCTCAAAAACGGTAGGTCCTAGCGATCTAATTTCGTGCTAAATCGATTCAGCGGGTCCGATTTTGGGGGGGTCGTCTCTTAGACATTTTGCTCTAAGTCTAACCGTTTTTTCAGAAATCGTATTTTAAGGTTTGTACATGTTTAGCAGAAATAGGTAAGATTAGCTCTAACTAGAAGCATTTCTGCTAAACATGTACAAACCTTAAAATACGATTTCTGAAAAAACGGTTAGACTTAGAGCGAAATGTCTAAGAGACGACCCCCCCAAAATCGGACCCGCTGAATCGATTTAGCACAAAATTAGATCGCTAGGACCTACCGTTTTTGAGATATAGCCATTTTAAGTTTTCCTAAAATATGTGCTTTACAAAAAGAAACCTGTAGGCCACATTTCAAATTCGGACCTCCTGAAAATTTGTGGCTACTTTGACAATTGTTAGGAGCACCAAATATCCAATTTTTAGCCTTAACGGTCCATAGGAACATGTCCAAATATGGCCTCAAAGTCAAAAAAAGTAAAATAGTCTCAGTCAAAAAATTGAGCTCCATTTCAAAAAATTTCTGTTTGAGCTATACACCTTGGTATCCTCTATGAATCCCTAAATTTTCAGCTTTCTAGCCCTAAAAATAAAATTTAGGGACCTTAAAAACCGGTTTTTAGGGTCAAACTTTGAGGGCCTGTAAGGCAAAAATATGAATTCGAGTTAAGGGCTAAAATTGCATATTTGAGGTCGGCTTGGTATGCCCTACAACCCCATATGGAGAGCTAAGCGGGCACTCGACAAAAATTTTGCCGAGGTGTACCCTTAATTGGGCATATTATTTGTTTGGCTCCAGAGTCCAGGGTTTAACATATAATATTAGAAGTGCTAAAGAAATAAAATCTAACCAGGCCCCAAATATTGGAACATAACAAAGGGATCTGGCGGGTTGCTTACTTTTGATACTGAGTAATGCTAAACTTACTTTTCATACTGGGTAATGCTAAACTTACTTTTCGTACTGAGTAATGCTAAACTTACTTTTGATACTGAGTAATGCTAAACTTACTTTTGATACTGGGTAATGCTAAACTTACTTTTGATACTGGGTAATGCTAAACTTTTCTTCTTTCAGAAACTGGAGGTAGTAAAAACAGAATAAAAACACGTCCTCTTGTTTCTGTAATCTGTCCTCCAACTGATGCCTGATGATGAGATATATTATAGTGTTAATAAATCGTATCACAGTCTGTTATAATTCCAGAAGTATTTAATTAATAATTAAAGTCACTATTATGGACTGTAAACGCAGGTATTAAAAGTAAGAATGATAATTGATGATTTCTACTAAAGGTAAAATCTAGTACCTACCCGAAGAGCAGCCAGTCGTAAGCGATGGTGAGGTAGAGGATTTCCTTTGCATTTAAATTCTGATGTACAGCCCCGTCCTGATAGAGCAATTTCCAATTAATTAATTAGAAAGGAATGAGGATAATTTCCAATCAACTACATAATTAGTAATGGATTTGTATTGGATAAAGACGTTGATGAAATATATTCAATATTCATGGTATGAATATATTGAATATATGATTCATGTAGCCGATAGTTGCATATTGCATCATAGGATTCAGAGAGAGAAAGAAATAGTATTGCATGATGGATTGAAAGAAGAGAGGACCTGTCCTTGGCATATTGCCAGTATTATTTGTATTGGAATTCAGCCAGTATTATATGTATTGGCTCGAAGCCAGCATTCACACTTACTGCCCATAAAGTAAGCCTCAGTAGAGAGACGAAGAGGGGTGTCCTATCCCAACCTGAGATACAGTGTAGCAATAAACCTCCCTCACCTGTTGTAGAAATAGTTGTTACGTTCCTCCTTTACATTTGTCGAACAATATTTAAGTTGTGTGAGAGAATCTTTGTGATTCAGTTTAAGAAAATGGTTAAATATGAGTTTATTATTTTTGTACACCCCTGTATTCTAAAAATATACCTTCTCCCAGGCACTTTATCATTAGCATCATGTAGTTGTTCGTCAACTCAACGAGGTTCCATCTCTAAAAAGGGAAAGTGTTAATTAGCCGCATTTATTCCACCGACACAAAAATCATAAATATATCCCATTTTAGAGCCACACACACACAGACAAAATGCCGCTGACTCAAAGTGTGTGCAAGTGGGCAGACCCTAAAAAGAGAGACTGTGTGCGCGCCGCGCAGCCACATACACTGACACAAAACTTTCTAAACATAACCCACAGTCCGCGCGTTACGTCTATTTACCATACCTTGTAGTCTAGCCATTCACAGGGCAATTCTGAAACAAGGGGTGAATCGGGGAGTTTCAATTCAGCGTTCACGAAGGCTTGTTCCCAGTCGAAGAACATCTTCTCCGCACACCACTGTTTGGTACGGAATTCCGTGAAAAACTCAGTTCCTGAAAAGAGAGAGAGATGATAAGAAACTGACAGTGAGAAACCGAGATAGATAAATTTGTGCTCATGTCAGATCAAATCAAATCAATGTGATGGAGAGATTAAATTATATGTACATAATACAACATATGATTATCACTGCGTCTAAGATGGTGATAGAAACAATATACCCCTTCTATGATCATGATTTCTTATCACCCCTCTATGATGACTACTTTCACAGAAGGGTGAGAGAGAGAGAGAGAGAGAGAGAGAGAGAGAGAGAGAGAGAGAGAGAGAGAGAGAGAGAGAGAGTGAGTGACATAGAGAATATAGACCAGGTATGTATATGGGATGAGGGAGAGAGACAGATAGCCCTATATGTCTAGACATGTGTAACTCAGTTAGACACACACACGCACACATATTGGTACAAACTGACACACACTGGACATGTCAGAAATGTTTCATGGTATTGGGTGAGTTACACCACTAATACATAATACAGGGTGTGTGTGTTCTGCATGTCGTGTTTGCTAGTAACTTGTGATTTTCTTCCCTATCTAACTCTAGCTCTCAGATCTCATTCTGAAGAACTTGTGAATAGTGAGTGTTTTTTCGTACCTGGGTAGGGAACCGAGTAAAGATCAAAATCACAGTATCGCTTTTCTTTGTCCGCTTTTTCGCTGGAAGTAATACTGAGTCCAAACTTGACCTGCAGTAGAAAGGGGAGTGTGAGAGAGAGAGAGAGAGAGAGAGAGAGAGAGAGAGAGAGAGAGAGAGAGAGAGAGAGAGAGAGAGATAGACAAGATAACAAGCATATGGTATTACACTATTTCCAAGAGACTGCAGATGCGGCTACGTGAAATCAGTAAAAACATAAAAACATGGCCATGTACATATTATGGGGGGAATGTTATATTCAAGATAAGAATAGCCCTCTGGCTCAGGTAATGCTTTTCTAGTTCGCTCAATTTTGAGTGACAGACTAAAAAACTTAGGTTTTTGTGACCCTCTCTAAAAATAGCTCGTTACCTCTCTAAAAATAGCTCGTTACCTCTCTAAAAATAACTCGTTACCTCTCTAAAAATAACTCGTTACCTCTCTAAAAATAACTCGTTACCTCTCTAAAAATAACTCGTTACCTCTCTAAAAATAGCTCGTTACCTCTCTAAAAATAGCTCGTTACCTCTCTAAAAATAGCTCGTTACCTCTCTAAAAATAGCTCGTTACCTCTCTAAAAATAACTCGTTACCTCTCTAAAAATAGCTCGTTACCTCTCTAAAAATAACTCGTTACCTCTCTAAAAATAACTCGTTACCTCTCTAAAAATAACTCGTTACCTTCTTATTTTCCACCATCATATCAAAGATGTGTTTGACACGTAGAAACTTGAGTAGGTCCTTGTCTGCTTCTCGTGCCTTGTCGCACGTCTCCCACTCACTAGGCAAATCATCAAGTTAGTTAGGGGGAAGGGCGGGTGGTGGTTAGTTAGGGGGAAGGGCGGGGTGGGAGGGGCGGTGGTTTCTGAAAGTGCAACAAATGTATTTTTAGGACATCTTGTGTCAGGGGGCACTACATTGCAGAGTACTGTCAAGTTTCAGAGACTTGTCAGATGTTTTAGAGAACTGGAAAAATGCCAACTGTAAGTGGAGACGGGGGTTTTAAACAGGGAGCAGGGGTTGGGAAAGCAGCTTTAAAATGTCTGAGATAAGAAAGTCGGACCACCTTACCAAAAACCTTTCAGCGGTACCATGACTTCCGGTAGGTTCTCAATTTTACAATCAAAATGATACTCAGGCTGAGAATTAACCAAAAGGAAGTCTCTTCGACATTATTTCTTGCACAGCCCCAAGCCCTATACCCCCCACTATCTCTGCTCATTACTCAACAGTCGGTCGCCCATGATACACATTTCACCAACATCTTTCTGCAGAACCCACTCGGATCTCTTTTTGTTCAGATCTAAACAGCAACACTGCTTTACCATTCTCTCCTCCTTTGTTGGGAAATATTCAGTAATGGCATACATGTTGCATCACTCTCCCCCTCAATCTCTCTCCCGCAGCTCGCTTTGTACCCACTCATATACAATTGCACAACACCACCACATGTGCAGATTGTGCAGATTGTGCAAAGTGTATTAATGCTGCAGTAGCAGTCTATCATTACAAAACACTGATAACAAAGATATTCACTAGATCTTGCCTGACTGGACTGAGTTTTGAAAATGTGTCTTACCTTGAATATTCGTCCCAGGTTCCTTGTAGCCATTCCATCCCTGAACGTCCCACTATCTCTGCGGTTGTGGCTAGGGTGGCCGATCTGCAGACAAACTGAGGAAATAAAGAGAGAGATTAGTAGAAGAGAGGGATAGAGAGAGAGGGATAGAGAGAGAGGGATAGAGAGAGTTGAAAAAGAGAAGAAAATAAATATAGGACCGGTCGATAGAATGACTGATTTTATACAAAGAAACCCAGAGATTAGGGAATTTAATCAAGTAGCTGTGCAATGAAAGGCTACCTCGATGTTTTTCTGTATAACAATCTCTTTCTCCAGAAACTTCTATATCCAATAATGAAACTTCCTCTCTAGGAATCTAGAACATTCATTTGCTTCTAACAGATCTAGGTTTTAATACCTACAATGCATTCTATCAAGAGAAAAAGGGTGTTTTGGAAACATAAGACTTATAGAAGATTCCTTTGAAGCAATATTATTTATAGAGGGATGTAAGAGTAAGACAGGGTTTAATAATATTTATCATTTATATGTGAGCATGGAGGGATAAATTTCAATTGTTGTGGGATGTGTTGAAGAGGGGGGGGGGGTATTGAAGAGGGGGGGGGTGTTTGAGACCTGTGCTTTGTTTTAATCTCGAAACGTGTGAAGAAAAGTAGCTACAAAGAGGCAGAGAGAGAGGCAGAGAGAGGGTTATGGGGGAGACGAAGTGGTCGTGATGGCTTCTAAGTTACGTAAATCGTGTCGATAATACGATAATATTAACGTCACAGATCAGTAGATCAATGGATTCCCTGTGATACACAAATTGTGAAAGTGTATCCATCTCTCTATCTTCCTATCTTTATCACTCTCTCTATCTATCATTCTCTCTGTCTATGTCTCTACCTCTGCCTGTACTATGTACGTAACAATATTCACAATTTTTTTTGAATTCACAATATTTTTGCGAATTGAGATAATGTTCAAACTGCAGCCTCCACATTATACTTTTTAAGTTTGAGTATAATCTTTATCTTTATTGTGTCTCTATATTACAATATCATCGCACGCAAGCAGGAGAGAGAGATAGAGAGATAGAGAGAGAGAAAGAACGAGAGATAGAGGTAGAGACAGGGATAGCAGAGATAGAGAGAGGGAGCGTGAGAGAAAGGGCAGACGGCCAGTATTATGCTTTACAAACGGCGACTACGCTCAATCGAACTATAGGCCGTTTAAAACAATACATGTACATTGTTAAGTGTATACAAAGTTATACCGGTGTTTCCATGTCATGTTACCTTATTGTTAGCTTAAAAAGGCTAAAAAACATCTTATGCTCAGATGCAGGATACACTGTTTACTCTTGTAAAGTACTAGAATAAAGAGTCTTAAGTTAGAATAAAGAGTCTTAAGTTAGAATAAGTCTTAAGTTAGAATAAGTCTTAAGTTAGAATAAGTCTTAAGTTAGAATAAGTCTTAAGTTAGAATAAGTCTTAAGTTAGAATAAGTCTTAAGTTAGAATAAGTCTTAAGTTAGAATAAGTCTTAAGTTAGAATAAGTCTTAAGTTAGAATAAGTCTTAAGTTAGAATAAGTCTTAAGTTAGAATAAGTCTTAAGTTAGAATAAAGAGTCTTAAGTTCACCGTAGGCTGATAGAAGTTCTAACTATCAGTTTCGCTCCCCCACCAGTTACAACTCACTAACTCCCTAGCAGCGAAACATCACCAATTACCCCCCCCCCCATTTACCGAACTATGAAAACATCACCAATTACCTTGTCCTTGTAGAAGATGACAGGGGACGGAAAGCGAGATCTGCACCGGGCTAGACGGGCTTTCTGGATGTGTTCCTTTATCTCTGCAGATATCTCTACCGGGGCACTGTAATAGGGATTATCATTAGGGGTAGTATTATTAGCATGTTATTAGCATTACATACTATTAACTGGGACACGTTTACGTGAAGTTGATAATGATTTATTTCGGATTATCTCAGGATAGTATGATGAGTGAGTTATTAGTGAACATTTCTATTACTAGAAGTTGTTTTTTAAATAATAGTTCCTCACAATAAGCAAGTGTAATGTTGAACTAAAGCATACAAAAGTGTCAACACACATCTAGAACACTCTCTTTAACATATAAAGCAACTCCATTCATTTAGAAGCCTCTATCTAAATGTCCCAAAATCGCAAATCACACAGCACAACACACATAAATGGTATCACTGGTAACTATCCCGCTGACCCAATTGCGCTTTTCTCTTGGAGAATGGGCGTTGGGCGGGGCATTTCACCGGCATACCACTGGGCGTCCAGCAGGTCCGGCTTTTCCTAGGCTTTCCTAGTCCTTGACGTGATCCAAATTGCATATTGTCAGTTTGAACGGCAGACTGACTGTTCATCACACTCTCCACTTCCTCATCACCACTCATAACATCCACCTCTATCACTCCCTTGTTTCCCTTTGAAACATCATTAGCTAACCGAAACAAAAACCCGTAATCCCCCTCACACACCGCCTCTTGTAGAACATCCATTAGGGAGTGATATACCCCACTGTCTAAACGAAGACATCCTGCTAGACGGACTGGATTCAGAAGCTTTTTATCGCTCTCTGTCAGTTTGTATGGTTTAGGTTTGGCTCTAAGTAGTTCTGCGAGAGTGGAGTACAGAGTTGGAGTGGCCGTCCCGGCAAGTTCGTTTAGCATTAGAATCGACACATCATCTTCCGGATTACTTTTCATAACATTCCTTATTAAAACTTTCTTTAAATCGGAATTTTTAGATCTTTTTAGCGCCATGTTCAAAGCTTTCAAAAGCTTTCTATCACCCCTCTCCTTAACCAGATATACAGCCTCATCAAATAGAAATCTTGTTGTAGCATCACAACTGTCAGTAACTCCGTTTAGTTCAGTGCAGGTACCACAGAAAAATTCTAGACATGTCCGAGAAATCCAGTCAACTTTGAAAACAGCACTTATTTTGTTCAAATCTCGAAAACTCTCTTCATTCAGGTTCCCATCCTTCACATTTCCCGTGTAACAACACTCAAGAAACAAATCAACTCCTTTTTCTGTAAAATCAGTCATGTCTACCTGGACAAGAGGCCCCTCTTTAGCCATACCCAGGATAACTGGGCTGTTAACTGCCAGGATAAATGAATTTGCAGGAATCACCCCACCCTCTGAGGTTAGTAGTTCAACATTGTTCAGACCAGGGTAGTCACGGAATTCTACCCCCAGACAAGCCTGAGCAAACACTTGGTAGTAGGAAGACATGAAATATCAAAGGATAAACTAAAATGACTGCGTTTGATAGAAATATGACAAAACGGGCAGTGAATTTTAGGATAATTTCCACACATGACACTAAGTCATGCATGAATCACGGCATGTGAGACTACATCAATTGTCACTGTTATCAGTTAAATGTTACACTACAATTGACATGATAAAAGTGGCAACATTCCATTCACACAACGTGTTCAGACCACATGTGCTTGTAACACCCAGATCTGGTTGGACAATGAGCTTGGTTTTTGACAGTATTGTGTTATTCAGATGGACCCCCCCCCCCTCTAACTATAATGAACCACCCCCCCCCCCTGATCCCTCTAACTATTATAGACCACCCACCCCCACCACGTACAGAATACAAAAACCTACCATTCACGGTAGCTAGTTGGTATTATGAGTTGTCTTGGGTAATGCCCGCACAGCTCCCCATTACAGTTACTCAGCATCTCTACATTATAATCTTTCTCAAATAACTTCTTACACTGTTCCTCAACCTGGCAGGGAGAACTGGTTAATAAAGGGGTGGAGGAACTGTGACTAGTCTTACACGTGGCAACTGGAGAGGTGTGGAGGAGGTGTGGAGGTGTGGAGAGGAGAACTGAGGGAAAAACTTTTGAAACAATCTAACTATATCTAATGCAAATTTGCACGGAAATGTGACACCCTATCGTCAATGTGACGACGTGATCCGTCAATGTGACGACGTGATCCGTCAGTGTGACGACGTGATCCGTCAGTGTGACGACGTAATTCGTAGGTATCACGTATCACAAGTGCTAGAGATCTGCTTGCGAACTTGAGGGGTCACATCACAGACATAAAATGGAGAGAAATAAACAGGGATCACATCACAAGGTAGCTCGCTTAGCTACCTGGTCTATTACCAGGACTTTGTGGGGGAGATGGAGACACACAGAGACAGAAAGAGAGAGAGACAGATAGATAAAATACATAGCATTGCTATTATAGCAACAGACAGACATGTAGACATAGTGAGGCAGAGAGAAAAAGATAGAAACAGGTCCCTCGATTTGCGATTGGTACGATCGCCCCAGTTTTGCTAGTATATTCTAACTCAGGAGGGGTTTATAATAATCTACAGTAGATCTACTGGGGAAACTGACTCAGGGTATATTTTACACTTGATGAAGTATAGTATATTCCGATCTACAGCTGTAGATCTACTACTGGGGAAACTAACCGTTGCAATGATGGGATTCTCCAGGGTGGTATGGTACGTCATTTGTGAGAAGTGGTCCACCAGCCATGATATACTCAGCTCTTCAGACTCACCCATTTCACTTTTCCTATATTACACTACTGCTAGAAATAGGGGTTGGTTTAGTTGTTATACGAACTTGCTAATACACTACTGCTAGAGAGGGGTTGGTTTAGTTGTTATACGAACTTGCTACTACACTACTGGAGATAGGTTGGTTTAGTTAATTATCTATAATGAGATCTGATCAGGATTAATTGTGCGAGATAGCAGCTATAGAGAAAAACAATCTTGTTCCTAAAGTTGATTTAGTTATTAAATGCGAACTTGAGCTGTATAATAGTACAATGCATGTAAGGCTCAGTGTCATTTGCGGAATGTGGAAGTGGGGGTAATTATATACGTAGCATTCTTTTAGCATGTTGGTATTTTTAGAGAGAGAGTGGAAAAGAGAAAATAAAGAGAGAATATAAAGAGAGAAAATAAAGAGAGAATATAAAGAGAGAAACTTGAGTGGTATGTGCGGATATATTTTAGTCTGAGAACTAGGAATGGAATTTTATTTGTGTTTGACAGGTGGCCTGGTGGCAGTCCCAAAACTTGAAAATCTCATTTTGAAACCAAAGACAAATCACACAAGAAACAAAACACTCGAGAGGCATTTCTGGGAACTAAATAATGTGTTGATACACAATGATTTTATCGAGTGTCACGAGCTGGCAGAATAAAGATCAACAAAACTCGAAACATAAAACTTTTGAGTGTTGTCTTTGTTTTACATATCCGTGTGTTTATTATTTCTCTTCCTGAAAGTTTGTTCTACCACTATGCACTGTATGTGAGATAATACAGCAGTATATATTACGTCATCATTATCACAACAACGACATGCGTGGACTAGTTAATTGTTACCGGCTTAACGCTATAGTAGTAGTGAGTGGACTATTAGTGTCACCCAGCTGTACCACAGTGCTGTACCACAGTGTTGCTCATTGTGTAGTGTATCTACACTACCAATGAGTTACTGTGTCATTCCTACCCATCATGGAATCACGAATGGAATGTATTTCACCGTTCCAATCTTTGATGCCTTCTGCCTGTATTCTGTAATCATGTAATCTTGTATCTACTGCACTCTCATCTACACTATCATCAGTCATGCAACTGACATGGAAACCGTTTTAAGATAGCAACATTCTTCATCCGTGTGCTCACCAAAAAGTTGTCAAAGCGCCTTCCAACCAAAGTCCAAAAATCTGCTAATTTATAATAGCACAAAACGTATTGATTCAATTAACCAGAGAGATTCAAGCACGCGGATTGTTGAGACAGGAGACTCTAACAGGAAATCCCAGTATGTAATACATTATATAAGTATAAATTTTGGACCAAAGTCGGTCTTGAGTTTTATATTAGAATGCTCGACGTAGAATCAATCTAAAGAAAACTCCTGCTGATTCAAATGTGTCTTTGAATGGGATGGCAAAGCTAAAGCGTAAAATTTGGGTGCCTTCCATAGCTAACAATCTATCGATTTTGGGCGGTCGAAACAGGTTAGGGCTGCCCCGTGCCAGTTAGCCGTTAGCGGTTAGCCTTTAGAGTCTGGCTAGGGTTTTTCTTAGGGTTATCGGTTAGTGCTATCGATTATCTATCAGATACCGTTTAGTTTACTCAAATTGGCAATGTGGTTGGCGGTTGCGTGGCCGGCAGACGTTTGAAAAAATCAGCCAAGAATCTAAAGTTTTAGAATTTTTTTGACCGTTGTAAAAAAACGGTACGTACGATTAAAAGTGCGGCGCAAAAAGTATTCTGCGCTGCATTACTCGTTATCCAGTGCGCGTCGTATCAAATCGAGTCGGACCAGAATACAAAAATTTTACAAAAAGTTCCCTTTTTCGGCTTTCTGTCTTTTCGGTTTACTCTCTGCAGCTGCCCTCGGCCCTGTTTGCGGGGGCTCTGTTCCCTAAACCTCCGCCGGGGCTGCGTCCCTGGGCCCTGCTTGTGGGGGCTTTCACCCCCTAACCGTGGCTACCGCTAACCGCGGCCGCCCTGACGGCTGACCCCAGACGCACAGACACACACTTGACGCTGCCAATCGGTGTTGGGATACGTTTTTAAGCTCACAAAACTTCCTTAGAACCCCTTGAATGTGCACACGGCACATATCTGCACCAAGGGAGGGGACATGAATCGTAAAGTCGGATTTTTTGAAGTTGTCACCCCCAAATGACCGCGCGTGTGAAATTTATCAATTTTGACGCGCACACCACACGTTAACATGTGATGTGACACGCAAAAACATTCCGCGCACGAGAAGGGGGGTGACAACTTCAAAAAATCCGACTTTAGATTATGGAGGCGAGACACTGTGTTGAGACGCGCACCATTGCGACGTGCATTGCGACGCGCATTTTGGCTTTGCGACGCGCATTTAAGCACTGCGACGCGCATGTGCGCGTCGCAATGCGCGTCGCAATGGTGCGCGTCTCAACACAGTGTCTCGCCTCCATGACAAAAATTATGCTCTTTCCAGCGTTTTGCCGAAGTTTGAGAACAATAAATGGGCCCAACAGCTCCTCAAAGCTTGTTGTATGGCTCGCGAGTGCTCATTGGAGCTGTTCTGTGCTGGTGTGTGGTTGACTCTACCCAGTTTTCAACCCATCCACCTTTTCTCCCAATATTAAAACTTGTCTAAAACTCGGGGTGGCGGCCAACATCGGCCTGAATATAAATAAGTGTAGACACTTCACAATAAATAATCCCAATATTAAACTAAAACTTCATAACATTTCCCATCAGTAGATAGAGTTATGGCTGAAGGAGCAGAGTCCACCGCTATACCGGGGTTTCACAAAGTTGAGCTACTCCGAACCACTTGGGAGATGCCAGTGAATTACCAAGATCCACAACCTCTCGGCGTTGGTGCTTACGGTCAAGTATGGTGAGTTGATCCAGCTGTATTTTATTGTGTTTCTGGAGTTGTTCAGAGATATTTGCACAGAATGTTGGGTGATTTGAAAGATTTTTTACTATCTCTCTTTCTCATACATTTGATTTGTTATTTTACATTTGTAAACAGTGTCTAGCTAGGCAAACATTTTACATCTCTCCATATATTTCAGTTCTGCTAAAGATGTTACTAATAGCATGTCTGTGGCAGTTAAGAAACTATCACGACCCTTCCAGTCCGATATACATGCTAAGAGGGCTTATCGGGAGTACCGCCTTCTAAAGCAGCTCTGTCACGAGAATGTAATTTATTTGTAAATTTTATAGAGTTTAGGTTTATTTGTAATTAATAAATTAGTTTCGGGTTGAAATAGTTAAAGCGTAACAGTTGTAACTATGGTACAATAAATTTAACAAACACGTGCTCAGTACCAGTAACATGAGTCATGTTAAACCCCCCCCCCTGTGTGTTTCAGATCATTAGTCTATTGGACGTGTTCACTCCCACAACCCAATACGATCTCTTCCAAGATGTGTAAGTTTGAATTTTATATTTTTCACGATCTTTTCAAGTAAAGTTTTAATTTTATTACTAATACCAAGTGCCTTATATCTCTCTACCTTGTTCCTTCCTTCCCCTCTCTGTATATTTAATTCCTTGAATTTACTGAACCTAATAGGAGGCGGGTGGTGTTTTAAACATTTAGCGGCCCCAACACACAGACACATCAGATGTACGTGTGTCATGTTCGAGAACACACGAACAACCTCCTTGACAATATTTACTAAAAAACAGAATCGTTATATTTCTTGATTTGTTAAGATAAGAGATGCTCGACAGAGTTATCATCCATGTTGTGTCAGAATCAGTTGGTAATGGGGAAGTGAAGTGGTAGTGTGGGGTGTAGGGCTTGCACACGACTACAAACACACTCACAGTACACGCCCTGTGTGTGCAGTTTCACTGAAATTTTCACTTGCACACAATTCACACAAACATACCAACACACTGACATACCAATACACAGATATAGAGATATTCAGTATCTGATATTGTACCTTTGACTACAACTGCAGTTACAGTGTGTGATTCCTTCGTTGAATGTGTAACATAATGGGTGGTCTACCAAGAGGTGCAGGGGGTTACAAAGGTGCATACTGCAGAGGGGGTAAGGGAGAGGTACAGGGCCCGGCATGAGGCTGGTAGCAATTGTAAAGGCCCTTTACAACTTTACTAAAGGGAGAGGGCTCACTAAGGTGCAGGAGGGCCGAGGGGCTGGACGCTGGTAGTAATACAAAGGGAGACTTCCAAGTCCGGAAGTAATTAGAAAGCTGACACAGTGCACACAATACACATGTTGTAATTACTGAACCTAATGTAACACAAGAGAGAGCCACACCAGAGCACTTTCTTCCCTCAGCCCTGGTTTATTTTTTCATATCTTGCCCATTAATTCCTTTTTGTTCTCCCTCTAATTCCCGCGGGATGATCCAGTGGTCCATTATTATTCCACTATTTCTAAAGTCTAACTCATCTCCCCTTCTAGGTACCTCGTAACGGACCTAATGGGATCTGATCTACACACCATCCTCCGATATCAAGGGCTAACTGACCAACACGTCCAATGGATTGTATACCAGATACTGAGAGGGTTGAAATATCTCCACTCCGCGGGTGTTATACATAGAGACCTGAAGCCTAGTAACATTGCACTGAACGAGGATTGTTACGTGAAGGTAGAGAATTTTACAAAACACTTTTAATTCTATCATCAGTTTCATAATAATGTCCCGAGATATCTGAGTAGAAAACAGCGTTAGAACTTAACAAACTCCTGGGACGTGTTTATCATGGATTATGGTGAATGGGGTGTGGTTAAAGAGGGCCGAGCAAAGGGGAAATGGGGCGGAGGATGGGCGACTGGGAGCAGCTGAGCTACTCATTCAACTATTTTAGCTTCCACACTTTCTCTACTCGATTTTGTTAAAATGAAATCTCCCTTCATTCACCGATAAGATCTAAGTTTTATAGTAGCAGAAGAATAAGATGGTTATGACACACACACGTACCATATCCTACAGAGTACACACCACGTACCATATCCTACAGAGTACACACCACGTACCATATCCTACACTCAGTAAATATATTGTACACTGCCGCGGAGGGAAGCTCCTCAACTCCTCCTTCTCTCTCTCTCTCTCTCTCCCTCATTCTGTTTCTCTCCCTCGTCTCGCGTCTCTTTCCCTCCCTCATTCCCTCCCTCATTCTCTTTTCCCTCCCTCCTTCTCTTTTCATGTAATTGTAGTGCCAACACTTAGTGAGTGAGAGAGGGAGGGGGGAGGGAGGAGGAGAGATATGCTTATTCATTAACTTCAAGAAAAGCATAGCTGTACTGTATAATATGTGTCTGTGTGTCTGTGTTCGAAGCAGCTGGCCAGCATTATATTATATGGGGTGAATCAATCACTATCTCTCCATCTATCTCTATCTATTCCTCTCCATCTATCTCTATCTCTCCCAGATCCTTATTGATTCATACCTTTCCGTAATCACTAATTACTGACCCTTACCTCTAATCACTAATTACTGCGATGATACACCTGTTCCTTCAGCCTAGTCCCATAATCGGGACTATTAGGACCCGATTTATACAATGTATACACTCGAGAGTACTTGGTATGATCACTTTGAATTCTTCATAAATCATTGTACGAGTATAATAGTGAGACTCATTGGAAACACATTAATCTCACACTCAATGTACCACATGGAATCTCACTTCGAAACTGGCCCATAACTTGACGAGCTCTAATCAACTCGGATAACAGTCCCAAGTCCTTAAAACCAACCTCCTCCACACAAAATTAACACTGCCCCCATAAGGAACCATAATAAAGTTCAAGAGCGCACCCCATCCAAGAGCGTACCACCTCCAAAAGACACCACTCCCAGAGCGCACCACATCAAAGAGAGCTCCCCATCCAGAAGATACCGCGCGCAGGGGACACCACGCGCAGAAGAGACCGCACGCGCAAATACAACGCCGCGCTGGTCTCTTCTGCGCGTGGTGTCCCATGCGCGTGGTATCTTCTGGATGGGGAGCTCTCTTTGATGTGGTGCGCTCTCGAAGTGGTGTCTTCTGGAGGTGGTGCGCTCTTGGATGTGGTCTCTTTTGGGTGTGGTGCGCTCTCAGGTGTGGTCTCTCTTCGATCGGGTGCGCTCTTGGGTGCTCTTGGGTGCTCTTGGAGGCTCTTGAACTTTATTATGGTTCCTTATTCAACTACCCCCTCCCCATCCACAGATTCTGGATTTCGGTTTGGCCCGAGTCCAAGATGACCAGATGACAGGGTACGTGGCAACAAGATGGTACAGGGCCCCTGAAGTTATGCTAAACTGGATGCACTACTCAAAAACTAGTACGTGATATTTTTGGAGTATCGTGAGAAATCTTAATCATTAAACGAATTTACTACTCAACCACCCCACCCCGGCCCCAATTCCGGAACAACTTAACCATCCCCTCATATTTCTTCTTCTTAGTGCCTGACTCTTCCCTATAACCCACTCCAGCTGACAGCTCCCTCAATAAAAGTCTCGACCACCCTCTCCCTCTCTCCATAACCCCTTCCCATCCCTCCCCTAATATCCTCCCTCTCTCTATCCCTAGTCCCCTCCCTAACCCCTATCCCTCTCCCTCTAGTGGATATCTGGTCGGTGGGGTGTATCATGGTGGAGATGTTGACTAACAACATTCTATACCGGGGTGACGACTATATTCATCAACTAATGAGAATCCTGGAGGTGTGTGGAACACCCTCCCAAGAAGTGCTAGATAGCGTTAGTGAAAATGTGAGTATTTTGAAGTACTGGATAGTGTCAGTGAAAATGTGAGTATTTTGAAGTGCTGGATAGTGTCAGTGAAAATGTGAGTATTTTGAAGTTCTGGATAGCGTCAGTGAAAATGTGAGTATTTTGAAGTACTGGATAGCGTCAGTGAAAATGTGAGTATTTTGAAGTGCTGGATATTGTCAGTGAAAATGTGAGTATTTTGAAGTGCTGGATAGTGTCAGTGAAAATGTGAGTATTTTGAAGTGCTGGATAGTGTCAGTGAAAATGTGAGTATTTTGAAGTACTGGATAGTGTTAGTGAAAATGTGAGTATTTTGAAGTGCTGGATAGTGTCAGTGAAAATGTTAGTATTTTGAAGTGCTGGATAGTGTCAGTGAAAATGTGAGTATTTTGAAGTACTGGATAGTGTCAGTGAAAATGTGAGTATTTTGAAGTACTGGATAGTGTCAGTGAAAATGTGAGTATTTTGAAGTGCTGGATAGTGTCAGTGAAAATGTGAGTATTTTGAAGTACTGGATAGTGTCAGTGAAAATGTGAGTATTTTGAAGTGCTGGATAGTGTCAGTGAAAATGTGAGTATTTTGAAGTGCTGGATAGTGTCAGTGAAAATGTGAGTATTTTGAAGTGCTGGATAGTGTTAGTGAAAATGTGAGTATTTTGAAGTACTGGATAGTGTCAGTGAAAATGTGAGTATTTTGAAGTACTGGATAGTGTCAGTGAAAATGTGAGTATTTTGAAGTGCTGGATAGTGTCAGTGAAAATGTGAGTATTTTGAAGTACTGGATAGTGTCAGTGAAAATGTGAGTATTTTGAAGTACTGGATAGTGTCAGTGAAAATGTGAGTATTTTGAAGTACTGGATAGTGTCAGTGAAAATGTGAGTATTTTGAAGTACTGGATAGTGTCAGTGAAAATGTGAGTATTTTGAAGTGCTGGATAGTGTCAGTGAAAATGTGAGTATTTTGAAGTACTGGATAGTGTCAGTGAAAATGTGAGTATTTTGAAGTGCTGGATAGTGTCAGTGAAAATGTGAGTATTTTGAAGTACTGGATAGCGTCAGTGAAAATGTGAGTATTTTGAAGTACTGGATAGCGTTAGTGAAAATGTGAGTATTTTGAAGTACTGGATAGTGTCAGTGAAAATGTGAGTATTTTGAAGTGCTGGATAGTGTCAGTGAAAATGTGAGTATTTTGAAGTGCTGGATAGTGTCAGTGAAAATGTGAGTATTTTGAAGTGCTGGATAGTGTCAGTGAAAATGTGAGTATTTTGAAGTACTGGATAGTGTCAGTGAAAATGTGAGTATTTTGAAGTACTGGATAGTGTCAGTGAAAATGTGAGTATTTTGAAGTGCTGGATAGTGTCAGTGAAAATGTGAGTATTTTGAAGTACTGGATAGTGTCAGTGAAAATGTGAGTATTTTGAAGTACTGGATAGTGTCAGTGAAAATGTGAGTATTTTGAAGTACTGGATAGTGTCAGTGAAAATGTGAGTATTTTGAAGTACTGGATAGTGTCAGTGAAAATGTGAGTATTTTGAAGTGCTGGATAGTGTCAGTGAAAATGTGAGTATTTTGAAGTACTGGATAGTGTCAGTGAAAATGTGAGTATTTTGAAGTACTGGATAGTGTCAGTGAAAATGTGAGTATTTTGAAGTGCTGGATAGTGTCAGTGAAAATGTGAGTATTTTGAAGTACTGGATAGTGTCAGTGAAAATGTGAGTATTTTGAAGTGCTGGATAGTGTCAGTGAAAATGTGAGTATTTTGAAGTACTGGATAGTGTCAGTGAAAATGTGAGTATTTTGAAGTACTGGATAGTGTCAGTGAAAATGTGAGTATTTTGAAGTACTGGATAGTGTCAGTGAAAATGTGAGTATTTTGAAGTACTGGATAGTGTCAGTGAAAATGTGAGTATTTTGAAGTACTGGATAGTGTCAGTGAAAATGTGAGTATTTTGAAGTACTGGATAGTGTCAGTGAAAATGTGAGTATTTTGAAGTACTGGATAGTGTCAGTGAAAATGTGAGTATTTTGAAGTACTGGATAGTGTCAGTGAAAATGTGAGTATTTTGAAGTACTGGATAGTGTCAGTGAAAATGTGAGTATTTTGAAGTGCTGGATAGTGTCAGTGAAAATGTGAGTATTTTGAAGTACTGGATAGTGTCAGTGAAAATGTGAGTATTTTGAAGTGCTGGATAGTGTCAGTGAAAATGTGAGTATTTTGAAGTGCTGGATAGTGTCAGTGAAATGTGAGTATTTTGAAGTGCTGGATAGTGTTAGTGAAAATGTGAGTATTTTGAAGTACTGGATAGTGTCAGTGAAAATGTGAGTATTTTGAAGTACTGGATAGTGTCAGTGAAAATGTGAGTATTTTGAAGTACTGGATAGTCGTCAGTGAAAATGTGAGTATTTTGAAGTACTGGATAGTGTCAGTGAAAATGTGAGTATTTTGAAGTCTGGATAGTGTCAGTGAAAATGTGAGTATTTTGAAGTGCTGGATAGTGTCAGTGAAAATGTGAGTATTTTGAAGTGCTGGATAGTGTCAGTGAAAATGTGAGTATTTTGAAGTGCTGGATAGTGTCAGTGAAAATGTGAGTATTTTGAAGTGCTGGATAGTGTCAGTGAAAATGTGAGTATTTTGAAGTGCTGGATAGTGTCAGTGAAAATGTGAGTATTTTGAAGTGCTGGATAGTTGTCAGTGAAAATGTGAGTATTTTGAAGTGACTGGATAGTGTCAGTGAAAATGTGAGTATTTTGAAGTACTGGATAGTGTCAGTGAAAAATGTGAGTATTTTGAAGTACTGGATAGTGTCAGTGAAAATGTGAGTATTTTGAAGTGCTGGATAGTGTCAGTGAAAATGTGAGTATTTTGAAGTACTGGATAGTGTCAGTGAAAATGTGAGTATTTTGAAGTACTGGATAGTGTCAGTGAAAATGTGAGTATTTTGAAGTCAGTGAAAAGTGAGTTTTGAAGTGCTGATAGTGTCAGTGAAAATGTGAGTATTTTGAAGTGCTGGATAGTGTCAGTGAAAATGTGAGTATTTTGAAGTGCTGGATAGTGTCAGTGAAAATGTGAGTATTTTGAAGTGCTGGATAGTGTCAGTGAAAATGTGAGTATTTTGAAGTGCTGGATAGTGTCAGTGAAAATGTGAGTATTTTGAAGTGCTGGATAGTGTCAGTGAAAATGTGAGTATTTTGAAGTGCTGGATAGTGTCAGTGAAAATGTGAGTATTTTGAAGTACTGGATAGTGTCAGTGAAAATGTGAGTATTTTGAAGTACTGGATAGTGGTCAGTGAAAATGTGAGTATTTTGAAGTGCTGATAGTGTCAGTGCAAATGTGAGTATTTTGAAGTTGCTGGATAGTGTCAGTGAAAAGTGAGTATTTTGAATTCCTGTATAGTGTCAGTGAAATATGTTAGTATTTTGAAGTACTGGATAGTGTCATGAAAATGTGAGTAATTTTTTGAAGTACGTGGATAGTGGTCAGTGAACTGTTGAGTATTGTGAAGTACTTGATATGTCATTAGAAATGGAGTATTTTGAAGTACTGGAAGTGTCATGAAATTGTGAAGTATTTTTGAAGTACTGGATAGTTGTCAGTGAAAATGGTGAGTCTTTTGAAGTGCTGGATAGTGTCCCGTGAAAATGTGAAGTATTTTTGAATTCTGGAGTAGTGTCAGTTGAAAATGTTAGTATTTTGAGTACTTGATTGTCAGTGAAAATGTTGATTATTTTGAAGTCCTGGATAGTGTCAGTGAAAATGTTAGTATTTTGAAGTACTGGATAGTGCCGTGGAAAATGTGAGTATTTGGAAGTACTGGGAATAGTGTCAGTGAAAATGTGAGTATTTTGAAGTCCTGGTAGTGTTCAGTGAAAATGTTGTATTTTGAAGTACTGATATTTCAGTGAAATGTGAGTATTTGAAGTACTGGATAGTGTCAGTGAAATGTGAGTATTTTTAAGTCTGATTAAGTGTCCGTGAAAATGTGAGTATATTTTGGGTTTTTTTGGTTTGGTTTTTTGGAAATTAAAATCCGGCAACTTTAAATTTTTTTTTTTTGGACCTAAATGCGATTTTCTCCTTTGGCTACTTTCATATCTTTTCCCCCACGGTCCTGCGTAGTTCCCAGAGGTCCCCTTTAGGTCACACAACCGTTCGTTTTGCTGGGGGACTCGGTCGAGGTGGAACGTCCTTAAGGGGCACCGTGTGCAGCAGTCAATGAGTCTCTCTCTCTCTCTCCTTCTCTCTCCTTCTCTTTTTCTTTCTCTTTCTATCTCTCCCTCTCTGTCCATGCGATGTGTATCTTTTTCTCTACACAATTCACCGACCATTGCCGCGGCACACTCCCTCTCTCAAAGGACCGCACTCAGCAGACAAATATGCACACTTTTTTACATTTGAAACTCGATGATTTCCTCTCTCTCTTTACATTCCCTCTCTTGTAGCCTACTACTGAACCCTTTATGGATCCTCTGAACGACAACGAGAATTACACCTCAGAGGACATCAGACGTAAGTTAACCCACGCTCCCCCATCCGCCTCTCTTACTATGCAGTTGAAGCGTGCTGCTCCTGCGTGCGTGTGTGTGTGGAGCTTATTGGAAAGATCCAGTGAGCAAACAGAAAACTCGCAGGAACGCGCGGCGAGTCAGTTTTTGTTCAAAGTTGTTGATCCCCTAGTGTGCGCAGTATGCCCACGCGCGTTTTCCCTCACACTCGCCCTGAATACAAGTTCCTAAACTTTAACCCGCGGCCTGCAGTAATTGAGTTTCTCTCTTCCCTTAATGTGACCACACACGCACATAATATATTCAACTATCTCCCTCTCCACAGGTTTAATGTTTGAAGATATCGTTAGGAAAGGAGAGGAAGTTAGGCAGCAATTGAGAGAGAAACGAGGCAATTTGATAAACTGAGAGATATCCTAGCTCTAAAACACAGTTATTTTGTATCCCTGTGCAGATGCATGGACACAACATGATTTTCTATCGAACTATATCTCTCAATTAGTACAGCCTAGATGAGCTGTGACGTGTGAGGAACATGCTGAAACGAGCGTGTGATAAAATGTGTAATATGTTTTTTATGATTTACGTAATTAGCCAAAAGTATAAAGAGAAAGAGAGAAAGAGATCATTATGTGATTGTTGTTGGAGAAAGAGAAAGAGAGAGAAAGAGAGATCATTATGTGATTGTTGTTTGCGAAAGAGAGATATCATGATATGATATTGAGCTCACGATATTGTTGTTTGTAAAATATGTGGAAGATACTAGGACGCCTGACATTTGTTCATTTACCCATTTGATCTTTGAAGTTTTAAATATTGAGGAATTTACGTAAGAACATTTGTTGAACTGAAAAGAATGAAAAGGCGTGATCTCGAGAGAGAGCGTGTGTGGGAGAGACTCAGAAAAAAAGAAAGAGGGAGAGAGAGGGAGAGAGAGAAAGAAAGAGAGAGCGAGAGTGAGAGGGACACAGAGAGAGACAGAGAAGGAGCGAGAAAGAAAGAATCATGTTGAAATTGTATCCATTTGTTTTCTAAGATCTCAACAAAATAAGCACGCTTGTATCATTAGTACCAGAAGTTGTAAAAACACGCCTTAATAATATCTCTTCTTTTCATTGGTAATGCGCTGAGTCTTTTTTCTCTCTTCCTATTATTTGTGTTAAAGACATGTTAAAGATCTCTCTCTCGTTCAATCATCATAGCTTGTGATTATATCCACTCTCTCTCTGTGATTATATCCACTCTCTAGCTCTCTGTGAGAGTCTAATTAACATGTTATTAACACAACAAATCTCTCAAACATAGAGAAACCGGGTGGCCACACTACACGGAAATCTGTGTACCACAACTGCAAACGACCCACACACATTGTCTCTTGTCAGCGCAATGTCACCAGCTAGTTCACTAGTTGCTGCTTTTGTGTCGACTTGATCTACCCTCGGTAACTGCAGATATATCTCTCTCTTGTCAGATTATAACTTGAAGTGAGTGTCCCCCTGTGTTAGACATGTTCTGTCTGTTAGAATCTTCGTCCACTCTTTTTCAGCTGAGCCCTGAACTTGGCCACTGTGTTGAGTAGATCGGTACCTGGAGAAAGAAGGTTTCAGTATAGGGGATATAATGGGTTTTAGTAAGTGGTTTAGGATGGGTGTTAATAATGGGTTGCATGGACCTTCGCTTTTGGAGACAAGAAACTGTTGATACATGCAGGTTGCCAAATTTGAGAAATTTGATGTTTGGCCGATGTGTGTTTATGTTCCAAAAATAGTCAATAATCACAAAAACAGTCACATGATCACTTCTCGTGTTTTGAGAGGAGCGAGAAGAGTGGTCATGCATTGTTTTGACGCCTGACAGACTCCTTGTTCATTACCAACAACAGATCAGAGAGAGAAAGAGAGAGAAAAAAGAGAGCAAGAGAGACAGAGTGCGAAGATGCGTATTTTAAAATACGGCGAATGTACAATGACACGAGATGCTGTTTGCTAATCGGATTTGAGTCGCCGCGTCTGCTGCTGAACGGCGAACTTTTTTACCAACGGAACACGGCTGCATAGCAAGACATATTCTAGACGCATTGACGCAAAACAGACAAATTTTTCAGATTGAAAAGTTTTTCTCTTTTGAGCTGAGCTGTCGGAATCGTTCACGGAAATAGCAAGCGAGTTTGTCACTGTTTAACTAAGAGAGAACTCACCTTCTACCCGGTTAGTAAAGTATTGGAAGAAGATAAAATCAATTACACACGCCACTCCTAACACGGCCGCCATCATTGTCAGCCATTGCTGGTTTTCTGGAAGTGTCCAGTAGAGTATCAGACAGATCACAACTGAGGAAATAGAGAGGTTGTACCAGAACGCCCTAACATTTACCGCAAAGTGCAAAACCCAAAAAATAACTATCACGACTTTCGTTTTGAAAACAGACAGATTAAATAACACTGCAAAGTGTGAACTGTGAATTGAACCAGCTCCGTGCAGATATGACTTACTGAGTGTCGGTAAAACGTAGAGGAGGATCTGGCTAACTTTCTGCATCACTATAACAAGTTTCCTTCTCTCCTTCGCTCTTGATACGGCAGCTGTGAGGAGAGGGGAATATATTAGGTTTAAACAGTTGCACAAAGTTTATTGGAAAACACCGACAGAACAAGACAAAACATATACAGACATCACGGTGGGCGCCCTTGTTGAGTAAGGAGTGAGACTCAACATGGGCGCCCACCCCACTAACCCCAAACACTGACAGAGAGACCCTTCCCCCTCTCTTTCCCCCGCTTCTTACAACCCTCCCCTCCCTTCCTCCACCCCATATAACAACCTCCCTCTCCATCCCACTCTGATCTCTCTATCTCGAACCTGCGGCAGTCTCTGATCCAGCATGACTAAGAATATCCCTCCCCTCCCTCTCTCCCATCCCCTCCCTCTCCCCCCAACCCCTCCCTCTCTCACAGCAGCACCTGTGAGCAGATCTGCTCACCTGCGGCAGTCTCTGAACCAGCATGACTGAGAATACCCAACCCCTCCCTCTCTCACAGCAGCACCTGTGAGCAGATCAGCTAACCTGCAGCAGTCTCTGATCCAGCATGACTAAGGATATCCAGGGCACTGGGTCTCCTACTCCCATCATATCCTCCCATATCCGCCACACTCAACAGTGATCCCCTCCTGCTCCCGTTAACACTTGCAATACTGCCATTCCTATGTGCCCCAATGGGGGTCTTCAGGAGGTTGTTCCCCACACTGGTAGGTGGACTATCTTTAGGGCAGGTCCTGGCAGCTGCAGTGGTGGGAGCAGCAGGGGGTGGCATTAGGATGGAGTGGTCGGTAGGGGGCGGGGTTGTGGCTGTGGTCTGAACGAATGGGACCGTTGCCGCGATGTGAGGTTCCAACTCTATCTCTTCGTCTCCAGACATTTCGTGCAGTAGTAGGGGTGGGACTGGGTGTTTACATGGCGTGCTGGGAGAGAGGGGGTGTTTACATTTCGTGTAGTAGTAGGTGGTGGGACTGGGTGTTTACATGGTGTGCTGGGAGAGAGAATAAGAAATAGGGATAACGTGTTAAATTATCGTGGTAGATAAGGGCTTGAAACAAGCAAGATAAGGGCTTGAAACAAGCTCGACAAGTCAAAAACAAACATAAAAAGGATTACAAATAGCAATTCAAAAACTGATCAAAATAATACTCGATTTATGTAATAGCCAATTAACTACGTACATAGAATAGAATAAACATCATATAATGAGGTGGTCGGTTCGCAGATGTGAATCTGGTTTCGACAGGTCACTAGCTTTACAGCATATAATCATAATATTCCTTCACCATTATCAACAAATTAGGGTGAAAGAGCTAGGAGATCAAGGATTGCTAGGTCACCAAAATACACTGTTGAGGAACACAGCTGCCAGGCCAATGCTCTCTATTTGAAAGAAATTAGAATAATAGGGTCATGCCAAGCAAATGCTCTGACAGAGGAACGTACTAATTTTGATTTGAGTGTGTGATCAACTAACTGTGCATATAATGTAGTGAAATCAGGGTGTATTATATGAGGTACAATGTGAGGTAACTGTAATAGTGTAATAATGTATGATATTGGTAATGGGAATGAACACATGAGATTGAGAGGGAGAGAGAGAGAGGGATATGAAAAAATAATATAAGATAGGTATAACAGGTATTGTGAGTTCTAGGACTTCAAATAAACGGGCAAATTGATCAAAAATTCACATGTAGCCGATCTATGGTCATAAACAATACAATTTAACATCTCGGGGAGGAGGAGAGAGAGAGAGAGAGAGAGAGAAAAAAAAGAGGGAAAGATAGAGAGGATAGTAGAAGGATATTCCTCAAATAATGGATATTGAACGCGTATGTCGAGTCACTCCATCATGCCCTAAATCAACTTCTTGATTGTTCTAAGATGTTCTCCATCGGTCTCTCTCTATTTTTAACCTTATCTCTCTCCCCCTGCTTTTCTCTCCCTCACTCTCCCTCACTCTCTCCCTCTCTCCCTCTCTCCCTCTCTCCCTCTCTTACCGCTCCATCCCCTGTCAACAGGTCGTTAAAAGGCTAGTTTAGAGAGAGACTTGAGAGAGATGTGGGTGCATGCATTATGCAACCGCCCACATATGGAGAGCTTGCCTATAAAAACTTGGCTAGACTGGCAGGCCAATGCTCTGAAGAAATGAGAATAGGGTTATATAGGACAAAGATCTGACAGGGCAAGACAGTTGCTGGAAAATGCAAAAAATCTACGAAGCCAAATTTTACGAAGCCAAATCCTTAGACCTTTTGTTCAGAACAGTTCTTTTATTACAGCATTTTAGATTAACACAGTACAGATTAACACATTTTAGTACATTTTAGATTAACCATTGACACGTAATTAACGTAATTAACTAAGTGCTGTAATTCAACTGAATATTGTTTGATACAAAATTGACAAACAAGTGGAATGAAGTGTTGATTGATTTACAGTACGACCAATAAAGAGAGGAAGGAGGGAGAGAGAATGAAACGTGGAAAAGGTTAGCGACTGGAAGAAAACATTCGGGGAGAGAGAGAGAGAGAGAGAGAGAGAGAGAGAGAGAGAGAGAGAGAGAGAGAGAGTGAGTGAGAGAGAGAGAGAGAGAGAGAGAAAAAGAGAGAGAGTGTGTGTGTGTGTGTGTTTTTGCGAGTGATGAGTGATGGTAGACAAATAATATACTCATTTCCGGTTTCTCAATTCTACCATTGCAGCCTTCAATTTTCAGATCTATCAGCAGCACGTCAATAGATTAATTGAGTTGGGGCCAGGGTATTTTTCGGAATTGAATTTATCAAAAGATGAATAGATGAATTAGAGAAAAAATAGTGATAGAAAAGGATAAATAGAGATAGAAAATGATAAATAGAGATAGAAAAGGATAAATAGGAAATTAGAAAGATTGAGAGCAAAATAAATTCTGCTTTACACGTACTTGCACGTACAGGCTTACACCAATACAATTTGTACACACAGTACACAAGCTCTGATACTCAGAATCATGATCCCTTCTCTCTTTCCGCATCTTTCTCTCTCACTTTCTCTCTCTCTCTCACTTTCTCTCTCTCTTCCTCTCGCTATGAACAATAGGGTCAGAGCATGTACTCTTCCCGTTTCTCTCTCCCCCTCCTCCAATACACCATTACTCCTACTCCTAGCTAGTAGCTATACACTAAAAGAGAAGATGAATTCAGCACTTCTTGGTGAAAATTAAAAATCCTACTGAAGTTCTTGACTCATTTCCTCTTTCTCTCTCTCTCTTTTTTCCAGGTAAACAAGAACAGAGCTATACTACAGCTCCCAGCCCAAAGCGTGATGATAGGTCTAGTAAATATACAGAGCTACTATTCAACATGTGTGGCATACTCATGGGCTTCAGTTCATGTTTAGAGGACAATTCTATAGCACATATTTTTGTCAAAAAAGCCAAACAGGGGTCAAAAAGAGAGAGCTTCTGTAAGTGTATAATATAACAACAACAAAAGTGAAAGCTAACAATGTTAGACACATGTGCATTCCTGCATTTTAGGATACCTAGAGTTTTTCTAATTGTGTACCCTAAAATATATATATGCGAGAGAGGTATAAGGGTAAAAACATGAGAGAGGTGTAAGGGTTAAAACTAGACGGTTGTTATTCAGAGAGAAAGTCAGAGAGGTATGTTACCCAAGAGACTCATGATAAAGACATGAGACCAAGTCAGACTAAATAGAACGTGCCGGGGTGATAGGAAATATGAAATTGCACAGATTCTTGGCCGGCACTGAATTTATCACACGGGTTACAACTCACACTGCTTATATACAGGGTGTTCATATGGGATCTTTACAAGCGTTGGGCTTCACCCAGAAAAAAGTTGACAAAATTAGCTTATGAAACTTCATACTTGGACTATTCTATACCCTCATTCAAGGTTCCTGATGTTTTCGGAGCTCTAATACCCCTGGAAGTGTGTTTTTGGCATCAAAACTACCAGAAGGAATTTTTTGCTGGTGCTGAGACTTTGTTAGAATGTTTTTTGGGTATTTTTTATGTCAATTCCAAAGTTTCATGATGATTGGATGAACTCAAAATTTCGAAAAAAGTACCTGGAAAGACTCTAAAATATCAATTTTTGCCATTTTTGAGCTGTTTTTGGGCCTTTTCAGCCAGTTTATTTGGAACTTGGTGACTGAACCACACATCCAATCATCATGAAACTTTGGAATTGACATAGAAAATACCCAAAAAACATTCTAGCAAAGTCTCAGCACCAGCAAAAAATTCCTTCTGGTAGTTTTGATGCCAAAAACACACTTCCAGGGGTATTAGAGCTCCGAAAACACCAGGAACCTTGAATGAGGGTATAGAATAGTCCAAGTATGAAGTTTCATGAGCTAAGTTTGTCAAATTTTTTCTGGGTGAAGCCCAACGCTTGTAAAGATCCCATATGAACACCCTGTACACCATGAAAGTCTAGAAACTTGAGTGAACAGGGATCGGGGAGAGATCAGGGACGAGGTCATGGAAACCTGTACAAGAAATGGAAACATGTACAAGAAATGGAAACCTGTGTCCAAGTGTAAGCAAGATTTACTAGTATTACACGATTTAGAGTCAAGTGGAGACGCCATGAGACGGAAACAAAGAAGAACGGGGAGAAATTAGCGATCGCGAAACAGTCAGAGTAGTAAGAGATAGGGAGAGATAGAAAGGGAGTTAGATTGAAAGAAAGAAAGAGAGAAAGAAAGAAAGAAGGAGAGAAAGAAGGAGAGGAAGAAGGAAGGAGAGAAAGAAAGAGAAAGAGAATGAGGTAGAAAAACGTCATTGCCATGTGCATTTACCGTAGACACACATGATCTCTGATTAGGGCTGTAACAAAGAGAGAGATGAACTACTATGTGGCTACTGTAATCATTACAATTTCCAACATGAAATAACTTCATACTTGAGTAGGTACTTGTAAAGCTCACATTGCGCTATGTGAGGGTTGGTGACATAGACACCTGGCGCGGGCAGATCAACTTCATACGTGGAACATGAACACAAAGCCTATATAAAAAGTTGGTTACAAAATAAACCAGCTCTTGATCTCCGCGACCTTCGTAAGGTGACCTTAGCGCCGACAAGGGATGGGCAACTTCGTTACTAACTGTATAAAGATTGTGGTGGGTTTCTAAAATACCGGTTGTAAACATTTCCCTCCAAAAGAAGCCCGTGGGCCGGAATATAGGCTTTATGGAATTGTTTCTTTTTTAAACGTCTAAAGACCGCAGACTCGGACTAATAATTGTGTGCTCTAAGCTCCTAAACTTCTGCCTCGGGAGAGAGATTGGTGTAATAACTAGAGAGAGAGAATGGGAGAAACAGCATCTCATGGTGGACGTTCTGCTGGGGAATTGAGGGGAGGCTGGAAAGATTAAACAAAAATGCCCAAAGATCTCTCAATTTCCTTCGTGGATTCAGAAATTAAAACGAGAAAAGAGCTCAACCACCATGCAGCTCAAAGACACAAAACTCCGTCACAACTCTCTATGCTATGCTATTCTTTGTAAAGCGTATATTCACAACACCTATCCAAATCAAATATACCAATTAACAAAGCATTCAAAGCAGGTGTGGAAGTGTTACTGATGTGTAGGACCGGTCGACATGTTTTTAATAAAAACTGAGAGCTGTCGTTGAGGCCCTGTAGAGAGAGACTGCACATTATAGTCGGAGAGACTGCATTTTATAGTCGGCTGATAAATTGCCAGATCAGCTGATTATACAATTCTAAAATAACAACTCTACAAGTGCAACAACCCAGCGAATCTCTATAGTTGTCCAAGAAACGTACATGAACTGTATGATCAGACTCAAGAATAGTCAAGTGATACATTAATGTACTGAATATAAAAACCATTCAATAAATTGAGGTATCTTGAGAAGGAATATAACTCACAAAATAAAAGAGGATAATAGAAAGTCATTCAGTGTACAGAATAAGGAGAAGAAGGGTATAACAATAGAAGATACAATATCGAGGCTTCCTGTGAAGACTGAAGAACAATAGAGAAACAATATCGCTGAGATAGAAATAAATAAAGAGAAACATAGAAATAAAGAAAGAGAAATCACGAGGGAGGGTGAGAATCAGAGAAAGAAAGCAAGTGATCAGAGATGCATGAAGCTGTCATGGTACACCTGTGAAAAGTAAGAAAATGAGACACCGTTTCATTGAAATGAAGTGCCGGCGTGTCAATTTCTTAATTTTTCAATCTTGATCTGACAAATATATTGAAGACGAACTGCCCCTAAATGTTCGAAAACCGGAAACGATCATCAAATCAGAATAATTAGAAAGAGCTGTGATTTTCACAGTGTGAGCATGGAACGAGTAGAATACGTCTGGAAATTTCCTGACTACGAATTGGCCATACAATTAGATCTGCAGTGCGCTCATGATATAAGAAGAAAAGGAAAAGTTTAATCAGTCGGTCCTCTTTATGTATTACAAGACAATTTAGGCCAAAATTATACGCTGAACAAATCTTTCTTCTAGGCTGTCTAGCGGGATCATAGATACCAATTTGAGCGCATTGTTTTGAATATTTCAAAACAGCACACCGCTTTGAAGAGCGGGCTCGTGTACCTATATTTGATATTACGTGTCTCATTCCACCTGATGCCTAGTTGAATGGTAAAGCATCAACAACAAGACTCTATCTCTCTGTGTTGGATCGATAATATCACCTCAAAATTGAGCACGTGTGTTTTACTTGTTTTGTTGAAGGGAGAGAGAGAGAGTCAAACAAGGCAATGTTTTACAACGTAAGCAGTAAGAGACCGTCTCGTTCTTTTGGGGGGGTGGGGGAGAAAATATAAAACAACGAAAGCTCCAGATAAGACAGCGAGTTGAACTGCTAGTTCCTATTTTCTATTATTGAGTAAAAAACTCAACAAATTTTAGCTGGAGTGATGGTCAGATGGTCTGAGCAGTGAGCCTAGCTGGTAAAAACTCAACAAATTTTAGCTGGAGTGATGATCAGATATGGTCTGAGCTAGAAAGGGAGGGTGAATTATATTTTGTTAATCCAGCTATGAATACCATTGAATGGTGAATGGTGAATGGTGAAACACTGAATCACTGAATCAGAATGGTGAATGGTGAATCAGAATGGTGAATGGTGTGGTACCGGTATACATCATGGTGGTATGGGCGACCAGCCAAATTGATCTAGGTCATTAATTGATTTCACACGAAGAGAAATACACACAAAGCCGAGAGATAGAGAGAGTGATACAAATAGAGTGACCTAGGCAGATTATCGTAGCCCAAAAGTTTTACAGTTTCAAAAGCAAAGACTCAATCAGAAACTTATTATATATTTAACATAACTTAACTAAGTGCCCACGTACGCGTTGAGTATGATAATGGGGAACATTAACAGATGGTGAAGGACAGTGGGCACGATCATCTCAGGTCTAAATAAAGCTACGAACAAGTAGGACCATCAATTTGGTCTTTAACCAAAATTAGAAGGCTGGAACTATCAATCCAAGAACCTCTCCAGTTACAGACTTCTTTTCTGCTCCCTCATACATAATGTAATGCTGTGGTCCACCTGTACTGTCGAATTGTAATGTACTACTACTATAATACTATATAGATTACCTTAACTCTCTCTCACTCTCTCACCCTCCTTCTCTCCATCTCACTCTCTCCCTCCAACTATCCCTCTCTTTATCTCCCTACCTCTCACTCTCCCTCCCTCCATCTATCGCTATCTCTAATTTGATAAGTATGGAGGCACCATCACCTCTTTTGTGTGCCTATATGTGCAATGCTCAAGCATTATTATTATACGGTCACACCACTACCATACTACGAATGGGAGAGAGGGAGGGAGAGAGAAATAGATAGAGAGAGAGAGAGAGAGAGAGAGAGAGAGAGAGAGAGAGAGAGAGAGAGAGAGAGAGAGAGAGAGAGAGAGAGAGAGAGAGAGAGAGAGAGAGAGAGAGAGAGAGAGAGAGAGAGAGAGAACTGTCATTATGGTAGAGCATGAGCAATACATGCCAGCTGGCTTTTGTTAAATATTACAATAATTCGATTCAAGCAAATCTACCACACCCCATAAATTAAATTTAAAAATTAAAATAATCTGGCTTGAAAACCAAGTATAGAGCTACTGGATGAAAAAAGAATGGAAAAAGTAATGCTCCTACTGAACGAGTTCGAGTCTGAGATCTGGAATGTTCTAGTATTCTACGTCAAGCCATGACACTGTCATTGACAGGTCGTAAGTTGCATCTCACATGCTATAGTGACACGTCAAGGCCAACACCTAGCACTCCCTCTCACAAAATGAACAATAGGAAAAACCTAACCTACCAGTTTTATTAGAATGCCATTCTAAAAGCTATAGTGTTTTAGGTCAGACTAGGGCATAAAACTTCGTAGAGAGAGACTATTGCATTTGTCAGGTCTAGAAAGCACGTGTTAGAGTGGTCGACTGACCTGCTGCAGCTGTAGTGAGATGTGAGAACTATTAGCCCTATTTCATTATTGGATTTTCTGCCTCTCTCTTTCTCTCTTTCTTTCTCTCTCTCTCTCTCTCTCTCTCTCTCTCTCTCTCTCTCTCTCTCTCTCTCTCTCTCTCTCTCTCTCGCTCTCTTTCTCTTTTTATCGACTCTCATGTGCAAAAGTAGCTATGAAATAAATGCATGGCGAGGAATTCGATTACATCGTGGCATCGTACAATGCATCTGAGAGATACGCAGAGAAGAGAGAGATGAGAGAGAGAGGGAAGAGAGAGAAGAGAGAGGAGAGAGAGAGAGAGAGAGAGAGAAGAGGGAGAGAGAGAGAGGAAGAAAGAGAGAGAGAGAAAGAGGGGGGGGGAGAGGAGAGGGAGGGAGAGAGAAGAGAGAGGAGAGGAGGAGAGGATGAAGAGGAGACGAGAGAGAAGAGAGAGAGAGGAGAGGAGGAGAGAGGAGAGGAGTGAAAGGAGAGAGTGGAGGAGAGATATCTTTTTTTTACCGGAAGGAACGAATAGCAAAATAAAACTGTAACGAAACAAAATGAACACCGCGAGCAAGATAAACAAGACGTACGACCAAACATAACACAGAAAAAAAGAGGGAAAATAGAGTCGAGTAGAGAGTACAAGTCAAGGAGACAAGAGCTCTCGACGCACACTTGCTAATGCAGGCATGCCCTAAAAGAAAGGGAAGAGCACCTCAGACTGAGAAAGTAACAGAAAGAAAGTCACCACATAATGACCAACAGCAAACCTGCTTGAGATTAAGCACAAATTACTAACGTACACAATTAATTAACCCGTCTGCTCCCCACACTCCTGAGATACTACAGCTTCAGAGAGGAGTCTAATGCAGAAAGAGGGTGGGAAGAATAACAGGATCGGTTTTTTTGGAGTCATGGCGCGCAATGAACCAAGCAAATGGAGATGAAAGTCTTGACCAGACCGGTGATCATGAGGACGCACAGAGGAGGTCATGCACATCCTAGATATGATAGATAGAAAGTTAGGTGCCAACGGCAGCACGGAGTTTTTATACATAGCGAAAATCCATACCAGGGGTACATAACATATAGAAACAGGTGAACTGTGTCCCCTGGCGCACCGTCGGTGCGCGCGTCCTGTACCCATAAAGGCCATCGTCACTGGCAAGGGTTTATGTACGAGCCGCTGGATATTGACGCAGTTACTCGGCCTCCTGAGCTCTTGTTTTTAGCTTTTGGAGCCTCTCTCTTTTCTCTTTTCCGCGGCGAAAACACGACACGGGTCGACAACTTGGAAGCGCCACCAACAAGGTACGGACGCTCAGGCAGACGCCGGGAACGGCTTCAGCATAGCATATCTAAGCCTCCTGGGAATTTCTTACGAGTAAAAAATAATATCGGCTGGAGCGTAATCACGGAAGAGGAAATTGAGAGTCGAGACGATGTAGGACAGCACGAGAAGGACACTTACGCTTGGGATTCCAAGCCATGTGGCCGCGAACAATTGCTAAAGAGCGTAGATAACCCACGAGCTCTAAGAAATGATGATGAAATGAACGGCTGACGCGATCGAGAGAGATGAGGGTCGAGAGATTTTTTTTTTCTTTTTTAAGGGAGGGAGGAAGGAGAGCAAGGGACAACGATGGGGGGGGAATTGGAGAGCCAACACAGAGAACAGAGGAAAGGTACGCTGGACGACGAGTAAGACAGAGACTGAAGAGGAGAGATCCATGACGAAGCACGAGAGAACAGAGACAAGACTGTCGAGAGGGAGGGAGAGAGAGAGAAAGAGGAGAGCAGAAGGAGGAGGAGGGACGGAGCTGACGAGGCGAAGAGGAGAAGAGAAGGAAAGGCCACGGAAGAAAAAGAAGAAGAGGAAGAAAGAAATGAGGAGGAGGGGAAAGGAAGAGAAAAGAATAAGAGAGAAAGAGACAGAGAGAGGGGAATCATTATCAAGGAAATACACAACAAGAAATTGACTGGTTATAGAAAAATCTGTAACTTTTATTAGCCATCCTATACACCAACAGCAGCTGTTGGCTGTAAACAAAAATCAGTTCATCTTTTTTGCCACGATATTCAATCTCCCACATGAAAAACAAGATAGGTACCCTGGTACCAACTATGGCTCGTTTTGTTCAAACCCGGGGCGCAGTGAGATAGTGCCGAGCAAGGCAAGAAATGGCATAACAAGGCAAGAAATGGCATAACAACTTCAAAGAGACTTCAAAGAGACTTCCCAACTTGGTAACCATCTAAAACCTAGCCTGGTCCATACTCTATTCGATGTGGACCAGAGGAGACTAGAGAGGGAGTCACGTTAGTAAAGTCATGCAGTGTGTAGGAAAGATAGAGAGAGGGGGGGGGGGTGAGAGAAGCATGATGAGGGAGAAAAAAAAGAAGGAGAGAGAAGAAGAAGGACGAGACGAGAGAGAGAGAGAGAGAGAAGAAGACGGAGGAGGGATATCTGAAGAGGAGAGAGAGAAGAGAGGAGAGCAGAGAGAGAGAGAGACAGGAGAGAGAGGGCAGAGATTTGCATAATGATGCCATTCATGCGCAGGCAAACAACTGCACCGGAACACACAAGAGAGCAATGCATGAGCAAAAAGAGAGAGGAGAGAAGAGAGAGAGAGAGTAGGAGAGAGAGAGGCATGTGAGCGAGAAAGAAGAAAACAAAAAAAGGTTTCAAGGAATTTTTAAAAAAAAAAAACCAAAAGAAAAATGAATTAATTAAAGGGGCCTTAAAAAAAAAAGAAAGGGGGAAGAAAAAAAAAAACGGGTGGGCCCCAAAAAAAAAATTTTGGGGGAAAAAGGGGGGAGGAAGGGGGAGAAGGGAAGAAAGGAAAAAAAAAAAGGAAAAAATAAAGGAGAAAAAAGGGAAGGGATTTTGGGGTTTTTTAAGGGAGAGGAGGAGAAAAAATAAAAAAATTTTTCTTTTTTAAAATTTAAGAGTTTTTAAAAAAAAAAAGAGGGGGAGGGAGGAAGAAACAAAAAGAAAAAAAAGGAAAAAAAAGGATAAAAAAGGGGGGGAAAAAAGAAAAGAAAAAGGAAAAAAGGGGAAGAAAAGGACTAAATGGAATAAAAAGGAAAAAAAGGAAAAAAGGAAATGGGAAAAAAAAAGGAAAAAGAGAAGAAAAGGAAAAAGGATTAAAAGGAAAAAAAAAAAGAGAAAAAAAAGGGGAAAAAAAAAAAAAGGGGGGAAAAAAAAAAAGAGAGGGGGGGTAAAAAAAAAAGAAAAAAAGATTTGAGAGAAAAAAAAATTTTTAAGTTTTCCCCCCCCAAAAAAAAATTTTTAAAAGTAAAAGGGCCTTTAAAAAAAAACCCCACCCTTTCCCCCTCCCCCCTTTTTCCTTTTTCCCCTTTTTCCCCCCCAAAACTGGGGTCCCTTATTTTTTTTTCCCCTTACCCCCAAACACCAATTTAAACCCCGAAAAAAATTAAAAGGGGGATTTTTGTTTTTGTAGGGTTTTTTTTTTAAAAAATTTTTTTTTTTTCTTTTTTTTTAAATTTTTTCTTTAAAAATTTTTGGGAAAAAAAAAATTAAACAAAAATTTTTTTTTTTTCTTTTTTTAAAAAATTTTTTTATTTAAAAAAATTTTTTTAAAAAATTTTTAAAAAAAAAACAAAAAAAAAAATTTTTTTATTTTGGATTTGGAAAAAAAGGGGGGGTGGGTTTTTTTTTAAAAAAAAAAATTTTTTAAACCCAAAAAAATAAATTTTTAAAAGTTGGGGAAAGAAAATTTTGGAGGGGGAAAAGGGGGAAAATTTTTAAAGGGGGGGGTTTTTTTAAAAAAAAGGGGGGGAAAAAGGGTTTTTTAAATTTGGGGGGAAAAAAAAAAAAAGAAAAGAGAGAAAACCCCGGGGGGGAAAAAAAAAAAATTTTTGGGGGAAAAAAGGGGGAAAAAAAAAAAAAAAGGGGGAGGAAAAACCCGAAAAAGGGGGTGGGGGGGGGGAAAAAATAAAGGGGGGGGAAAGAGGAGAAAAAAAAAAACCCCCCAAAAAAAAAAAAAAAAAAAATTTTAAAAGGGAAAGGTGAAAAAAAAAAAAGGGAAAGGGGTCGGAGGGGAAAAAAAAGAGGAAAATTTAAAAAAAAAGAAAGGGGGAAAAAAAAAAAAATTTTTGGAAAAAAAAAAAGGGGGGGAAAAGGGGGGAAAAAAATTTTTTTTTAAAAAACTGAGAGAGAGAGAGAGTGAGAAGAGGAGGAGGGGAGAGAGAGAGAGAGAGAGAGAGAGGAGATTGTACACATGTGTAGGACACGTGCAACTTCAATCTCCTCCAAGCACAACAGCCCCCCCCCCCCCTCCAGTCCCTCCCCTCTATCAGCTCTCTCTAGCTGAACAATATTCAACACTGATCACGTAGGGATCACGTACATCACCACCACTCTAAATTGTCTAGAACCTTCCCGGTAAATAGGGTACACCATAAAGACTATCATACCCTCTCTCACCACCACTCATTCTCTCATACCCCCTCATGGCCTCATTCTCCCCCACCCCTTCCCGGTAAGAGAGCTGGTACGCCGTACCCAAAGCGCTTATGCGCTCAAAAATAGAATGTGTAACTATAATGAGGGCTCATGGGGTCACTAGATTCTAGAATGTGTATGAGGGCTCATGGTCAATATGGCGCAATGAACACCATATAAATAGAGTAACAGCTAAGTGTAAAGGGAGAAAGGGGTAAAACTCAGAGAGGAGAGAGAGAGAGAGAGAGAGAGAGAGAAGAGAGTAAATAGATGGAGCCGGGATTTGGGAGAGAAAGGCATCCTTTATAATAAAGTTCTAATGGGGCCACCGCAAAGCATGCTGTCCTTTTATCAAAATAATAAAAGGGTAAGGGGTTAGATAGTGATTAAAAGGCTTTTAATCACGTTAGAAGGCAACAGAACTGCAGGATGAAGGAACAGGAAGAAAGCAATAAAAAACAAAGTGGGTGACAGGCCTTGAAACGTGTTGATATATATGAAGGTGTTGGTAAGAAGCATGGCTGCAGTAGCTGCAGACAATAAAATACAGTGCTGACACGCTATTTTTGTGAAATATGTACCTTTTTGTGCAGGCAGCTGTTTCCGGTAGATTGTTCCAGAACGGGCCGTGACATCTTCCCGTATATTCCCCATTAATTGGACTGGAAAACAGGATTTCCGGAAACCCATTATATTGTACTATTGTACTACAATTTGTAGATGTTGCCATAAGCTACAAAAAGTGAATTTTACGATAAGGGGATCGGTGAATTGGGATTTGGACGACTAGAAGAGTGGGGGTGGAATTCATGGGGGGGGGGGCATGAAGCTCTTTTCTTTCAATGTGTAACAATGTGGTACAAATATATTCTTTTTACACAATAAACTCTCCCTCTATACACAACCACAACCACTATAACTGTCAAATACTCAGCTCAGCTGTCTATTGTCCATATCCTTTCACTCCATCTGTTACACATCTAGCACAAGTCCATCTATCTCTAGCAGAAGCTCCCCTGCACTGGTCCTGATATTAGTTTGACCAGCAAACACTCACATACAGAACCTCAGGAACTAACCAAGATTACTCGCTCAAACAACATAGTCCCTCACCTCCTCAGAACCACTCCATCAAGCAATAAGAGTATGACAAAGCGGACAAGTGCTATGTGACACAATATCCGTCTCTAGTGCTCTATGTTTACACATGTCACATTGCCAAAAGTGGAAGGCGATCAGGGGAGCACCTGTGACGATACACCGGGGGAATTTGGTGTCACATATCGAGCAGGTTGAGCTGTAGTCTGTGATGTGACCCTCGCAGTTGGAACACTCGATCTGAAGAAATGGGGTGTTAGCTTTAGTCTGTTATAACATAAACTTGACCCTATCTGGAGAAATGGAGATATATCAGACTGGCTAGAGGGGGGGGTCCGAGGGTAGATAAATTTAACTTTAAATCGGGGCAAATTATATTCTTTGTTCTTACCTTGACTGATCTTGAGTCCCGCGGCTGGTACTTAGTAAATATCTCCACCGCAAGGTCATGATACTGCTCCTTAGCTTTCTCGTCCTCACAGGATTCCAACTTTATAAAGGCCTTGCTGCAGGTGGCGAAACTGCGTGCTACCGTTGCTGTTAGTGCTATCACTGAGTAGATCATCTCAGTTGACAGGATGTCCTCATAGTCAGATAACGCGTGAGCTGGGAGAGAATAACGCGTGAGCTATGGGATGGCGTGTGAGCTGGGAGAGAATAACGCGTGAGCTGGGAGGGAATAACGCGTGAGATAAGATAACGCGTGAGATAAGATAACGCGTGAGATAAGATAACGCGTGAGTTGGGAGAGGACACCACATTTTCACCCACATACCAGTTCGAAGAGCAGCGTCAGTGAACCCATCGTATAGTTGCCGCTGTGCCAGCAGTAGGAAATGGTACGCCTCAGCTCCCCTCCAAGCCTGCTCTATCAATCGAGTATCCTGAGATAGGAGGTTAGTGAGAGTGTCCTAGTACAAGATAATAGGGTGATATTTACTAACGATGGACTACTAAACTACAATCAAATATTCAATGTTCAGGCATTAGTTGGATGCCAGCTGGATCAGGCTCCCAAATACATTAGTTAGTTAATTAGTTAATTAATTAATTAATTAATTAATGATTATTACCTCAATACTGATGTTCATTACAAGGGTATCAAGAGCGCTTGAATCTTTTGATCGGGCTGAGTGCTCCTCAACCAACATGGCCCCTGAAAGGAATTGGAAAAGGTTAGTATTTCATCCTATTGTATCCTAGGGTATAAATTGTACTCAGCTGTGTTTCGCAGTGGATAGATAAAATATTAAAATAATAATACTCTCCTTACCCAGGACATATAATTTCTTGGTTCGAAGGGCGTGACTGGGCACATCTTGACTATCCTCAGCTAACTTGAACACCAGTTTAGCAGCGTCCAGGAAGTGGTTTGCTTTCCGATACAGCTCTATCGCATCAAGCAGTTTACCTGATTAATAGAGGTGTGTTCAATATCTTGGAACTTTGGAAATAACACACATTTCCAACGAAATATATAGAGCTGCTGAACGATTGTGTCTTCTTTTTAGAGGCTGTCTCAGCCCCGTATTATTTTTTTCCGTGAACAGTGGCTGAGATGGATGGATGTAAGCGGCTAAATATACGCTCCCCAGACCCCAGCCTATACTAAATGTGATTGCACTAACCCTTCTCCAAAAGGTGTGCTGCATATTTAGCCAGTAAGTCATCCACAGAGCTGATATTATTCTCATGGGCTATCTTCACAGCCAGATCCCACTGGTTCAGAGAGACACAACAGTCCACTGCCTCCTTGACGAGGTTACATTTCTGAAGTGCCTTGACAGCCTCCTCGCACATTCCAACACTCGCACATTTACTGGCTATACCCTGATAGGGGGGATAAGAGGGATTTACTGGCTATACCCTGAATGGGGGATATTAGATATTACCAACACTGGCACATTTACTGGCTATACCCTGTGAGATAAGAGGGATTTACTGGCTATACCCTGTGAGGGGGGATATTAGATATTACCAACACTGGCACATTTACTGGCTATACCCTGCATGGGGGGATATTAGATATTACCAACACTGGCACATTTACTTGCTATACCCTGAATTATGGGGATAAGAGGGATTTACTGGCAATACCCTGTGAGGGGGGATAAGATGGATTTACTGGCTATACCCTGAATGGGGGATATTAGATATTACCAACACTCGCACATTTACTGGCTATACCCTGAATGGGGGATATTATATGATTAGATGACTGGTTAAAATGGTCTATTACTTTTTAGTGCACGAGGCCGAAGGCCGAGTGTTCTAAATACAACAATAATGAACCGAGACCGATAGGTCGAGGTAGATCCTTTTACTTAGCTGCCGAGCCTGCGAGGCACGCTAAGTGTAACTACTGAGCGAGCCTGCGAGCTCTGTAGTTGTACTTTTGGGCCGAGCCTGCGAGGCCTAAAAGTGAAAGAATCTTTAACATTATTGTTGTGTAATAGAGCATGTAAAAGCAGTCATCTAATTTTATTAGATGATTTTGGAAACAAACTGAGTGAACGAGATAAAGATTGAGCGAGTGAGTGAGAGAGAGAGAGAGAGAGAGAGAGAGAGAGAGAGAGAGAGAGAGAGAGAGAGAGAGAGAAAGAGAGAAAGAGAGAGTAGTTGTAAGGTGGGATTCCGGGTTATGCCGTCGCTACCAGGGAGGTAGAGGACTTGGTACACCTTAGCTTAGTGCCCCAAAAAAAAATGTGTGTGAGAGAGAGATAGGGAAAGAGAGAATCGAAGGCAGAGAGGGAAAGCAGATGCAGGCCGCTCATTGGGGTGGTGCCATCACGTGACGATCACGTGACCTATAGTTGCAGAGGGGAAGAAAAGATAAGGGTTAGGGCGTGTGTGACGATCACGTGACCTAGAAGAGTTGCAACATGTCGCAGAGGGAAAGAAAAGATAAGCGTGTGCTGTTGCGTGTGCAGTAGTTAGGGCGTGTGTACTGTGTAGTGACGTAATGTTCACACTGTGTGCGTGTGACTAGAAAGTGTTTAATTTTTCACATACCACTGCAGCGGTATTTTACTTTATAATTACTAGTGTTTTTGCAGTGGTCTAAAATTTCACAGTACACTTTAACCACCGGAAACGGTGTACTGTGAAAACTTAGATAACCGGTTAAAATTGTCTAATAGATATTACCAACACTGGCACATTTACTGGCTATACCCTGAATGAGGGGGATATTAGATATTACCAACACTGGCACATTTACTGGCTATACCCTGAATGAGGGGGATATTAGATATTACCAACACTGGCACATTTACTGGCTAATACCCTGAATGGGGGATATTAGATATTACCAACACTGGCACATTTACTGGCTATACCCTGAATGGGGGATATTAGATATTACCAACACTGGCACATTTACTGGCTATACCCAGTGAGGGGATAAGAGGGATTTACTGGCTATACCCTGTGAGGGGGGATATTAGATATTACCAACACTGGCACATTTACTGGCTATACCCTGAATGGGGGGATAAGAGGGATTTACTGGCTATACCCTGAATGGGCATAAGAGGGATTTACTTGCTAGAATAACTGTTATTACTTGGCGCTGAAGGGTACCTTTATGCGGTATACCACGTTTTCATTTAACCATTTCGGAACGTGCTATCATTTCTACATTTCTACACACATTATCAACCCCTACTTACTAACCTCCAATAGAACGCTGTTCTCAGGAACTTGATCAATTAGTGACTTGAGAGAATCATAGTCCTCCAGGTAATAGTAGCAGTCCAACTAAGGGGGGGGGGGAATTATAGCAATGCATTTATGAAGGACAATTGGCAAATCTTGTTGATACAAAACAGTATTATTTGAGGCTCTAATCGCAGCCTCGAGTTACCTACCAGTTTCCATAGCAACTACCTTGGTTACTATAGCAACACCCTTTTAACCTACCAGTTTCTCAATGTTCTGACTCTGCTGATAGTATGACACGGCACTGGACCATTTTAACCGATCAAAATAGTAATCACCGATAGAATCCCAAGCTTTCTCGTACAATACATCGTTACCTGAAAATGCAGTTGGAAACTGTAAAACCTGTGTAATATTATGTGGACAATATGAAAATCATCATTATATGGACAACATTTTGCCCTGAATATGACTTTCTAGAGACTAGAACCCTCGAGAACCCCCTCTTGCCGACTGCTTTACTACTTTTACTTTTGCTCTAAATAATACTTTTACTTTGTGTGCGTGCATGTGAAGATTTGTATGTAGGTGTGCTTGGATCATTTTTTCAAGGGCATTATATAAGCGAGAGGAAGAGAGAGAGAGAGAGAGATAGAGAGAAAGAGAGAGAGAGACAGAGAGAAAAAAAAGAGAGAGGTTTTTAAGAGTAGCTAACGCGATAATGATGTCGTTTGACATTTGGTGCGTGATCTCCCCATAATCCATATTGTATAGTATACCCACCGTCTACTACACTTTTTTGTCAAATTGATAACTTGTTAAAATGTGGAAAAATCTCATCATTATTCCCCTCTGGTTCAAAGGTAAACTAATATAGTAACGGGAAGGGGGGGGGGACGGAGCCAACCAAAATAAGCCGCGATTAATAAATGATCAATCCTTACAACATCCCTCAGTTGTTTTTAGTGGTCCTGTGAAAGAGATTCCGATTGTGAAGGCAGTCTCAAATAAAACAGGTGACCACAACAAACCTGAGTTCGCTATAGATCGAGACTTCACCACCATGTACTTCCCAAAGAACGATCCGGAAGTAGGAATCAGAGGGAACTTCCTTTTGCTTACATTAGCTCAAGAGTGTCGAGTGAGTGATGTTAAAATCTACAGTACAACCAATCTAGTGTCCGGCCAGGCCATCAATATCGTCAATACTACTATCTATGCGATTGGGAAATCAGGAGAATTCAACTGTGGATCCATCGATGGTTAGTATATTTTGTCGATTTAAATTTTAATGAATATATTCCATAGTTTATAACACTTTAACATTGGAATTGACGACTTTTAATCTTAGTGAACGATGGAAGTTCAGAACAGATCTACACACGCTCCTGCCAGGACACTCTTGCTTCGTTTGTCAAACTGAATGATTCTGATACGATATTATCCAGCAGACACAAACTTGTTGAAGTTTTTGTTTATGGAAATTGCGGTGATCTATTTCCAGGTAAACCACCCCCCCCCCCCAACCAGATTAATTCGTTTGAAAACAATTTGACAAGCTCGACAAAGACAATCCATTTTATCATCATTTCATGGCCATCCTAATCTAACACATCCGTATAACCAAGATATAAATCAAACTAGGGGCCCTAACTCGTCAACACTGAACTTAGATCTCTTTTCCTATACCGTCAACCAGGCAGTACTCAGTAGCTCAAGGAGTCAAGGACGAAAATTCTAAAATTAATTTGAATTTGAAAAGAGCATTACCTGCGGATCCACCGCTCTTGAGAAGCTGGACCACTCTGAACCAGTCACCCAGCTTGACCCTCAAATTAACAGCTAAATCTCGTCTGTCCATATCTAAATAGAGTCGCTCAGCGGCCTCGTACTTGCCCTGAGAGAGCTTGGAGTCAGAAAGATTATGGAATGGGCACCGGTAATGGGCATCTCCCGGTAGGCGATGAGTGCCTGAGCACTGAGCACACACATACCACTAGTATTTCCAGGATGAAGCAGAGTGAAAAGCATTACCTGATACGCAGCTATCTCTGCAGCCTGCTTGTTCTCATTATCCAGTCGATGGAGTCGTTTCACTAGCTGAATTCCGGGGTAATCTTGACACCTCACGAACGCCCTTTCTGCCATTTCTAGCTGCAATTGCTCCAGTGCACTCTCGGCTAGAAGTCTCCTGAAATAAGTTAGAGTTTGTCACTAGTCTCACGTCATTGTCAGGATCAGATATGAACTAGGCCGGTTGTATGTTGGATCGCCAAGCCGACCCACACTTATTCAGGACACAAGACAGTGTCTGCGCGTATTCCCACCACTTACCAACCCGCGCGCGTTACAGCCTAGCGCAACAGCCGAGACTTTGCTGCGGGATAAATAATTCTGAGTTTGAATCGCACGCAACATGCTATGTGAGACAGACACACGCACAGAAAACTCTCTGGGACTCTCTTTTTGATATAGACGCATGCAAGGAAGTGTGTACTCTCCGACCACGAGGGAGAGATTAGAGAACCGATGTATCAATGAGGCAAACAAATCGGTGTACATTCTTAATTCCGATTAGTGGTTTTACTTTTAGCGCCTTAAATTTAGATTAGTATGTATTGATTGACGAAAGTAAAACATTATCCTTACCACAATCGAGGGTGGGAGTTATCCTCAATAAATTGGTATGCATCGTGCATACCGACCTTATCAAGCAGTTCTCGGGTATCTCGCAGTGACTTTATCTCCAAATCTGTAACATTGCAGGATCAGTTTTGGTGTCTTTCTTCGCTAGAGAGGTGAAAATGGAAATCGAGGTGCGAGAGGGAAACTTGTTAACGTGTAATTTGTGGAGAAGGGGCATGCACTGCATCGGTTGTTGTTAGTTGTTGTTAGGCACAGGTGGCCCCTAGCACATGGGGTGTTCCTCCCCTCTGTCTCTGGCTCTATCTCTCTATCTCTCTATCTCTCTATCTCTACCTCTCTCTCTCTCTCTCTCTCTCTCTCTCTCTCTCTCTCTCTCTCTCTCTCTCTCTCTCTCTCTCTCGGTCACTACACGCACCACTCCCACATGGGGCCGTGAGGCCCATGCGAGAGCAGGGTTAAAATCCCCCGGACCCGGATCCTGTTGGATCTGAGGGCCCGGAGGGCCTGCGGAGTAAAGGTAGGGTAGGTAGAACAATGTACATACGGGTAAATTTAACAATGTACATATGGGTTAAGGAAAGGGGAAGATATCAAAAAGGGGGAAGTAAAGTGGGATTAAAGCTCATGGTGACGGAGCACAAGACCTCCTAAACTATCTGCAAAGAAGCCCAATCTGCTACAATGAATTCTAAGAAGAGACAACTTATCAGGAACTGAAGAAGCAAACCGTCTGAATCTAAGGCAGCCTAAAACAAGCAGGAACGGGTTCGAGCGAAAAAAAAAAAAAATAAATTAATACAAAGGAAGATGATTACATGTCGAGCCAGAGAGGACAGCCAGCCCGTTCCAGAGAAGCCAGCTGACCCCCCCTGACCCCGTTCCAGAGAAGACAGCCGACCCCGTTCCAGAGAAGCCAGCTGACCCCGATCCAGAGAAGCCAGCTGACCCCGTTCCAGAAAAGCCAGCTGACCCCGCTCCAGAGAAGCCAGCTGACCCCGTTCCAGAGAAGACAGCCACCCCGTTCCAGAGAAGACAGCTGACCCCGTTCCAGTAAGGACAGCTGACCCCGCTCCAGTAAAGACAGCTGACCCCGTTCCAGTAAAGACAGCTGACCCCGTTCCAGTAAAGACAGCTGACCCCGTCCCAGAGAGGACAGCCACCCCGCTCCAGAGAGGACAGCCGACCCCGCTCCAGTAAGGACAGCTGACCCCGTTCCAGTAAAGACAGCTGACCCCGCTCCAGAGAGGACAGCCACCCCGCTCCAGAGAGGACAGCTGACCCCGCTCCAGCAAGGACAGCCGACCCCGCTCCAGTAAAGACAGCTGACCCCGCTCCAAAGAATCATCTCCGATGTAGAACCCTATCAAAAATGGAAGAAGTGGGTTAGGGGGGCTAGTAGAACAAAAACTCTCTCTCTCTCTCTCTCTCTCTCTCTCTCTCTCTCTCTCTCTCTCTCTCTCTCTCTCTCTCTCTCTCTCTCTCTCTCTCTCTCTCTCTCTCTCTCTCTCTCTCTCTCTCTCTCTCTCTCTCTCTCTCTCTCTCTCTCTCTCTCTCTCTCTCTCTCTCTCTCTCTCTCTCTCTCTTTCTCTCTCTCCCACTCACCCATAATGTTGTCTCGAGATGGTTGCTCCGGTTCTCTCACTATTTCATCCAACAAGGCGGATCTGATCTGTAACCCACTAAACTCACAGATATACCCACTACTCAGAATCGGCTCCTGAAAAATAAAAGAAGTTAGAAATTCCAAGTGTAGTTTGGATAATGGATTTTAATCTCCAGCTATATCACTCCCGTAAATAAACTGGGGACTCTCAGCTGGAACTTGAATAGGTAAATCATGAGCCAATCGGAGGCCTTTATTTCGAAATCCAGGCCTCTGACTGGCTCGAACACCAATTCTCAGCTACTTATAATACCTCAGGGTCGAGTCCTTTGAACACGTACATCCTTGTTTTTTCCATCATGGCCAGAAGGTCAGGATTATCATCAGCCCATCTCATGTCCCAAACATCTTTCCGCTCGAACTTGGGCTGGGGTTCACCATCCCTGGGGTACTGGAAGGGAAGGAAATCATTGTGATGCATGAGTGAAAAATAAAACCCTAAAATTATAATTGAATCCATCCAAACCAAACTAACCAGAGACTGTTTACAATCCCAATGGGCAACCCAAACCAAACTAACCAGAGACTTGGCTATGTGACAGTCCCAGATGGGCAACCAAACTAACCAGGTCGAAGAATGACAGAATTCCATCCGGGTTGATAATTGATATCCGTGTGGCATTACAATTGATCGCTATTTTGGAGGCTGTGATGTTAGTTGTGTGTCTTTGTTCCAGAGAGAACCGGGGAAGGGTGTACAATTGCAGTAGACCACTCTGTCTTGCCTGGCGAGGAGGGGAATTAGGACATCTTTTTAGGTGTTTAGGGTATAAAAATCGAGGGAATGGGGCCTGGGGTTTATAAATCGAGAGAATTGGGTATTCAAATCAAGGGAATTGGGTGTTCAAATCGAGAGGTAATGGTTTACTCAAAATGGCAAGCTCTGTTACTCACCAGAACAAGAAGCCTCTCACTTGCTTTGATACAACTGATAGTATCATGGGTCCGTCTGTCTAGTATTCTGTAATCCATGGTTCCCTCTCCGGCCCCACTTGGTGTGTCATCCACGTGAACCAACCTAGGGGATTAGGATGGAGAATTTGGGTTAGGATGGGGTTTTTGGATGGGATTACCTAAAATTAATAAGGATGGGGAAGACAGAAACATGTCTTTGTTTAGCCCATCATCCAGGACCGTCTCTTGACTCCAACCAACCATGTCCCCACCCCTCCAATGTGATGCAGGAACCCATTTCCCCTGCAGTTAAGAACCTACCGTTCTGATTTCTTGTTAGCCACCTGGCCCAGTGCCAACAACCTCTTGCTCATGTTGTACTGCCAACAGTACACCACACTATCGTTAGCAGCTATCACACACGTGTCAGTCAGAGTAACACTCTTGGGCTCCAACTCAATTGTTCTGGTGTCCAGGGGAGTACCTATAATTGGGGGAGATTGTATGGTAATTTACTGGCTAGGACCCTCAATAAAAACATTGAGAAATTTTCAAGATTGAATATGAATACTTTAAGATTTATGAAAATACTGTGTATCTTACCGATGGCATTAAAGATGGTAAGAGTCCATTGAGGTTTATTCTTGTCAGTTCCACTCTTACTCGCAATGACACAGTGTTCACCGTACGCAGTGATCGAAATGACGTTCAGCATGTATTTTACCCACCTCTGGGAAACGAGAGTTAGAGGGGAGTTAGAGGGGGAGTGCATTTTACCCATCTCTGTGATGTTATATGGTGAGTGGGGATTATTATATGGGTGATTGAGTGCTAGAGGGGGAGAGTTAGTGGGGCAAAGCTAGAGGAATTGTAGCAACTTCTCAACCAAACCCTCAACCTCTGAGCAACTAGTCTCCCCCTTACTTACCACATTATTCTTGGTGTCTCCCCCTTACTTACCACATTATTTTTGGTGTCCCCCCCCCCTTACTCACCACATTATTTTTGGTGTCCCAGAACACTCCCCCTGCTACTCACCACATTATTTTTGGTGTCCCAGAACACTACCCCACTACTCACCACATTATTTTTGGTGTCCCCCCTAACTTACCACATTATTTTTGGTGCCCCCCCCCCCCTAACTTACCACATTATTTTTGGTGTCCCAGAATACTACCCCACTACTTACCACATTATTCTTGGTGTCCCAGAACACTATGCACGTGTCAAACACCCCTGGTTTGAGGTACGTGTACACAAGGGTATCGGCATAGTAACCCCACTTGTAGTCGGGCCTGATGTTGGCGAAGTAGATGAAGGAGTCAACCGCCAATGCAACCCGGAGTGAGCCTGTAGGGAGAGAGATAACGTGATTTTTGAACTAAAAAGATTAATTTTATCGAGCTAAATAAGCAACTGAAGCTCATTTAAATCGGTATGATAATAACTAATTAATTATTAGTTAGTGATGCCGTAATTAATCAACTAATTAATTAGTGATGTCATATAATTACCTCCTTCCCAAGAGACAGATGAGAGCTGTTTTCCAGGTACCTTCAGTTGCCGTACCATGACCCCACGTGGGTTATAAAACTTGACCAAGTTGATATCCTTGTCTGCACCTGCCTGACATCTGAATAGGGTAGTTGAGAAGTTGAGGTTTGGAACTTTTTGTTTTTTTGTTACTGCTGAAACCCGAGCCTTATTATCTAGGATATATTGACATGTTCTGACCCTTTTCACTTTTCTATATCCTCCTCTCTTTTCCTTTTTGAGGGTAACCTGGCATTTTATCTCATAACATGAGCGCACTCTGTGAGGGCCCAGGGTTCAGTAGACCCAAGGGCCAAGACCCTTGTATGTTCAACTTACCCTGCTACAGCCAGGAGTGATCCATTGTGATTCCATCGGGTTTCAACAATACTCATATCAGTGGCAAGGGTCACTGGATCTTTGTCAACCTCACTCCTCATCAGTTGGAATCCTAGGAGAGACAGAGAGAGAGAGAGAGAGAGAGAGAGAGAGAGAGAGAGAGAGAGAGAGAGAGAGAGAGAGAGAGAGAGAGAGAGAGAGAGAGAGAGAGAGAGAGAGAGACAGAGAGAGAGAGAGAGAGAGAGAGAGAGAGAGAGAGAGAGAGAGAGAGAGAGAGAGAGAGAGAGAGAGAGAGAAAGAGAAAGAGAGAGAGAGGGGATACAGAGAAAAGAAGGTCGAGGTGTGTGGTATTATCCGCATGGCGCACACGTTGTTGGCTGGTCAAAAATAAAGTATCCCACCTTGCGGCTTTTTGATCCAACTCAGAGAAGTTAACAAGCAAAAAAAACAAGGGACAAACAAACTCATAAAAACAAATAGACGAACAAATAAATGTAAGAACGAATATAAAAAACCAACAGAGAGACAAACAAAAAGAGCGAGTACCTAAAAAACATTGTGTTACCTGCCGACATCAAGTGCGATGCAAAGACAATACGTATCCCCCTCCTCATAACCATTGGCACCATTGTACCACTGTAACCCGACCACATTGTACGCTCCACCAGGGGCGTCCTTCAACGATAACTTACTGACAAATGTACCTGGGAGGAGGGGATGCTTTGTTCAAAGAGAGGATCGAGCAAGGCAAGGGTGAGGGGTCACCAACTTTCTAATAACAGTTGGGTAACCCTAATCTTGTGAGCAATACTTAGTAATCAACTAGTTAAGGAGATGGGTTAATTTACTAATTAACATGTCACTTACCTTGGCAATCATAAATGTGAACCTCCCCCGTCAGAGTGGCGAAGAGGATGGTCTTGCTGTCTGGTGACCACTGCACTTTGCAGAGTTGTGTCTTTAGATCTCCACCCCAGATCCTACTGCCGTCCACTGAACCAACTATAACAGCACCTAGTGGGGAGATATGGGTTGTTTTTTATGTTAACGCTTAGCTCCTATATAATATTTGTAATCTTTCTACTGTCGTCACGGGGCATGGTGAGAGAGGCTTAGAGATGGTTTTGAAATAATTACAGTCGATCCGAGAATCTTTAAATCTCCAGGCACATATTTTCGGAAAATTAAAAACTCCAAACTAACCATCCTCATAGATTATACAGATTTGTTGACCGTCTGTGTTCCACTGCATATCTCTCACCAGGGACTTGTTCCTGTTGTTTATCATTTCTTCATACCACGATCCTGAATGAAGGAATTAAAATTTAGGGCCCGGTTGAGGTATAATTATAATTTAGTCCCCTTTTGTCTCACAAAAGACTGCCCCAGGCGCGAAGGAACAATATGTCAAGATTGAATCAATCAAAATTGAAACGAGCACATTCCAAGCTATTTTGGGGGGTGGCAGGGAGAGAGAGACCTATTTACTACCTTTGTAAAGCATCCACACAATGATCAGTCCCTTTTGGTCGGAGGTAGTGAGCTTTTTGTGCTGCTCGTTCCACGATATAACCTGTTAGGAAGGAGGTGTGAGGTCCTCTAACAAACTACTAAATAAATAAATTATATGTAAAGTATGGTAAGTATGCAAAAAAGAAGCTGAAAGTTTCAGCCTCTCTCCAGCATGGACAATAGTTTATTTGACGTCTCTCTATGTTTGAGCTGTTAAAGAATTCCACTCAATACCTATGAGCGGGGGGAACTCAGAAATGAGTTCTTCGTGCCAGCTGAGCTCTTCAAAATCAGTCCCGTTGCCGTGGACCTGGTTGGCTGATGGTCCAGTGATTACGGTCAAATCACACCGGCTCTCTCCCCAAGTACGGGGAGTAAACTTTGCCAGAGACATTGCCGGACTCAATTATGGCACCGAGCTCTTGCAGTGAAACTATACCAGTTGAACTGATAATCTCACCCCCGCCAGTAACTTTGTTACACATGGTACCGAGCTCTTGCAGTGCAACTGATCCCAGTTGAACTGATAATCTCACTTGAAATAGGGTCTATCCCTAGGTTGAGTAAACGGAATTTATTTAATTAAATCCCAGTTACTAAGCCTACTTAATCGCGGTCGCTGATGACCATTATGAATCAGCACATAACCTCCATGATAACAATGGCTAGACTACCGGGACATTGCCGAGAATATTCTCACTCCCGACCAAACACTCGACCTAATAAAACTCACCTAACTTACAGCCAGATGCAACCACCCCTAACCATCCTGACCTGAAACAGGTAACAGAGTCGAGACTGTTACCTAGGAGGGACTACACACATGCACATCTACCTTAGGACCCGCGAGTAATGGGGCAGGTCTGGGCCCACTCGGCCACCCCGCCTCCTTAGGCAAGTATTAAATCCGCAAAATGCACACCACTGGGGGCTGATACTTGCGCAATGCCTCACAGTGTTACTTTAAGTGTAGACGCTTAACCGTGCAATATAAGTCTAAGAAATTAGACTTTTCCGGACCTCCTGGCTGTATGCAGATCTGTGTACTAGCGGTATCGACCCAAGGCCTAGAGTGTGATAAGATTTGTCAACCGACACAGGCCTAACGGGCTGTGAGTTATCGCTAGTGACAAATTCGGAAAACCCACCTACTTCTACAGCTCTTTGCAGCAGTAGTAACCGAAGACCAGCCAGTGTGGCAGGTAAATTTCACCCATTGTCCTAACATACAAGACACGCTGGTCTCTATTAAGCCGTGAATCAAAACTCTTCTTGTGGTGCCGGAACAGTTCGAGGGAAATGTGGAGCTTGCTCTGCAGAACACCAGGACTGAACCGGAGAACACCAACACTGTCCCTTTGTGTGGGGGGTAGTGGCGTGGAGTGATTATAATGGAGGTCGGCTGTCGACCTATGAAGGGGCAGCACAGTGGGCGGAATGATGGGAGGTGCTAAACACACACACACACACACACACACCTATGGTGAATATTGTATTTTAGGCTGAAACCCCGGCCTACCTGAACAGTTCCGTTATGTCCCTCCAATGTCTGATTCATACTGAGGTTACTGGGAGCGGCTAGACCTCTCACTTTACTGTTTTTTACTGAGAATGGGGAGAGAGGGAGATATTTATAGATAACTTATAGTTAATATCAATAAAAAAGTAACAAAGTACAGCTGCAGTATTAGTGGCTTCTGAAGTCCTGAACCCAAGTCCCCTGTAAATGTCATGTACCTGCTTGTACGTCCAGTTTCAAGACCTTTAGCAGCCCATCCTCCCCTCCACAAGCGATCCAGCCCTGTTCTTTATTCCAAGAGATACACTGTAACCGAGTATAGTTTGGTATTGCAATCTTCTTACTAAGGTATATAAACATATTGTGTAGCTAGTCTAGGAGAGTAGCGGGGGGAGTTAGTAAATTATGGGGGGAGTTAGTTAGGGGGGAGTTAGTAAATTATGGGTATAGTCTCTCAAAATGAAAATTATGCAATTTGTATATTGTATTGTTTGGTTTGTTTAGTATATTCAACTAAGGTATATTTACAAATTATTTACAAAAACGGAAATATTATATATTTAAAAACTCTACGCCTCAGTCTGTTCTGCTCCATCCTCACCCGCTCCTTCCACCTCGATCTTCTTCTCCTCAAACTTCCACTCTGGTACCGCTGACTTTACCCCCTCGACCTGCTGGACCCTCCTGAGAACCCTATTGAAGGCATCCACACGACCCTTGAGTCCTCCAAACGAAACAAAACTCACACCTGTAACCATGGCAATGTCACCCAATATTGACACCCCACTGTCACCCTCTAACACCCGTGCAGGTGATGGGGAGAGAGCCGTGGTGAGGGTGGTGGAAAGAGAGGTGAAATCTGTGGAGCGGCTTAACACCAGACACTTCTCTCCGACCTTTTCCCGGAGCTTCTCGTATCCCTCGGTATCCTGAGAAAGTACAGTAATTAAGTGGTAATCATTTCTTAATTGACAACATTTTGAATGATAAATCATACTACAGTAAGTCATAAACTGCTCGCATAACTCTGCATAAAAGAGAGTCTGGGCGATTCAAATTATACCAAGCCTACCTCAGGGTGGAAAGGATCAATTAGGGCTATGAATCCATCGCTCTCCACCAGGGTCTCCAAATAATCACAAAGATCTTCTGACGCCTTTAGTTGCCCCTCTACCCAGTCATAGCGGTGTCGAGAAGTACTCTGTGTCTGACGGTCGTTAGAGGGAGGGCATAAACATCGGCGGGGGTGGGGTGGGGGAGGAGATGATCATCATGGGGGGGGGGGGTAGTTAGGGAGGGATTAACAGCCTCATAATGTCATGCACATGTTGCACAGCTTATCATGAGTTGTTGCATGTATAATTATTAATTCTATGAAATATATATCTTCAATATCTTGATCTTCTTGAATCCAGGAGAGGTCCAGGATGACGTGTTTAGAGATCTAGATTGTATTGGATTGTGAGCGTTATAGCACCGGCAGCGTGGTGACACCCTCTAGATGTGTGCTTGTCGTTTTGCTTGTCAAGCAAAGAATTCTAAGCATTACATAAAGCTATTGTGTATTGATTCTCTCACTCCACATGATGATACACGCAATCATACACACTTGCAGTGGCGAGAGGGGGGGGGGGCTGGAATTGAAGGAGGGGAGGGAAGTAGGAGGGAAAGAGAGAGAAGTAGGAGGGGAGGGGCGAGAGAAGTATAGCTGTTAGTCTCCATAAGGGCGCGGGGGCGGCAATTCCTTCAAAAACACACTGTTACAATTGTTACCATGAAATCAAGCAGCAGCGGCTCATGCAAGACTCACAGATTGTGTGTGAGATTATCAGTCACACTTACTTACCAGAGGATCGCCCGCAATGCTCACTTTTTTCTTGCGCTTTTTGTCCTAAACTCGATATAAGAGGAGTATTATGTGCAGGAAATACTGGTCCCTGATTGGCTGATAACCAGTCACGTGAACTAAATAACGAGTTCTGATTGGTTGTTTACTTACCTAAACTCGATATAAAGAGTATTATGTGTGGTGCATATTGAGAGATGAGTGTACTAGAAATTGTAAATATAAAACATTCATATCATGCATGGGATGATGCGTGGGGGTGGATGATACTAGAATAATTGGAATAAATTATACCTGGCCCTTTAAATGTTGGAATTGGCAGACTGGTTAAACAATCACCACAATATTACCTGTCCCTAAACTGGTATGTAAATCATGATATTACCTGTCCCTTCTTAGCAGATCCCTGACCCGGTTGGACCTCAGTATGGAACTCAGGGGCACCCACATCCAGCACCAGAACAACCTCATCTACCAACTCCGCCTCTGCAATGGCCTCCTTCAACACCTCAACCGCTGCCTCTATCTTATCCACGGTGAGGGATATAGCACCATTTGGAGTGACTGCCGGGAGAGTGTGCTTCTTGTGAAGTGCCTCCTCCACTTTGTCGATAATAGTGTTAGCTGTGGCCAGGAATTGAGAGAACGGGGTGGATGATTTAGCTGGAGCGATGCCAATTCCTACCATGTTGTTTTTACCAGGGGCACTCTTGCCACCGCCAATAAGAGATACTAGTGGTACCGGGCTGGTCAGGGCTCCAGATCCTTCTGTCATGGACTTTAGGATATCCAGTTGTGACTTTCCAGTGGCACGACATGCTGTTTTGAAGACAGCGAGGGAGACGGCAACTTTGAGACTATTACTGACTCCTTCCAACTCTGATAATCTCTTATCGACCTCTCCCTGATCGGTTATATTGACCCCATAAAGTGAGTCATTAACAGCCTTCAACTCATCTAAAGACGCCCCTACTGCCCCTACATCCCCCTCACACAGAGCACTGTGGTTGTTAATCTGGTACTTCACCTCTACTGCCACTGACCCTGCCCTCACCCCAGTGAACCCTGAGATGGAGTGGAGGGTGGGGTCACCAGCCAGGGAGCCCAGTTCGTCGCTCAGATACCCATACACGTTGCCCGGCTGGGTTGTGTAGAGTGAGTTTAGGATCTTTTGAAGGGTCGAGGGGATGTTGTGCTCCATTATGAACGCCACGGCTTTCTCTTTCTCTTCCATGATAGCTGATCTTTCTAGATAAGGAGAGGGAGTTGAGCGAGATTTGATCTTTCTAGAGAGGGAGAGACAGGGAGTTGAGGGAGAGGGAGTTGAGGAAGAGGGAGTTGAGGGAGAGTAGGAAAGAGGGGAGGCGAATAATAAACAGGGGTATTATAGTAGAAGCAACGGGAATGAGAGGAATCGGGGGCTTGGGGAGGGGTATCGGGGGCTTGGGGAGGGGTATCCTGGACTTGGGGAGGGGTATCCGGGGCTTGGGGAGGGGTATCGGGGGCACAAATAATCGAATGACAGTTAGTTACAACCAAAAGTAGAGTAGAGTGATATAGCACAAACACACACAGTATAGAAAAACTGTACATAATCTCACTCCTCATAATCACGTACTATTATACGTATCACGTACGTACATCACGTACTACCTCAGGACGTGCTACAGACTCTGCAGACTACAGTGCAGATCATGCCTAAGGTTGGGTCTCTCTCTTTGAATGCTATGGTACAAGTAAAAAGTATATACACACATGGGTAAAAAAGAACGCAAGTTGTTAATCTCTTTCTCTCTTGAATATAATAATTTCACCTCTCAGATCTCTCCATATCCCACTAAGATCCCACTGAGATCCCAGTTAGATCTCTCCAATACGGACTGGCAACATACCAGCTGCTCATATCATAAGATCATAATAACCCTCTAAAATGTCTCTACCGATTTCTAACTCTGCCACCCCGAAACTCCGTATAATAGTTCTTACTATCAGTTGTTTTCAACTTAGCATCCAGTCTCTCTAACGACTGGAGAATCCTCTGCTCTTCCATGGACAAACCACCCGGATTGTTCTGCTGTTGTTGGTGATGAGATGGTTCGTGGTCACTGTGCCTGGATAAGACAGGTTGTCCGGTAACCTGGATGGCCCGGGCGCCTCCCATTCTCACACCCCTGTAATCATAACTCCGTGGGTTAGCAGTTTGGGGTCTGTTTGATGGTGATGGAGTGTTAGTAGACCCCTCCCAAGCCTGGTTCCGGTGCAGCGTCGTCCTGACCTTGTTCCACAGTGCGTTAATCTCGGCATCAGTCGGGGTCCGATGAGGGTCGAATGTAGGGGCTTGTGGGGAGGTGTCCACCATGTGTTGGTATGATCCTGCGGCGCTGGGAGGTCGGGAGTGGGTGTACTGACATGTGAATACTGCCTCTCCCTCTGCCGAGATATCAAACTGATCTATCTCCATAGTGTGGTCATCTAGCGCACTAACACTATCCCACCGGACCTGTTTTCTCTTAGCACTGGGCGTCCGCTTTATCAGCGACTTTATCGGCACTTTCTTCTCGCTTTCCGACTTGGAGTCCTCCGTCCACGCATGAGACGTCCTGGATGCCGCCACTTTGATCGCCTCAACATCGTTCTTGGCTATAATCTGACTCTCCTCTTCCCCGCTGTGCATTGTGTAGCTGCTTCCCTGGGCCGTTAGATCGGAGTTAGATGACCCTTCAAAGAACTGACGAGTTGTGATTGTTTCCTGTTGTTTTGTTGGAGCAGATGTCATGGGCGGTGGTTCTGCTTCGATGCTTTCACAATCTGAAACATCGAGCTGCTCAAACTTTGTGAGATCAATCTGTACCCGGATTCTGTCCTCGTCTTTTGAGGTAGGTTCCGGCATCGTTTCCAAACTATCTCTAAGGTAATCATTGTATGACATTTCTCTCCGATACTCCTCTCTCGCGGGTGGGTCCTCTCGTTTAGGTACCTCTACGGGAGGTGCAGGAGCGGGGGGACGGGGAGCAGTCGTCGCCTCCGCCCTATAGGACTTGGGCTCCGTATAAGTTGTGAAATCTACCCTAGCTTTGGAGGACTCTCCCCCCTTGGAGGGGGAGGCAAAGTACTCTGTTCGAGTAGTAAGGGGATCCCCTGATCTGAGTGCAGTATCACTACCATGTCTGGTGCTGCTCGATGGAACTGTTTCACAACGGCTGTTTGTTTCTCTCGGTGGACTCCTGTAGATCATCTCCAATCTTGCCTCCAGGGAGTTATCCGCTGCATGATACGCCTTGCCTGGTGGTTTAGGACTGTAATAGTTCTGTCTCGGTGGTTTAGCGCCTGATCCACCACTTCCAGCAAGACCCTGTCCTCGGATACTAGATAGCACTTCGTCCACTGTTGGCGACCTATACGGGGGACGACATGGTACAGCCGAGGCCACAGAGGAAGCAGAGGTGGTCCGACTAATTGGTGTTCGGTTCCTCTTGCTCAATTCTTTGCTTAAAGCAGCTTTGTAGGCGTTTGTTGCGTCTTGTTGACGGCGCCGACGAGAGTTCAATGCCTCCTCTCTTCTCTTTTGTTCGTTTCTCTCATGAATCCGTTGTCTTTCCTCAAACTGCCTCCTCCGTTTTTTGTTTTCAATACTCAATTTTTTAGACCGATCAGTTATGTTTTGTTTTGGTTGAAACTGATGTTGCTGCTGGTTGACAAAATCCTGGTACTTTTTCGAGTAACCATAGCCATAATTTAGCCGGATCATTCCTCTATTTCATCACCGTTTTCTCAATATCGGATTATTGGCACTCTGGTCCAAGTAAAAGGTGCTAAACTACGCTAAAAACACTGAAAATATACAGAGTTAGAACTTAGAAAGTGAAGACAAAAAGAACGAAACAAAAACGAAAAAAAAAACAAAAAAGTTTGGAAGTTCTGAATTTGAAGTGTTGCTGGCAGTGCAGCGCGGGATAAGGCAGCGCTTTTCAAACTTTTAAGCCGCGCCGCGCGTGGAGTAAAATTATTGAAATCGCGTGTTTTTTCTTCATCCCAAACTTTTCGGAAAACGTTAAAATCTGGGTGCCTTTCATTGCTAACAATTCGTAGTTTTGGCGCGCGCGACGGGTCAGGGCTATCCGTTAGGGTCTGGTTAGGGTTTGGTTTGGGGTTACCGGTTAGGGCTATCGATTCTCTAACTGATACCGTTTAGTTTTGTGAAGTGGTGGTGGAGTCTGTGAAGTGGCGGTGGAGTCTGTGAAGTGGTGGTGAAGTATGTGAAGTGGTGGTGTAGCATGTGTTGTGGTGGTAGGGTCTTTGAAGTGGTGCCTCTTTTGGCTTTGAAGTGAGGTTTTGAGGTGATCGGCTGAGTCTCGGTTTGGAGTTTTAGAATCATCGTGGGAAAGGCTGTGGGAAAGGCTGTGTTGTGGTGAAGTCTCGGATGGGAGGTCTTTCCTTTTACGTCCTACATTCCTCTACTGTGCTACATTCCTATCATTACTACATTCCTATTTTGACTACATCCCCTATAACTACATCATCATCTGAAGTCCTTTCCTCCAACATATGAGTAGAGTAGGGGTCTGATATCATGTCAAGAGTGTCGAGTTTTTTGAGTATATTTTCTGGTTGTATTGTGACAGTGTGTGTTGAGTTTCTTTCCTTTCTGGCTAGAGTAGAGTCATAGGTTCTTTGAGCGAGCGAGTGAGCCAGCCTGAACAATGTTCAGTGAACATCACGGAGGGTATTACGTTCTCGAAGACATCAAGACGATAAACATAGATGGACTTTATACGAGTGTGTTTGGAGAATAGACTCTAGAGTTTCTAAGTTGGGCAGCTCTTAATTTTTATCTTCTCTATCCTAGTTACCTTAAAATTACTTTAAATTATAACCTAAATACTTACGTCTAGTACAGTTATCTATCTTACAGCTTATTTTAATTAGCTTATCGTTTTTATCGTACATTAAATTTTAAACCCAACCGCATTAATTAACTTATTCTGACTGGCCATTGCACTGGCCTCCTGCCTTTTTATTTTTTACCGCTCCAATTAATTAATTTATTAACAGCTTTGTATTTAACCTATCTGACTGACCTCTGGTCTCTTGCTTTTTATTTTTCTACCTCGTTATTCGTTAATTTATTACCAGCTTCTTTAGAATTTTCCATAGGCCATTTATTAGATCATAACCTTATATAGCAATTAATATGGTTAGTGTGTATTACCTTATCGGTTATCCTGTTACAGTTACTTTATCCATTAACTAATTACTTAGCTATTCGCCTCCTTTTTAGATCACTAGCCTTTTACTTGAATTAACTATTAAACTATACTACTTACTTAGTATTTACACTATGTACTTATTAATCAACAGTTAATTATCTAACTAGTTATTATCTAACTAGTTAATTATCAATTATCTAACTAGTTAATTTCTCAATTATCTAACTACTTAATCACTCAACGAATTAATTACGCTATTTCTTAATTAGATATTTTATAACCCTTATTTTCTACTTACATTTATATATATTATATCGAATGACTGCCGACGATTTTTTAAGGCCTTTAGGATCTTATAATCCTATAAGAGCCGCTTTAGAAGGCTTGTGGTGGTGGGTGCGTTGCTTCAATCGACTGATTGAAACGGCGTCCTCCTAGCACTAACAATGCATAGGCCCAAAAGCGGGATATAAATTATAATTGTATTTGTATTTGTATTTGTTTACACAAATCGGCCATGTGGTTCCATGGCTATAGCCGTTTGAAAAAAGTCGGTCTAAGTATACTCTTTTGGCAGCGCGCACCTGTAAACAGGTTGCAAGGCACCCAGATTATAATCGCGCCCAAACTTTTCAGCCAGCGTTAAAATCTTAAATCTGGGTGTTTTGGGAGTGCTGACAAACGGTTTTTTAGGGTTAGGGCTAAAGTAGGGTTAGGGTTAGAGTTGGGGTTTGGGTTGGGGTTAGGCCTTGACATTCCCTACCAGATAAACTTTGAATCAGCCAAAACGGTTGAGTGGTTTGGCGGTTAGAGCCATTTTAGTGAATCAACTTTTTTGGCAGCGCGCACCTGTAAACAGGCCTCCAAACACCCAGATCGTAACGGCGCCCAAACTTTTCACCCCCAAACTTTTCATCCCAAACTCGTGCGAACAGGAGACGGGAAGGTGTCGGCAGGGTGGTGTTATAGTGGCTACAGGCTAGTTCACTCGCCTCTTACTGGGTCCGTGTTCGATCTTGGTCTAGAGCATGTGGTCCAGTTCACCAAGCTATGATTGGTAGGGCTCTCTTGAGTTTTGAGAGACCCGAAATTAAAGTAACAAGAGATTATACTCTGGATCAGCTGTATAGGGCTGATGGCACCGTCCGTGGTGGAAACATGTGGAGGGAGTGACCCTGTGGTGATCTCACGTGGTTCAGAATTTGGTCAGGCATAGACGACTCGAGATGTCACAAAGTTACAAACAGACGTTTCGGCATAAAACAGCCCTCACTTTGAGATAAAGCTTTGTGTACCATACTAAATGTTTATGAATGTTTAGTTTGTGATATGACTCGAGCGAGAGAAGAAGAATGATTATTTAGCTGTTTCGTTGTTTTTGATATCTTGAGTTAAGTAGATATTATTCTGGGGTCTGGTGTCCGTGTATGATCACGACATCTTACATGTGAGATGATGATGATGATGAATTGATGATGTCGGGTGATGTTCTGACATCTAACATACATTAGTACATACATTAGTACATACATGTAGTTTCGTCCCAGGAAAGGTCATCTGAGCAGACCAGTACACTGTCAGTACAGAACAGTTTCCTCCCCACTTCATACAAGTCTTTGATACCTCTTGGACTGCAGTTGGCAGGTGTCATACATCCATACCCGGCTGTAAATAGCTTGTTAGCACGGGTCTTTATGATAATGGTTAATCAACTTTGACCAAGTTACTTGGTAGTGATACAACACACTAATGCAAATGCTAAGCACATTTTATGATTTAATTCACCTCGGTAGGCGATGGAAGCAGTATCTGCATACACACTGTTGACATCTCCTACCTCCCAGAACATTATCTGACCGATTTTAAAGTTGGTCCAGCTGCTTCCAGACAACGGGTAATCAAGTAGAAGTTCACCATTACAGTGAAACCTCAATCCTGTTGATGTTCTAGTTATCCTCCAAATTGTCCTGATGTTTGATCCTTGAGGTGGCTGAATTGGTAATGGAACGTTATCCAGCATTGGCGGCGCTATCCAATAGTTAGTAGAGGCTTCATTCAAGTAAAGCTTGAAGTGCCCAAGACTACTATTGAATGTCATTTTGTCAGTTTCATTGGCGGTATAAAATACAACTGCAATCCTTGTTGGATATATCGTGTCCTCTGGTGTTACTGTCAGAATCTCTAGAGGTGTGTGCTCCATATCAATTTCATAAAACTTATCTCCTGTCTGGACCATCTTCCACGAGATATCTACTGCTGCTTCACACCCTGCAGTTATGGATGGGAAATGTAGAATTTTGTGGTGCAAAAGGAAATGAGTTGATTCGCCTGACACTGTCCGACTTCCGCACTCCGAAATAGAAATAAAGTATGAATAATTCAAGAAATTAACACTGACCCGAAAAAAGGAAGATCATCACCAAAACACTACAGAAACGAAGTCCTTTTAGAAGCACCATTCTGAACAACATATATAGCAGGCAGTCGGCAAAATTAACTTAATTCTTAGCTGCACTGGTCCGTTATTATAGCAAGAAAGCTGTTTGCTTGGCTTGGTGCACAGGAACACAGCGATTAGGGCACGTGGATATTATAGCTGTCTGTTATAATGACTCTCTCTGATTCTCAACCCCTCTCCCTTTATTTTGTCTGACCTATTAAGGAACTCCCCCTCTATCACCAATAGATCAAAAACACTGACTCAGAATGTATCTCGTTGACTTCCTATTCAAAAATAGGTTTTCTCCCACTTCCCCCAACGTTTTCTCTCCCTCTGTGATCACCATCTATCCGCCCTGTATCACTATGTCCCCGTTAACCCTGTCAGGCCAATGCTCTGACCACAGTTCTCCCTGTTAACCTCTCTGTTCCACTATAGTCATGGAGTATACAGGGTCCTCTTATGAGGGGCAAATAAAACGTGATAAGATGGAAGGGGAGGGAGAATACACGTTCCCTTCCGGTACCAAATACAAGGGGTCCTTTAAGGATGGAACATTTCACGGCAAGGGAACACTACACTTTAAAAACGGTGAGCTTCTTTCATGAGCTGGCATCAGAGTTGGTTTGTTTTTGATGTTAGTTTCTTGTTTTGTGGGTTGCTTGGGTGATAATAAAACCTGAATTTCCATTTCCATGTTCAGGGTCTACATTTACTGCTGAGTGGAAGAATGGGATTCCCCAGGAGGATACTGATTCTGGTGGAAACTACAAATTCAAAGGTACTATAGTAATATGAAACCCGATAGTTGATTTATCAGTCGTTTGGACATTTTGCGCGCTCATGATAACTGCTAGCTGGGAGATTTAACACCCTGCTCGCTGTTTAACAGTCCCGCTCTCTTTTTCACGCATTTCTCTTCAATTGAATAACATGCGTGTAAAATTCTAAGTATTGAAAATGTGTGTAAACACACAGTTCTGTCAACAAAAGAAAGGGGAAACATGTCTGCAACACCTTTCAATGTTATCTCTCTCATAAAGAGTGAAAAGAATCACATTCCATTCATTTCTCTCTCTCATTGTCTCTTTTACTGTTCACTACCTCTGACAGTGTGTATTGCCCCTAATCTTTCTCTCTCTTTCTCAAACATGTTAGGAACAGTAGACACTAAGTCTACACACATTTTGAGGGTGTCTGTTGACTAATTGCCAGCAGTCCTAGTGTGTTTTACCTTGTGTTGTGTTTCTTATTTGTGTGTAATTACTATCGGGTTTCATAAAATATGAACGTTTTTTTAGAACGGAAGGTTTTAAAACCATTTCCCCTCACCCCCTTCCTCCCCTCGGATGCGTCGGGATTTAAACCGTTTAATCCCCCCCGGGGGGGGGGGGAAAAATTTGGCGCCCCCAGGGGGGAAAAAAAATTGATAACGCGCCAGCCCTACAAACTTTCTACTTCATATTAGTTTCCTTAGAGAAATAGTGGGGGGTGGGGTGAACAAAGGTATTTCCCTCCTCCCCCCCAATTTTTTAAAAAAACCTCCCCACCCTTTTTAATTACCCCCCCCCCCCCTTAAAGAAAAAAACCTTTCGCCAGATGGTCTAGAGTACCGAGAGGAGGATTGGGGATACTGTGATGGGTATGACAGGAGGTTTTACACAGAGACACTAAAGGGGCTAAAACCGGGGGGGCGCCCAAAAGTTGAAAAGGCCCCCGCCCCCCCCCCCAAAAGGGGTAAGCGAAACCCCTATTTTATGGGAGAAATAGTTATGGTTCTTTTTGGTACACGGTGTACAAAAATTTTCCCCATTCCGGCCTCCCTTAAATGGGGGGGGGGTTTACCTATGTACTAACCCTTCCCTAACCCAGGTGGTACGTTTGTGGTGATGGGTTTAAACCCTGGAGGGAAGTATAACTACTCCTCCCACGACTTTATTCGTAATGCTGACACTGATGAGCACAAATGGATCGTGACTACATGCAGGAGGGGCAGTGATTTCTTTGTGGGCAAGAACTACGTCCCCCCAAAAAAAACCGTGAATAATTTTGCTTTTGGATGGGGACAAGGTGGGAACTGGCAGTGAACCAAAATTATAATGGGCAGGGGAACCCTTTTTGGAAACTGAACATGGGGGGTTTTTTTTTTTAAGGGAAATTAATTTTTTTTTTTCCCCGGGGTTTTCTTTCGGTTCTTTTCTGGTTCTCTTCAAAAATTTTTGGGCCTTTTCGCGGTTTCCTTCAACGCTATGTCTTTTTCGGGGGTTGTGAACCTTTTCATTCTCCTCCTTTTTTTAGCAACGGAAGGTTTTCTCTCTCTTTCCTCTACCTCCCCTTTCTTTCCTCTCTCTCTCTCTCTCTCTCCCCCTCTCTCTTCTCTTCTCCTCTCTCCCTTCTCCCCCCCCTTTTCCTCTCTCTCTCTCCTCTTCTTCTCTTTTCTCTCCTCCCCTTTCCTCTCTCTCCCCTCTCTTTCTCTCTTCTCTCCCTCTTCCTCTCCCCCTCTCTCTCTCTTTCTCTCTCTCCCTAACTACGCTTCTTCTTTACATGCTCTTCATTTCTTTCTAGTTTTTGCCGCTGCACCACGAATGCTCATTTATCCTACCTCGAGTTCCATTTGATATGTCATTATGTCATTATGTCATCTTGCATCTCAAAACCAATCAATATAAGTTTCCCTCCCCCACCTGGCAGATCTGTCTGTTGTTACTGCATTGATATGTGTTCCCATAGCAACTCACACACACTGAACATTCCCACAAAACCCCAGGAGCCCGGAGTAAACCCGAACCGGAGTTTAACAGCGTTTTTATACACTCCCTATAATTTCTGGCGGGCCTTCACTGTCCCTCATTATTACGGCAGACTGCGAATTTGGGGGGGAGTTGGGTCCCGTTTGAAGGGAAAGGTAGAGGGCCTTGTTAAAACCCTCTCTCTCTATCCGGGGAGGTTAAAAAACAAAAAACTGTCAAAAACGAGTTTACTATTTGATAATAAAAGAAAGGAAAAGCTCCTGATACAGGGTATACCTATGAACACTACTTGATACGGGCTGAGCCGCCTCAGAAGATGAACTTTTTGGAAAAAAAGGCTTGGAGGGGGGGGGTGGAGGGGGGGTGGAGGGGGGAGGGGGGGGGGATGTGTATAAAAAAAAGGCCCAGGGGCAAACACAGAATGAAAATCTACACAATGTTTATCATAAAAAAAGTAATTTTTGTTTCCTGTGTTTATTTTGGAAACCTTTGTTTCACCGGTGGGCGCGTAAGAAGGAAGAAAGCAAGGATATTAGTAAGCCATCAAGGAAATAATAAATAAATAAAAATAACTTTAGTTTTTTATTCGGCTCCAGCTGTTATTTCTCACTCTCCTCCCTAGGAGATATAACCTCCTTTATTATACGACACTGGTTTATATTCAGCTTGTTAATTCCCCAAGTTCCATCATCCTGCATGGCGTGACTTGAATTGTACATTATAATTTTAGAAGTGTGTCTCTCTCTCTCTCTCTCTCTCTCTCTCTCTCTCTCTCTCTCTCTCTCTCTCTCTCTCTCTCTCTCTCTCTCTCTCCCATCTGCTTGCTACAAGCAGCACTTGGTAATCACAAATCAAGGAGAGAGACGTATGTGCTTTAATTTAAGATGCAGAAATCCTTTTCTTACAGCTCTCGCTTGAATTATATCTCGGATTCTCGGTATCTTATTCGTGTGTCCTCCTCTCTGTTGCCTAGAGCCCTCCATATCTTCTCTCTCAATGCATGTGGAATGAATATCGCCACCTGGAGGCCGATCTATAGTCTGCCTAGTATTAGTAGTAGTAGTCTGTCATAGTGCCTACTACTACTAATTGTAGCCTCCGAAGTGCGAAGTTTGTTGTTTCTCACTCAATGCCCTCACTAGCGTTGCTGGTACTGGTGTCACTTAGGGAATGGCCCCGATAGAGCTGTTCACACCAATATCAAGCAACCGAGCTCTTATCAAATCAAATCAATTGGTTTGTTTAATGTTTACAATTGCAGACCCACCAGATCTTGCTGCATAACTCCCTTTCTCAACAAGGTAGTATTATCTCAACAGGGTTGCTAGCAGCTGTTTGTGTGTGTAGGAATCTTTGCGTGACAGGTGCAATAGCAATTATCTAGTGACCCTTACAGGCCCCTCTAATATCCATCATCTCTGTATTTATCTTCTTCTGACAGGACGCCGGCTTAGCTAGTACGTCCCAATTTCTCAATCCTTCCTAGTTTGCTATTTCTCCCCTCGTTCTCTATCCCGATTTCTGCAATCATTGCTGTCTGCAATCATCGGCTGATGCCATATTTTAGTTTTCCAATTTGGCTCTATTTTCTTTTCTTCGTGCCTCCGAGGCTCTCTCTCTCTCTCTCTATCTCTATTTTTCTCCTACCGACACCAGATCTAGTCGTATCTTCTTTCATTTACCAATCTTGTTTCTCACTACTCTCTTTACTGCAGATCTTGTTTCTTCTGTTTACAGTAAATTCTACAAGTAGTTGTTTTTAGTATATCCTGGCATTATTCCAGCTTGTTCAATTCCACTTGGCAGGCGCCAGCTTGAAATCCTAAATGGCAGTACAGGCGGCCCCCAACGGGGGAAAGGGAGGAGTGATTGGACAAGCGGATAAATTTGCAGAACTTCAGAAGATCGTCTATGCAAACAAAAGTACAATAGTAATTTAGTTGTACGGTCAACGTTGACGTGCTGAGTTCTATGGTTTTGATAGGGTCGCAGTACGAGACAATCTGAACCATTTAGTTTCATGATGCAAATTCTCAGTAAATAATGAAGCAAGTCATCAATTATAGCTCCAACTACCCATTTATCACTGCTTCCTATTACAGGTTCTGGAGCCCACATGGTCTGGAGACATTTGAGAGGGGAGAGCGAGAACAAAATGGATTCTTGCTGCAAGGTAAATGTCCATTATATTCTTTTTTTTACTTCCCATCCCATCCTATATTTTCGACCCCCCTCCCCTCCTTCTATCTAATGATATTACTTTTCAAATTTCAATGCCATTTGTTCCCTCCGCAGAGTAAGCCACATCACGAAATCTATGTACAACGGGCCCTGAAGCGTGCTGCACTAAATGAAAACCAATACTCGGTAAGACCTCTTGATCTTTTCATGAATCTAAATTTTTACCTAGACCTACTAAGCTAAAGAGTATGTTGACACTCCCTCTCTCTCTATTTCAGCGAGACTCGAACTTTATGTGCACGTCAACGCGTGACCAAGTACTCCTAATGTACAGAGCGGCCCAAAAGAACAAGACCAAGGCTAATCAACTACTCTCCAAGTCACGGAGAGAGCCGGCAGCATACCACCCTGGCATGCTGAGTACTGAGGGGTCCCCTGTTACACCAGGGGAGGTCGTCCCAGCCGCGGTCACAGATTCTGAGGTATGTAGACGGCGCGCGCGGTGACATCGCTACAGTAAACTGCGCGCGCGTTGGGACAGTTTTCCCACGTTGTTTCCGTAGCAACGCGGTCCCTTTCACAATAACGATATCCTATTCACATGTCCCTGTCCCTAACGAAACCTTCTCTCATATCCTCAGAATAGGTTTTACAGCGAGTACATAGAAGACGTAGTTGAGGGTGATGTTCCTGTGCTTCAGAAACAACAGGGGTCAACAAGCACGGCAGCGTACAAAAGGATGTGTGCGGATCAGTCTATGATCGACCCCTCCCCAACTACCCAGTCCTCTCAGCACCAAAGCTGGCAGCCCCTTTCCATTACAGCGCTAGAGGAGTACTGCCCCCAAATTACAGTAACTGGGAAGTCAAAGTCAAATGGGAATCACTTGTGGAAAGTCATGTGACAATGTTTTAGTGTGTGATGTGTGAGTAAACAGTAAACACTGATCTGTGAGAGTGTGATACTATCAGTGTGTGATGGGGTTTAAAGAAACATTATGTGGGCGTTTTTTATCAAAGTTTAGTACGTGATTTTGTAGCTTGAATTTTGTTTTGTTAACAAACTTGGACAATCATCTGATTTGTTAAAAACTGGTACAAAACTAAGGAATTTGGAACATGCTCACTCAGACTCAGAGTCAGCATATCGAATTAAAAGAATCCGAATCAGAATTGTCCTGCTCCAGAATGGGAGTCATTCATAGTTCCAACTGAATATCTAAACAGCTACCATTTTGATCCCATATGGTGTCTCTATAGAGCTCTACCACACACGGCACACACCAACATCTCATCCCCTCATTGTTTCTTTCGACCCTGATCCCCAACCTCCCCAGGATTTCTTGAGTACCCCCACTCAACAACTCAGGATAGAACCGAAATAAGTACAGCTGATACTAAAATGACGTGTAACAATATCTGTCCCGCTCCACTATTAGATTCCCCCGTAGGGTCTACATTATTTGCCTTGCACTGTGGGACTGAGGATATGCTACCCCCAGAACAGGTCTGCTCAGCCCCATCAGGTGTCACCTAGGTGATGGAATTAGAGGTTAGGTTTGATGTGATAAAATTTTGGGAAATGGTCTATGATGGCTTGGTGAGTGTGAGCGAGGTTCGAGCAACATGGTTGCTATGCAACATACCAGATGATAACCAGATTGGCAAGTGAAGGTCAACACTGTGCCCTCTGGGTATGGAGCACTGTTCCTCCTTTGTTGTCCAGGTTGTACACTTCCACTGAAGTCTGTTACAGCAGCACAGCCCTCTGAAACGAATTGGGATATTTGGGAGCTAGGGTTGGTAACATAGACACATATGTGCGTGCGAGATCAAAGTGAATAGGTGGCAATGGTACCGATGAGTTAGGGTTGCCGCGGTCTTGGACAGTGCTATGACGTGTCGAGATATGGGATTTGTATTTAGGGTGATTTGCAGCGTCCTGACGCCATTTGGTGAGAAATTTACAAAATCTTCAATGAAAATGACATGGATCAGTGAAAGTTTTCAGGGGGGAAAGTAGGACACTTTTGTAACTTTTAAAATCACCGGTTTCCCTAATGTTCAGGGGCTTCCCAAGATTGTCAAAGTGATTTGTATCCTAGCAAACAGTAAACACCTACCTTAATATAGAGAGAGAGACAGAGAGCGAGAGAGAAAGAGAGAGAGAGAGAGAGAGAGAGAGAGAGAGAGCGAGATAGAGAGAGAGAGAGAGTGAGGGGGTTTACTGTGATTTGTCACCATGACAACCCCCTGACCAACCTACCATAGCAAGTAAAGGTCGGCAACTCGTCATTTACACTCTCTTGGGTTCCATTTTCTATCAGGGGTAAACACTCCACTATTGCTCTGTCAGTAGACTGGTACAGCTCCTGGGTCTCTGTATCAAATATGGAACCTGCGAGGTTGAGAGATCATGTCAGCTAAACGTTAGGTTGGGCAAAAATGTCATAAGGTTTGAGAAATTGAGTCTAAGAAGACTTGAGTCTACTACTAAGAAATGTAGAAATTGAGTCTAGGAAATGTAGAAGTTGATGATCAGAGAGATACCTGTGGGACACGTTACGGTATAGCTGTCTCCGATAAGCAGATTTCCAGTAGAGCTAATGTCAGCATTGGTCACCACTGGTGCCTCACACACAGACACATCTGAGGAGTTTGGAAGAATATTTAGTGTCTGAACTGTCTGGCGGCGCCAGGCCCCGATTTGATTCTCTGGGTGGGCTAGTGGATGGGGTCTGTGTTTCTGAAGGTATTCTTCTGGAATTTGGTAGATTATATGAATAATAATTTAGTGTCTGAAGGTGATTCAAAACTTTCGTATCGCATCACATTATGATTTGTTGAGTCAACAAATTGTAATACATTGTATCACATTATGAAACTAACTTGTTGAGCAGGTGAACGTTGGATCTTCAAATCCAGCAGTCTCCAGCTCGAGAGTGTTGTTGTGCAGACAACTCAGGAATCTGGGTCCTACCTGTCATTGGTAGATCGTTATACTACAGAACATTAAACAATAGAAACTACTAGAAACAATGGAGCAAATTTAGAGTTCCATTCTAAAAAACTATACATATTCTCTTCGCATTAGGGCATAGAACACAAATAAACAAAAGTAGGGTATAACCCCCTGATAAATAAAATGAGGTGTGAGCTACTACACAACGTTTGCAGTTTCCACATACCAGAACTTCATCATCATTTAAACAGTACACTTCCACGTTATGTGATCCAGGGAGCACATTGTCACCCTCTACCCTCTCTACATCAGGGTCTGAGTATCTGTAGTCGTATTCATCCGTGCCCTCCAACCATGCACATGTTCCTAGATGAAGAAATAGAGGATTTAGTTGGGTCACTAATAACTTTGCAGAAAATAGAGGAGTTAATTGGGTCACTAACAACTTTGCAAAAGGTCAATTAGGCTACCTCTGATCTGTAAGGTCAATACTAGTCAATGTCACCATTACCTTTGCAGATGGGGCAGGATCCCCCGACACAGGAGTATACCCCGTCCTCTCCACAAGAGAACTGATAGGAAGTAGGAGCATCTTCAGGTAGGGTGTGATCTGCAGCACATGTGATGTCATCCTTAGAAACTGGGAGAGGGAGAGTGATTACTGTCGAAACTTTCAGAGCATTGGCCTGACCCTATTCTCATTTCTTTCAAACTGAGAAATTTGGTCAGAGCTTTGGCCTGACAGTGTCGACACAGCGCAGTTAATTAGTTGTCACTGACAACTTGAGAGACTGATTTAGTACGTGATGCGAATAAGAAAATCATGCCGACCTGTGATTGTTTGTCCGTGCGGTTGTTGTTCTGTTGCCATGGTTACCCCAGACACGGCGTTCACACTTGGTATATCCAGATTATCTGACGTAGCAGTCGCTGGGCACATCCCTATAAACAAAAATAGTGCTAGAAATTTAACAGTCAAAACTCAAAAGTAATAATTTTACTTTTTTAATTAAATATTTACCTTTGCATACAGGGCATGGGTTACAATCTAGCTTTCCTCCAAACGCTGCTACCGAAGTATGGTCACCGCCACTACAGGTAATCTCAAATTCAGTAGCAGTACCCTGCTCTACTGACAGAGCTGTCCCGCTCTCACAAACAACCTGAACAGTTGTGTTTATAAAGGAGCAATTACTTACCGAACAAATTTGTTTATAAAGGAGCAAATAGCGAACAAATTTGTTTTATGAAAATGTATTGACGAGGTTTACAACAAATAGAAACACGTTGGTTTACCAAACCAACGTGTTTCTATTTGTTGTACTCTGCTCTCGGTTCCACGCCGATAGAGCTCTCTTGTGGCCTACTGAAACAACCATATTGACAAGGTTTATAAAGGAGTCCATTCTCACATTTGCAGTGGTAGCTGTGTATGTCTCTTCCTGTCTCATTTCCGGTAAAAAGACACTATCAAATTGTATTTGGTTGTTTGTGTCGAACATTGCTATCTTCGGATTCGCTGCACAAACCGCTGAAATGAAAGGAATGCTGTTTAGCATAAAATTGGGGAACTCAAGTTTCAAATAGATTCAGTTTTTTGTGTGAGTGTCATTCTAATCAAGACCACTATAATTGGTGCGTGATTGTGTCCAATTGGTAAGGATCAGTACTAATTAGGGACATTAACCACGTAATTGTAGTATACAGCTTACCATGACAAGAGAGTTCTGTCTCGGGATCGGATGACTGTGCTGCGTAGAACGTATTCTTACTGGTATCATTCATACCAGCAGTTCCAGTACAATACCCATATACACGCCATTCATCGACACCGTACAGGAAACTATATCCAGGATCACAAGCTATACGGTACTTGACAGACGAGTCTCCTGCAACTAGATTCATAACCCGGCTCAAGTCACGTCCATTCTTGTTTAGCTCCCACGATACCCTGGAATAAAGGATAGTATGTTGCAGTAAAGGATAGGATAGTATATGTTGCAGTAAAGGGTAGGATAGGATAGGTTGCAGTAAAGGATAGGATAGTATATGTTGCAGTAAAGGGTAGGCCGCTTGTTGAGTAAGAGCAGTAGATTCTACAGCAGTAGAAGAGGTTGCAACTTGCTCGACCCTTTCTCTGAGAAAGTTTCTCACCACGCACAAAGGAGGTTTAGAACATAACAAAGAAGAGAGGTACAACGTTCGGTCAGTATATTAAGATTGATAATTGGCATGAGTATGTAATAAGGTGTCAATTGTGAACATACCTATAGGTACGGACGAACATTTTCGAATCCGAGTGGTTAGATCGATCTACATCAGCACAAATATCATCCTTCGTATCTGAAACGATGCTTTTTTAACACTGCCAGGATTGCCTTTTAGCTACATACCACTCGTAGCTGGCCCCGGCCTTCCCTCTCTCCTACATACCACTCGTAGCTGGCCCCGGCCCCTTCCCTCTCTCTCCTATCCGCACCCATTACAAACGTAATAAAGGAGGGTTAGAACAAAACAAATACCTTCGGTATTGACACATCCAAAGGAGGGTTAGAACATAACAAATACCTTCGGTATTGACACATCCCAGTTTCAGTTTGAGATTCTCATCCACCAAGATATCCTTACCCCAGTAGACCTTCTCATCCATGGTTCGGAGGGTATGGTAGCCAATCAGGGTCTGATTGGTATCCGTACATCCGACATCTGCAAACAAGATGATAGGCCGGTCACCCGTCCTAGACAACTCATTGAATCGACATGTGTTCCCAGTCTGTCGGCTCTCACACCGGGCGGTGTGAGCTTATGCGAGGCGCTTAAAGGGCCGAACGGACAGACTGCGTAGCATGGCAATCATAGAACACACAATGGCAACACACAATGGCAATCATAGAACACATGTGTTCCTTTGATGACTTACCGAGATACTGAACTGTTTTTCCTATGCACTTTTTGACAAAGAAGCCTCTATCTTGCTCCACGCACCCAGTCTCACTTTGGTTAGCAGGCATGTCATATTGGGAGAGATACGGGTTAGATGCGTTCACACTTTGGCGACGTAGATCGTCCTTATACGCTGCAGGGATGTGTTTTTGATTGGTCGAGTGCAGGAACCGACCGAATCAGGAAATACTGGTCCCTGATTGGCTGATAACCAGGGAAACTTCGTTACCAGGGAAACATGTGTGTTTTTGATTGGTTGAACGTGTTAGGGGTTTCTTCCTCGAATATCGAATAGTTATCCATTAGACTTACCTTTACAATTGTGTCTAATGGCATTAGTAATGCCTTCAAATTAGTCATGATACAACTAGTCACAATTATACTAACCAACTTTTGCTTCTTTGCAGTAAGGTAGAGTGGATGGTGAGAGAATGCCTGTCTCCCCATCTGAGTCTAGGACACAGGTCGCTATTGGACTGATCCCTGCTAGTGATCCTGTACTATCGGCTGGAAAAACAAAGTACGGCGTTAGTATGTGTATCAAACAGTAAACAAAGCAGTTGCTATGGTAAACAAAGCAGTTGCTATGGTAAACAAAGCAGTTGCTATGGTAAACAAAGCAGTTGCTATGGTAAACAAAGCAGTTACTATGGTAAACAAAGCAGTTGCTATGGTAAACAAAGCAGTTGCTATGGTAAACAAAGCAGTTACTATGGTGACCGAGTAACTCACTAAGATAAAAGAGATCACCACAGGACAGAGTATAGCTCTCAAATAATCCAATAGTTGCCTTGTCTGGGGTGATAAATCCATTTTCCAGATTTGGTTTAGTACACGTCACACTGGCTGAAATAGTACAGAGTGTTGTATGATTAAGTTTTCACCTTCACTATCACTTGGGCAGACGGTTTAATCTCACCAATCAACAATACAACGCGTGACTGCCGATTGGATACTGTCAGAACTGTGCAAGCTGCTGTCAGCTGCCAATGCTCTGAGTCTGACAGTTGTTCTCGCGACTATCATGGGCAGGCCAATATGCTCTGACAGGTGCGACTGTGCGAGGGGGCTCTTAAAAAGAGAAAGAGTCTTACCATAGCTAGTTGAGGGTTCCACAGAGTTTTGAAGGGATGGGAGGACAAAGTGGCAAAGGAGTAACACGATCAGCATCTAATACATGATAATAGATAAGATAACACATGTAATAGAAGAAATTGGTACAATTTTGTAACAAATGAAGTGCTGGCACGCGACAAGCTGCTGCACAAAATGAACCTGCAATGTACTAGTGACATGTGCTGCTGCTGTATTCAATGTACACCACTATACACAAGTGTGGGGGGGGGGTCCCAATCGCCCCCCCCCTACCAAAAAGTTTGAGCAAGTAGGAAGGAATACAAGATAAAGATACATATCACATTGTTAAGTCACTATATTGCTCAAGTATTTAAAAATACCTATCTGGGTATAAACCTTCATTTTTCAAAAACATCACGATAATAGTTTTTAGGGAGATACTGTAAAGAAAGGTTTCTTTGGGCCCCCCCAGCTTCTAATAAAAATCACACTTTAATACAGACAGAGACATACAGACAGACAGACAGCAGACAGACAACAGACATACCGACAGACATACAGACAGACAGACAGACAGCCAGACAGACAGAACAGACAGACAGACACAGACAGACAGACAGAACAACAGACAGACATCACAACAGACCGACCATACAGACAGACAGACAGACCTAAACAGACAGACAGACAGACAGACAGACATACAGACAGACAGACAGACGACAGACAGACAGAACAGACAGACAGACCAACAGACATACATACGACAGACAACAGACAGACAGACAGACAGACAGACAGACAGACAGACAGACAGACAGACAGACAGACAGACAGACAGATGGCCACTAGCCATGGTTACGTTTTACATTTTGTTGTAACGCGCGAAAAGTTTGTTACTAATCTGCGCGGCGTGTTTGCGCGCAGTAGTGTGCGCGCGTACCGTTCGGATCGCAATTTTTAAAATTTGGAGTTTTCAAATTTTGAGTTCTATTTTTTTCCTGTTTCACAAAGTCTTGAAGACACTCTCATCCCGAATCTCAACAAGAACAGGAGAACCATATGCTGAAGTCATGGCTCACCTCAGAACGAGGTTACGGTTCTCACTACTGAAGACATGCCTCATAGCCTAGAGAGGAAATCGGAGGAAGCAGTAGACTTTCATCAACTACAACGTAAAACTATTTATTGAGCAGGAAGATGAATCCGATGTAACAGCCCCAGGGCAGAAAAACGAAACGTTGATAATGTAAAAAAAAAAAAACAAAAAAAAAAAAAAACAGAAAAGAAGTCTCAAAATAGTACGAGGGCGATAACCCTGCGATAAAACGATTGGAAGAGACAGTAAACGACTTTGTTTCTGAAGTTTACTGGTTGAACCAGGGGCGGTGCGCGGCGTTCAGCCGCTCTGGTCAAAATGCGGCCGAAACATTTTTAACTCGCGCGTTCCGTCGAAATACCCAATGCGGATGATCCGCATTGGCTATTTTGACGTAGCGCGCCGATCAAAAAATACTGCGACGGCAAAAAAACCTGTGTGGCGCGCGGATTTCACTAAAAATCTCATTTGAAACATCAAATTTTGAGAAAAATTGACCCTTTTCCTTGACTTTTTTCTTTTTCTCTCCGTGACCCAAAGTAAAAATGCGGACGCGTCCGCATCGTCCGCATGGCAGAGCCGCCCCTGGGTTGAACTCTGCTGATGATCCCAACACGACGAGTATCACATCGGATCAGTTTATTCAATGTTATAAATCGATCCAAGCTGCACCCGACTCAATGTTAACCAACGACAGTGTAGCTTCCCCTTGCAATCACTGGGGTTCGTACTTCAGTCACTGTCTCAAGGACTTAACTGCGAATGAAATTATTGAGGCTACTTCGCGTATTTTTCTCTCCAGTATGAAACTTGCCAGAGCAACAATGAACAATTTTGAAAATGTTATCAGCGCAGAAAAACTCGAGAAGCAACTACGTGAATGCAAAGAAGAACTTGATCGCCACCGTCTTAGCGTGATTGAGCTTCAGCAAACGGTTATTGAAGCCCAAAAGCAACAACTAAGTGCAGTGTCAACTTCGGTGCAGAAGGTGAAAGCCTACTCTTCTGTGCTTGCACAGAATTGTGCTGCAACCTCCCATAAAGTGGTAAAACCACTAACGTCGCACCACCCTACTCCCGTCCAACAGCCCGGAAGAGAGAAGAACCTGATTGTGTTTGGTCTCCAAGAAACAACCGATAGAGTAGCTAAAACTACTTTAGACGAACTTTTTGAGGAGCTGCAAGAGAAACCGAAAGTGACAACGATAAAACGCATCGGGGAAAGAAATGAGAAACGTCCTAGACCGCTCTTAGTATCCCTGGAGAGGAGAGCGACTCTCCTGGCGCTTCTCAAAAAAGCACGAAACCTCAAAGACTCCAAACAGTTTTCGGCTGTTTATCTATCTCCGGATCTAACGCCCTCTGAACTGAAGGAGCAAAAAGCTCTCAGGTCCACTTTGAAACGGATACGACTAGAAGATCCAGACGGCTGCTATTTTATCCGTAACAATGTTATCCAAGTGGGATAGTTCCCGACTAATTCACCGTTATCAGAGAACCGTGCTAGGAGCAGGCAGTCTGCTGCAGTCCCTTTCAAATGAAGGAAAACGAGTTGTCTGTAATTAAAACTGTGTCAGTGCGGGATATAAACTATCATTTTTATTATTATTATTATTATTATAAAAAGCGGAATATTAAATATTTGTATGATGATGATTATGATGATGATCGCCATCGCCAACCTATTACCTAGCTTGCACTGAGCTTGTTACGTGAAGTGAATAAGTCATAAGAAGAGGATAAGAAGAATTATCAGGACCATGAATTAATTTATTATTTGTTTTTCTTGTTTTCCCGTTTCAAACAATTATTTTTATTTTTTCTGATTGCTCTGTTGATTGTTCGGGCGACGGGCTTAGTGAACGCCATTTGCATTCCCTATTTTGTCCTGAGGAGAAGCTTACTTTGTGTTGTTTGAACCCATATCCTTGTTATCCTCTTGAGAAAGTGATCCATTTTGCTGAAGCCATCTCCCGACTTTCATTTGGAAGCCAAATTTTGGCTGCTAATTAGACAATCGTGCATTTGGTTTTAGACCTTTCGGTTATTTTCCTTCGCAATACTATATTTAGAAGGTGGTTGAAGGTTTATGGCTGACTGGGATGAAGACAGTCTACAATCCGCACTTTCACAAGCCTTGGAAGAAAAAGGTAATTTATTCGTCTCTCTCTCCCTTTATATCTGTCTCTCTCTCCCCCTCTCTCTCTCTCCCACTCTCTCTTGGTCCCTCTACAACTCTCCCTTGTCGCACACGAATTGGAAGAATGCCACAAGCAGCAAACGCTCTTTAACACAGATGCATGACGATTAAATCAACTTATCTTTACACTCCTGTCTCTCTAGTATCTCTCTCTCTCTCTTCATTTCTCTCTCTCTCTCTCTCTCTCTCTCTCACTCCCTCTCTCTATCTCTCTCTCACTCCCTCTCTCTCTCTCTCTCTCTCCCCTCTCTCTCTCTCTCTCTCTCTCTCTCTCTCTCTCTCTCTCCCCCTCTCCCCCACCTCTCTCTCTCCCCTCATGAATATTCTTACACTAAATTCCCAGAGAGGGCGGCTGAGTATGGGCTACAACTACTGCACCGCAATAATCATTTAGAGCAAGAGAAGGAGCACCTGGAGGAGCAGATTGTGTACTGGAAAACACACTATGAAGATAACAAACAGGTATTATATGGTTACATTGTTATTACTTTATTTTAGGTAACCTTATTGTAACCTTCCATACCAACTCATGTTAGGTAAATTTTGTTATACCAAATTTACCTAACATGTTAGTTGAATTGTTTATTAGATCTAGTTAAATCTTCTTTTGTTGTTTGGTTTGATTTATCTCAGTAGTACCGTCTTGGTATCACGATTGTAGTTTGAAGAGAATGTCATGTGTGATAAGAAGAATGAGAGAAATATAGAGTGAAAGAAAATGTATTGTCGGCAGAGAAATCCATTACACTCCAGTTCGATGACAAGCAATAGTAGTGATTGATACGTGAAGGGAGAGAAGAAGAGAGAGAGAGAGAGAGAGAGTGATTGATACGTGAAGGGAGAGAAGAAGAGAGAGAGTGATTGATACGTGGGATCAGAGAGAGTTAATCGAGAAAGAGAGAGATCAATGTACCCCTGCACATTTACATGCATTAAAGAGCATCAATTCACGATTGTCTCTCGCATTTGTAATCCCTTTCTCTACTTATAGTAGGGACGAATCTCTCACAAAAAGAAGTGGTTGACTCACTATTTGGTTCAAAGCAAATTCCGGTTGTAACCCACCTATTTTGACCCGCTGAACACGATCCCGTCCATAGGCAAGCTCGCAAAAGTGAAGAAAATGCCCAAATCGGCCACGCCCTTTTACCTCTATTTTCAGCCTGTAGCCAAAAACATAAATCCTCTTAGAATAGGAGTAGAGACAAATCTGAGGGCACTAAAGTGATCAGCGCCCTCGCATTAGTGGGGGTAGGTGCTGGAATTAAGTCTCTATCTCATCTGGTTAATTAGATAATTGGATAATTAGGTTTGCGCATAATCGTTTTTTGGCTATATGGCTATAGCCACTTAGGAATGGTTTAGAGACTTTTCACTGGCGCCATTTTGTAGGCAATAGCCAAGTTATGGGGGGTCGACGTCGGACTTTTAAGCTCTATCTCCAACCGTTTAGCCGTTATTGGGCTTAAACGATGCTCAAAATGAGCGAAAAAACGGTCAAAAGCCCGATTTTGAGCATCGTTTAAGCCAAATAACGGCTAAACGGTTGGAGATAGAGCTTAAAAGTCCGACGTCGACCCCCCATAACTTGGCTATTGCCTACAAAATGGCGCCAGTGAAAAGTCTCTAAACCATTCCTAAGTGGCTATAGCCATATAGCCAAAAAACGATTATGCGCAAACCTAATTATCCAATTATCTAATTAACCAGATGAGATAGAGACTTAATTCTAGCACCTACCCCCACTAATGCGAGGGCGCTGATCACTTTAGTGCCCTCAGATTTGTCTCTACTCCTATTCTAAGAGGATTTATGTTTTTGGCTACAGGCTGAAAATACAGGTAAAAGGGCGTGGCCGATTTGGGCATTTTCTTCACTTTTGCGAGCTTGCCTATGGACGGGATCGTGTTCAGCGGGTCAAAATAGGTGGGTTACAACCGGAATTTGCTTTGAACCAAATAGTGAGTCAAAAAATTAAGATTCGTCCCTACTATTACCCCTTCTTGTTGAGTTACTTCTAAATCTCTTTCAGGCTCTGATTCACCTGCGGGAGCAACACGAGCGGATGTGCAGGAATCTAGATCAGCACGAAGAGAGTATCTTTTCTGAAAGTGAGGACAGGGAAACGAGTAAGTTTGATTAATAATTATTCGCTTAATTATTAGCTTAATTAATAGTAAATTTATCCATTTTGTTGGGTTCAATTTCTTATGTTTATTCTCATTCTGAACGATCCTTTACTGTTTACACACAGAGAGGCCCAATCATTCAATTTGCAGTTCCTTCACAGAGATATTATAATTGGATTTACTATTTACAATCACATTACCAATAAAGATCTCTAGCTCGTTTATAAACAGAGCAGTAAAGTATATAATAAGAATTGAGAGCACTCATAAAAGTGCATCTGTTTATAGTGGTTTCCATGGACACACTAATTGTTTGGTAACTATGGCAACACATGCTGACATGTGCATCAGGCATCAAATAGAACGGAAATGTGTATTCATATTCTGTTCATATGCAGTATGAGTTCTGTGCGGTTGGGTAGCCCATATTACCATATTATATTGATTTGGCCCCCAAGTGGGGTACTGGTTTACTCTTTACCCTCTCCACGAACTGGGTACTTTGTAAACCACATGTTTCTCAAACCAAACCACACCGCACTATGTTTTCTGTTGTTTCTCAACAGGTTTTCCGGGGGTTGTATTGGGGTGCACCAATATAAATACTTTAGGGCTGTCACCCACTTGTTCTATCCCTCCTTTACAAATAGAGAGGTGGTCAAGGCACCCACTGTAATGTTGTTTTCCGTGTTTATCTTGCTAACTGCATTCCCCCCGTACAGGTCTTATTGAAGAGAGGGACGAGCTGAAAACACAAGTAAAGAAACTAAAAAAATCGGAACAGAAGCAGAAAAATAAAACTACCGATTTGATAAGTATGAAATATAATATTGCCCCACTCTTGGTGACGCGGTCACCCCTCCACTAGGGCCGCGCGAAGCGCGGCAAACGAAGCCCGCGAAGGGATGTCATCACCAAGCCCCACTCATGATCAATGATCTCATTTATTTCTTGTTATGATCTCATTCCGTTAAAACCGTGATTTCATCTCTCTTGATGCATTGTGACTAATCTAAACCCCTTGTTTTATTAGATCAAGTAGAGTTTTTGACGGATGAAATTGAGAAGCACAAAACATCAGCTCGGACCAGTCTTGAACAGATTCGAGCTCTACGGGCTATCGAGAAAAAGTAAGCTTGTTAACTCATGTCACAATAATTAGTTGCAGCTCCATTCATTCCACTCTGCTCCTCCGCTCCTTTTTGGGGCTCTGCATCAATTACACCTCTTTTGCTCTCTCCCTCTCTCTCTCTCTCTCTCTCTCTCTCTCTCTCTCTCTCTCTCTCTCTCTCTCTCTCTCTCTCTCTCTCTCTCTCTCTCTCTCTCTCTCTTTCTGGATGTGAGAGCATGCAATACAATGGCGTGTTTGTAGTAACACGCTAACGGCCCTGCTAACAGCGGTGCTGTATGTGAGATGGAGAGAGAGTGAGAGATGGAGAGAGAGAGAGGAGAGAGAGATAGAGAGAGAGAGAGAGAGAGAGAGAGAGAGAGCGAGTAGAGAGAGAGAGAGAGAATAGAGAGAGAGAGTAGAGCTAGCTCTAGTGAGAGCTAGAGATAGAGATCTGAGATATATACTTGCCTCTCTCTCGCTCTCTCATCGCTCTGTCTCTCTCTCTCATCTCTCTCCTTATCTACTGCTCCTCCGTGTATAAATACAGCACATTGTTCAAGGTGTAAAATGAGATACTAAGACAGTATAGAGAGGGATGGAAGGAGAATGATGATACACTTTATGTACTTTTTCATTTTTTTATTTTTTTCTTTCCGTCACTGTCATGTAAGATGTGTAGACTATAGAGGGAAAACTTATAATAAAGAGAGATGGAAGAGTACCTAAATGTTTGACAAAAGGAGTATAGACGGGTGAGAATTGAGACCCAATGTTGCCAAACATGTCACATTTTTCCTGATCTTTGTCCAACATTTCCCCCCTCGCTGAATTATAATTTATTATATTACGAGACCCCCTCCCCCAACTCATTCTGTAACTCCAAAAATGGGCAGACAAAAGATGTTGCTTGCGAAGGGATCATTGCATAACTTAACGTCAGTCAAGTACCCCGTAAAGTATTGCGTACTTGTATTTACGTCAGTCAAATATGTTACGTACTTGTGATGTACATTACAGAGGAGGATTCAATTCTTCGTTCCTTTTTCATTGTCTTTGACATTCATTTAGTTTCTCTTAGCAATTTCTATTTTTATGCTCCAATCTTTCTCTCCCTCCGAAAAACTAATATGATGTCTCTCTCTCTCATCCCATATATGTCTCAGACAAAACCACACCCTCTATTTAACCACATAACATTTTACAACGATCGCACTCCCCTCTTAACTCTCTCGTCTAGTGATCACACCCTCCTTCTTTTACAAGCCCAGGGCTTGATGACAAATGGTTGAGCAAGAAATTTTACAAACTTGGGGTGCGGTGAGAGAGGGACAAGACCTTATAGTCCTTCTTTTACAACCCGGGCGTGCAGCGGGAGAGAGGGGGGAGCAATACCCCTTCATAAACCTCATTCCCTCATTTTCTTACAAAACCGCGGTGAGGGAGTTGAGCCATACCGCCTCCTAAACCTCATTTCCCTTCAGCCTGGAGGCAGATAATAGAGACTACGTTGCAGAGGTGTGTCAACTTCAGAAAGAAATCAGTGAACTTAAGATGAGAGAAAGTAACACAACAAATATCATGTAAGTATTAAATTCCTCTCTTTCTCTCCCCCCCCTCTCTCTATATCTCTCTACACTGCACTTTCTCACACTTTAAAATGTCAGATGTGTCACGGCCAGCTCAGATCGCTAACAATATTACACCGGTAAATCTATCCTTGCACTGTTACAGTAGCTTATTTATTATTTAATGATCCTGTCACCTCCTAACCAGACCATATGGTGTGCGGAGGAGATGGATCCCGGATCACCAAGCCTAACTTATTTAGCATCGGTTCTATTTCCTATTTGGTTTTTTTCCTCCAGATTCCCACTTCTCCTGATTCTCTACACAATTTGAAACCCCCTACTCACCATTCAGATAGCAATATATTCCTTAGGGAATACATGACTCCTTTCCCCCTCCCCTCGTGTTATCTTCATTTCTTTAACTTATCTCCAGAGACCTGAACGAGTCCCTGAGGAGCAGCTACGATGAGAAGAGAAGCGAGCTAGCGGAGATACAGGATTTATTCAATGATACGAATGCCAAACTTCAGAAGGTATGCACCACATGCTTGTTGACCATCATGATGCCATGATCTGCTCGTGTGTGACTGAAACATGGTTGTAGGGCGCGCGGTCTGAGTTGTGATGGAGTGCGCGCGAGAGACCTCTATTCTTGTTGTTATGGGACGTAATAGCTGGCCTGGAGCTGGGAGCTGTCTGTTCTAATCGATGACTTCCTTTCTTAGAGTTTCCTTATATAGATATACCAGCTCTCTCTCTCTGTCTGTTTCTCTCTCTCTCTCTCTCTATCTCTCTCCCTCTCTTTCTATTTCTATCCCTCTCTCTCTCCTTCTCCAGGTCGAGACGGAATTAGAGAGTGAGAGGGAGACCAGGGAACTATACCAGATGAAGTTTGAGGAAAGTATGAGGAGTGACTCTGTGACTGATGAGGATTCGAGTCTACATGAGATTCCTTCAAAGATACTAGGATCACCACAAAGGGTTTGTGACACATTGATCTTTGTGCTGTTGCAAAAAAATAATAGTATGAACAATACAAATTGATCTCCACTAGCTGGGGCCAGGGGGCCTGGGAATTTTACAGGGTACCCGGTACACTGTCTTTCACAGAGTTGCAACAGCTGCTAGAAGGGATAGTACTGTCACCTGTCAGTGTTAACTACAGCTGGATACTCATCATATTGAGCCATAATCCCTAGCATCCCTAACATCCTCAGCTTGGTAGCCCTAATTTAACATCACACCCCCTCCCATCAGCTTGGTAGTCCTCCAATGTCCAGTGTGGCCCACGAGCTGGCAGCAGAGTTAGAGCAGAGTATTCACCTTTCTGTGATCGATCTGGAGGAACAATTAGATGCTGTGAATGATGAGAAATCACGGCTTAGTGACATTGTAGCGCAGCACAAACAGGTTTATAATAATTGAAATTGTCATCTAATTAATTTGATGTTTTCAACGAGATATTATAATTAGGATTGCTAATTTGCTAAACCCCCTCCTCCTTTTCTAGGAATTAACCGACTCGAAGGAGTTGCTGCACATAAAAAACGAGGAAGTTAGGAGGCTTAGCAGTACTTTGGTGGAGAATCAGAGACAAATAGAGGAAAAAAGGGTAAACACTAGGGGGATCGGGAATGTGTCTTTAGTCTGTCAACTATTATACTTTTGAGCTGATAGTAATATCGGATATTATTGTTCGAGTTTCGATTCTCTCTCTTGCGTAAAGAAATGGAGGCTGAGGGTTAGAAAATAACAAAGTTAAATTATCTAACTTCTTCAGGAGATAGAAGTTAGGTTTTATAAAATACAGGAGGGGCATCAAAACATGATTAATGATCTGAGTAAGGAGATAATCAAGTTAAAACACTCCAATAACGAACTAAAGACGGCTGATTTTCTTAGCCACGAAACTATTATTCAACTGGTAAGTACGAAAACTCTCTTTTTTGTCATGTTTCATTGCACTGATATAGATAGATCTATGAGTAGATACTGCAGTGCCAGTATGAGTATTAGTACCGTGTGCGGCAAAAAAAATGCCCCCCCTAGACCACCATAGTTGCCGATGTGGTGGAGAGCTGTAACTTGGCAGGGTTGCTCCACTATGTCTATCTTGATCCTGACAGAAAAATCAGAGCTCTAGCTCAAAATTCATTTTCATGAACGGAATGAACATTGTCATTCATTCCAGGAAAAAATATTTTCCGGTTCAAAATTTAACCAATTATGTTTGGCTATCGATTAGCTTTCCAATGTGACCAAGATCAGCTAAATTGGACAACCACAAGAGACACAGTGTCATGTTTCTTAAAGTTAGTCAGGTCATGTGATCTTCACTGAATCGTTGAATCTATCGGTTATCCCATACTTTCGGGATCCCATACTCCTAATTAGAAGAAAGTATGGGATCTCGGACAATTGCCGTATTCCCATACTTTCGAGATCCCATACTTTCGAAGTCCCATACTTTTCGGGTGGGGTTCACAAGATGCTAATCCAATCAATAAAACGCCAAACGGTGTTTTGTATCGCTAAATTGGGTAATAATTTAAACCGAGTTATGTGTGCATTCGTACCGTTTCACTATTTACGTTGCACATACACGGTGTGATTATAATTTCGTGATCAGACTAGATGCTGAATCATTCAGCATCTGATCACGAAATTCTAATCACTGAATCAGTGAATGCTGATCAGATGGTAAATGAACTCGGCCGGGTTCATTTACCATCCGAGCTCGGATCACTTATGGAGTGCGATTACTCAAGTCTCAAACAGGGTACCAGTCAATCAAGGTTTTGATAGGCTGATCACTGATCAGATGGTAAATGAACCATGATTACTTGAGGAGTGCGATTACTAGGGAGCTAGGATATGAACGGTATATATGGTGATTGATTTCGTCACAATATTATCCAATCAATGATGGACACGGTTGTATTGTCTTCTACTCATTAAGCCCCCTAGTAAGGGAGAAACCTTCACCGAAACTCTACCCGAATCGTGTCTCATATCGTCTCACACTGCTAATATGCTTCTCTGAATCATGTGTTTCATACCCCGAATAATGTGTCTCACACTGCTATTAGCAGTGCTAATAGGGCATCCCAGATTCGTATCACATACATAATTAGAAAGTATGGGATCTCGGACAATTGTCGTGGTCCCATACTTCCGAGATCCCATACTTTCTCTCTCTAATTGGGAGTATGGGATCCCGAAAGTATGGGACTAGGGTGATCACCGAATCGTTGATCGTGTTCAGTATTACGAATTGGTCTAAGTGGTAGAGAATCACGTATCACATCTGCTAATGAGGGATGACGATGCTGATTGGTCATCAGATCTGTAGCTCTTTGATAAATGTCCTCTTTCCTCGAATCACATCACCCTGTATTGGTACACATACCCAATTAGCGGCCATGATACGAGATTCCTTTGCCCATTGGCCCGATTAGCAATCCCGGAAACTCAACGATTCGGTGAAGATCACATGACCTGACTAACTTAAAGCAACATGACACTGTGTCTCTTGTGGTTGTCCAATTTAGCTGATCTTGGTCACATTGGAAAGCTAATCGATAGCCAAACATAATTGGTTAAATTTTGAACCGGAAAATATTTTTTCCTGGAATGAATGACAATGTTCATTCCGTTCATGAAAATGAATTTTGAGCTAGAGCTCTGATTTTTCTGTCAGGATCAAGATAGACATAGTGGAGCAACCCTGCCAAGTTACAGCTCTCCACCACATCGGCAACTATGGTGGTCTAGGGGGGGGCATTTTTTTTTGCCGCACACGGTATTTGTTTATTATCCCCACACTTCTTCAGAGATCAGATCTAGATAAGATGGAAAGCTGGTACTTCCAATCCAATAGTCAGGGACTGATCAATGATCTGAGAAATGAGCTGCACATTCTTAGAGACAGGGAACGACTTCTCCTTCAAACTATTACAGGTATGTGTAGAAACACAATTTTCCTGATTTCTTACTGGAGGGTATATGGAGTACATTGTTCCACTCTACCACTCTACCCATCACCCCCAGAAATAACACCTCTCCCCCACCTGTAGGTTTAAAGTCGGATATGACAAGAGAGAATGATGAGAAGTTGACTGCAACGTATATTGAACTACACACCCTTTTTAAAGACCTGTGTGTTCTACAACGATTCTCATCTAATCAGGTTTGGAACAAAACTCTGCTAATCAAAGATTTAGTCGAATGTCATCTTGTTTTATTTGTGGACATTTTTTAGCGGTACTATCCACTGACCAGTGACCACTAGGGTGTGCTACTTTTTCCTAATCTGCGACTCAACTAACTGTATTCTCCTTATTACCAGAGTCCGAAGCCCTTATTCAGTATCCACTAACTATATTCTCCTAATTATCAGAGTCCGGAGCCCCTTGATGACGATCAGGGTACTACAGAGGAGGACTGGCTAGTGGGTCAGCACATAAACACTGACGTGGTGGTAGCCCTGCTGAAATCTCAGGTCGGCCAACTCAAGAAAACCATCAACAGTATCTTGATGTCCCAAGTTCTGGATAGTGGACTTATTCGTGGAGCTACAGATTTTGAGCAGCTGAAACAACTGATTGTAATTCAGAACCATAATCACAAGTCCATCAATGAGGTACATCAGTTTCATCAAACACGCTTTATCATCATCTTGTATACTTGTTAAATCAATTTCTCATTTTCAATCCCTCTAAAAACGGCCCAAAGGAGAACACGATGTTTTGTCCCCGCACTGCCCCCCCACCAACAATATTCATTGTTTCAGGTTCGGGCATCCTACGAGAAGGATCTATCCATTCTCCGGGAAACCAACTCAGAGATGAAGTGCCGCAACAAACAGTTGGAGAGAGATAGGATAGAGTGGGAGAGTTTTAGGAAGGTGTTTGATATGAAGTGCGAGGAGTATATCGTCGAGGTGAGCAAGTTTAGCTAGCAGTTGACTGGCGGCGCTGACCCTATCTGAGCGCACTGTCGAGCTATTCAAATCGGGATCTGTTGCCGCCAGATAGGCTAGTAGATAAAGCATGTTCATGTTTGGCGGTGCCTATCCTGTTTTGATCGCTGAGATCAGGTCGGCACTGCCACGTTAGCTAGTCTGCAGTTCATTTGGCCGCGACGTGCCCAAGCAATTGATTAAACTCTAACTTCCCCACTGTGTAAGTTCTTATAAACTTCAACCACCTTCTCCTTTCCAGGTTGGAATTATGGAAAAGCGACTTCGTGAGTCAGAAAAAGAACGGAACACCCTTCAAAACCTCCTACAAAAGATCATCCAAGACAAAATAGATCTGAAACAGAAGATTGAATCCTTTGAACTGGATTTAGAGAGTGCTACCTGGAATAGAAACAATAAATCACTATTTGCCAAGTTTGAAACCTCATCAGCTCCATCTACCCCACCTCCTGAACGATCTGTAGAGAAAAAAGTTACAGACACGTGACAAATTATTTTTAGTCAGATCTTCCCTAATTCCTGTGACATTATTCCGCCTGACTAATTCTCAAATTGTAAATAATTCTCCTAGTAAAGCTGCCTCTGAAAAACTAAAATCCCTGACATCAAATGTCGCAGATGTGTGTGTATAATACAGGTTATATTTGAGGTTTATTACAAGTGTTATTATTTGAAGGTTTGGTTTTTAATTAGACCATATATATATATTTCTCTCCTAGCTGTGTTGGGTTATTATTTGAGAGACTATTTTATCTTCAGAGAGAGAGTGCTGCGACACTCAGTTTGTGCATTTCTTGTAAATACTGCATCTTTGGTAAATACAGAAGTTGACCCGGCCCCTGCCCTTACTTACACTAACTTTCTCTACATGCACACGCTGTTGAGATCATCACAACTTAACAGTGTGCAGAAAAGATCAGATATCAGAGTCAGACTTACAAACTAAGCCGTGTCAACTTCTTTTGTTTAGCCCCACTTTGCTGCTCACACTCAGTCCCTTGGTAAACAAGAATGAATTGAGTTTTATTTTGTACACACTTCCCTAGCTGCCAAGTGCCAGCCAAGTTAAGAAACAAATGCTCAACTAGCAAGTGCAACATTGAGATTCGAGTTGGCTGGCCGGAATTTGGGTAACATGGTTAGAGTGCGCGCGCGTGTAACGCGCAGCAAAATACGTTACGCTCACAATGTCTACTTTCACCACATGCGAGGGAGCGATTCGGCAGTCTATTTTTAGGTCACCTGACCTGATGATCACAACAACGCTTGTCACCAGCCTGGTCGCAAGAAATAGCTCCAGGCTCCTGCGGCCTGCCTCCTTCGGCCGGAATTTGAATTACAATAACCCGAAACCGTAGAATACATCCAAGGCAAGCCATACCCCATATCGGAACAAATTCAAAATACGGAGTTTTTTGGCGTTAATGAACTAAAATCATATCTGGTTGAAATAGACACACACTGTTAACAGTAATACAATATTATAAACCCCCACTCCAAATAAACAATAATTGTTGTGCCCCTTGATACCAATTCAGAAACAAAGAATAACACTTATCAACCTTCTTGCCCGACCAAAATAATGACACTTTCTCTCTCTCGCGCCTGATAATGTCTCTCGTTTTATCGCTTTTCGTCTTTTTTTGTTCATTTCAGAAAGAATAATAGCATTTTTTTACGGTTTCTTATGACGAATACTTGACTTTTTAATCGGGAACAATGTATCTACCGACATGCCTTCCCTCATAGAGTTTCTTTCTCCCATCTTCTCTCTCTCTCTCTCTCTCTCTCTCTCTTTCTCTCTCTCTCTCTCTCTCTCTCTCTCTCTCTCTCTCTCTCTCTCTCACTCACTCTCTCTCACTCTCTCTCTCTCTCACTCTCTCAATTGTCTCTGGCGTGATGCTCTCTGGCCACTCTAAACAAAATCTCACAATCCTCTCTTTCTCTCTTTATCCGAACATTTCCTGTGAAGCGTATGTCATGTACACAAAACCATCCTCATCTTTCTCATTGTGGTAAACCTCACTCATAGTAGATGTCAGGGTGGCCACTGTCTTTTGGTTGACGAGCAGGAAGAATGCTTGGTCAGGTCGCAGGGTTAGACGTCGTCTGAAAAGGAGGGTGAGGGGTTAGGCGCTGTCTGAAATGGGGGTGAGGGTGTTATACATTTAGTAATCTAGTTGGGGATGTTGTTAGGGCTAGTACATTAGGTGGGGCAGTGAGGGGTTATACGAATTCAGCCAGGGAAGGGGGTAGAAATAGTTCGGCTTGTTGAGAGTCATAACAAATTAGATATAATTAGTTCTCGCTGAAGTATTTGACGCAAAACTTTCACCGCACACACATTTGATGGTGCTACATAGCCGACAAAAAGGCGTTTTATTATATGTTGGACAAAACTGTGCCAAAAAGTACATCATGTGTAAGCGAGTGGTAGGGGCGCTATGCCAATGTGCCAGGAATTACCGTGTTTGTGTGTGTGACAGCCTATCATGTACATAATAAACAAACAGACAGACAGACAGACAGAGCGACAAACAGTGTAATATACAGTATGCGTGACAGTCGTATTTTCACTGTCAAGCGTATAGTAAATGTAGTTACAATGTACTGGTTACTTACTATAACTAACGTTATAATACTAGGAGAGTGTTATTTACATAATCGCAGTAGAACTTGGAGCTCCAACAAGATTTCCATCATGTCTAGGATACAACTGGTTTCCGGCTCAAGCCGACAGTAAACTCTGGCGAGCGTATCACAACGAAATAATACAGCTGTATTATTTCGTTGAGTATTATTTACATGTAACTTGTACACTGCGTGTATGGCGGTGGCTAATTTTAGCTCTAAAGTTTCCTGAAGCGCACACAGTTCTTAATTTGGTTTCCCCTACAACATTTTTTGAGTCTGTGTGTGTGTGTCTGTATTTGTGTTTGTATTTGTGTTTGTGTTTGTGACAGAATAGAATGTGTGACTGAATATAAACAGTGAGTCAGTGTACCAAGAATTTGTGTCACTTTCTTCACTGGCTATCTGGACACTTCTCACTAATTATGTGGAGCGATATCATTCATCTAGCACGTCTATAATTGCTCATCAAGGGGAGGTGTAGTACAAACTACACGCGGGGACACGAGCTAATAATAACAATACATTGAGACGTATATTCAGATTCTAGAAGCTTCCTTTCATGGGAGGATGGGTACAGTTTTGAATACTGTGCTGTCCCTGTCGGATATATGGGCGGAATATTAACTCAATATGAGTATAATACATTTGACGATTACTCATAAATAACTCGTTTTGCTATTTTAGGGACACGCTGAAACAGTACACTTCATATGGACCATTGTTAAACACACAATGTTTACATAGTAGTTGGCAGCAGAACAGAGAGAGAAAGAGAGAGAGAAAGAGAGAAAGAGAGAAAGAGAGAAAGAGAGAAGAGAGAGAAGAGAAGACGAGAAGAGAGAGACGAGAGAGAGAGAGAGAGAGCTAGCGGTCTGCAGCGAATCGTGCGCGCTTGTGTGACTCAATGAATCTAGCTCAACAATCATCACAAATACACCCACTATAACACAAAACAATGATACAACTCCCACTTTAACTAACCAGATGATAGAACTAACAACTCCCACCCTAACAACTAACCGGATGATAGAAATAACAACTCCCAACTAACCGGATGATAGAAATGAGTTGTCCCATCGTCAGTTCCTCAGGAACAAGGAACTTCGTTTTGTCAAGGATTGGAAGATTCTTCTCATGTTTGTATCGCTCTACAATGACTGGCGTCTTGTTGGGGTGTTTCATACGAATATCATCTACCTCTCGCTTTCTGCTCGCTGGAAATGGTCAATGAGTTAGGGAGGGAAGTCAGAGGGTAGAGTAAGTAAGTATGCTACAAGTAACATTGAAGAAAAACAGGGCCAAAATATATATTGAGTTAACATGAGTAAAACTCACAAGTCACAACTGGGTGATGATTAGGTAGATAGTTAAAACTTACCGAAGCTTTTCCGTTCTCTAAAACTCCTGGTTACCGGGGGCATCTCTCACATAACACTTTCACCTTGGTGCACTATCGGCTAAATTTGGAAGTGTGTAATTATTGCGTGATCGCAAAAAGTGAATGGATACAAAGCTGGGTACAAAACTGGGTACTGACGGAAAAGGTTCAAAATGGCATTTTTGGCAAAATTGTAGCACTGCTAGTTGCTACATATATATATTAGCAAGGGGAAATATCGGTGATTCAAATGAAATATATGTAACAGTGTCTCTTTGCAAGCAGAGTATTTTGCCTTTGGGGCTGTTGGGAGACCCTGCAGTACTGGAGTATCAAATAAATAGTAAGTTACCACTAAATAGTGAACCATAATAAAGTTCAAGAGCGTCCCAGCGCACCAGGTCCAAGAGCGCACTAGGACCAGGAGAGCACCCCATCAAGAAGAGACCCTAGTAAAGGTCGTGCGACCATTTCTGGTGAAAATGGGCCCATTTACGAACATTAATGCGCCCATCCTCAACAATATGTACACATTTTCGCTGAAAATGTCCGTTTCAAGCGACTTGAGCTGCACGTTTTTTCCGTTCGGAGGGCGCTCAGATCACCACACGCAGGGTATACAACGCACTGAAGATAGCTGGTATTAATAAACGGGGATTCGCGGATTCGCGGATAATGTCCCGGATCGCGGATAAAATCGCGGATAATTAATCCCGGATTGGATCGCGGATCGCGGATAAGTAATTGCGGATTGCGGATCGGGGATAAGTGATCGCGGATTGCGGATCGCGGATTGCGGATTGCGGATCGCGGATCGCGGATTGCGGATTGCGGATCGGGGATAAGTAATCGCGGATTGCGGATTGCGGATCGCGGATTGCGGATCGCGGATCGCGGATTGCGGATCGCGGATTGCGGATCGCGGATAAGTAATCGCGGATTGCGGATCGCGGATAAGTAATCGCGGATAAGCAATTGCGGATTGCGGATTGCGGATCGCGGATAAAAAATCGCGGATAAAAAATCGCGGATAAAAAATCGCGGATAAAAAATCGCGGATAAAAAATCGTGGATAACAAATCGCGGATAAAAAATCGCGGATAAAAAAATCGCGGATAAAAAATCGCGGATAACGTTTTTATCTCTTTTTAGGCAACTTGTGGTCATTCTTAGGTGATTTTGATCGATTCCAGGTCATTTTGCTCATTTCTATGTCAATTTGGCCATTTCTGTACCATTTCTTGGCCACGTTGGTCAATTCTAGTTAATTTCCAGGTCATTCCTGTATATAGTGCATTGTGCTAGACCAATTTCGTGTGGATTTAGATGGTTCTAGGACACTTCGGTCATATTAGAGTCCTAAAAGTATCCAAATATACACATAAATTACTCGTAATTGACCAAAGTGTCCCAGAACCATCTAAATCCACACGAAAATGGTCTAGCACAATGCGCTGTATACAGGAATGACCTGGAAATGAACTAGAATTGACCAACGTGGCCAAGAAATGGTACAGAAATGGCCAAATTGACATAGAAATGAGCAAAATGACCTGGAATCGATCAAAATCACCTAAGAATGACCACAAGTTGCCTAAAAAGAGATAAAAACGTTATCCGCGATTTTTTATCCGCGATTTTTTATCCGCGATTTTTTATCCGCGATTTGTTATCCACGATTTTTTATCCGCGATTTTTTATCCGCGATTTTTTATCCGCGATTTTTTATCCGCGATTTTTTATCCGCGATTTTCTATCTGCGATTTTTTATCCGCGATCCGCAATCCGCAATCCGCGATCCGCAATCCGCGATTACTTATCCGCGATCCGCAATCCGCGATCCGCAATCCGCGATCCGCAATCCGCAATCCGCGATCCGCAATCCGCGATCACTTATCCCCGATCCGCAATCCGCAATTACTTATCCGCGATCCGCGATCCAATCCGGGATTAATTATCCGCGATTTTATCCGCGATCCGGGACATTATCCGCGAATCCGCGAATCCCCGTTTATTAATACCAGCTGATGTCACACACGCAAATACAACGCCGCGGACATCTTCTTTGCATGGTAGATCCCCTGCGTTTGATCTCTTCTGGATGGGGTGCACTCTTCTGGACAAATTTTTTTTTTTTAAAAAGGAAAAAATTTTGATCTTAGAAATTAAAATTTTATTTATATGTAAAAAACAGTGCGCGCTGCTGCGCGTCGTAATTTTGTTATTTGCTCGTATCTCTACTTTTGACGCCGCGCAGCAGTGTTTTTTAAACCGGCCGTGCCGGGACCGCGATACGACCGACTGAGCTCAGCTGAGTCAAACTTTAAAGTCTGAGCTTTCGGTTGGAAAGCACTGCCTTACCGGGGGCCAGCAGCGTTTACCAAAGCTTTCAGTTGAAAAGCGTAGAACAGCGGCGTTTGCCAAAGCTTTCGGTGTCGTTGAAAAGCGCTGCCTTATCCCTATCAGGGGCCAGCAGCGTTTGCCGATGGGTGTCGCCTTTCGGTTTGTTATTTCGTTTTAAAACTGATGATGCGGGACACCGGACACTGTTTAGACTTTAGGTTACTCAGCCACATGGCACTCTCTCCAGTTACCAATGAGGCCCCTCGGAAATGTTCAAGTCATGCACAATCAAGTCACGCCCACCAATCACAGCTCAGAACGCGCGAAGATTGAAGACCTATCTCTTCGAAAAGTCATATGGCCCCTGACCTGTAACCCAAGTTGTCTGTTAGTCTGTATTCTGTGTTTCCCACAGTGTAATCTGTACCTGTTTTAACTAACTTATTACCTGTCCGTGTCATTATGTGTGCTGTGTACAATGTACATACAGAGTGTGAAACTATGTACTTGTTTGTTTGCCATGGGCTTATGAGAGTAAATGTGCACAAGTTTTTTTATCCTTTTGTGTGAGACTACTTGTAGATTTGGAGACTGTATTTTTGTGAGTCGTGCCGAGTTGTGAGTCGTGTGATGTGGGTTACGTATTGCAAAGAGTATTGATTGCTCTAGTGCAAGCGTTATGTGTGTGAATTATGCGTGTTGGACATTTTTTTTCTCCATGGCATATTTCTTGGTCTACTATGGTGCACCGCTTTAGAAAACAGTAGAACTGCTCTAGCGTATATATTTTTATAGCGATATCTTTTTTACGATAATATGTTTAAAAGCGGGATATTAAGTGTAAAATTTGATTTGATTTGATTTGATTTGATTTGCGAAGCACTCTGCACGTTCTGAGCTGTGATTGGTGGGCGTGACTTGATTGTGCATGACTTGAACATTTCCGAGGGGCCTCATGGCTGTGAACAAATGAAGAGATCGCAAAAGGAGAAAGAATGCGCCTTTAAGGATGTGTCGAATGGAGAAGATATCAATTTGTACCGGAAACCTTTCAACTCGAATACGGCTCAGGTTGCCGGTGGAGCGACAGCCATTGCGGGAGGGGCTACATTAGGTACTCTATACCTCACCGGGTTCACTTCAGGGGGAGTTTTGACTGGATCTATTGCAGCTACTGTCCAGTCGATGATTGGAAATGTAGCCGCTGGATCTCTGTTTGCTACACTTCAAAGCCTCGCTGCTACTACCTTCATTGGTACTGCTGCTGCACCTGTTTTGGCGACAGCCGCTGTATGTGGAGGTATGGCTGTTATAGCGAAAAATCACCCTCGATTCACCAACCAACATGTTCCGAAATCTAAACATATCAAAAATGGAATTGAGGCTTCTACCGCAAACCAAAATATAGCAATAGTTGACGAAGAAGAGATAGATTGTGCGGAAGGGGCAGATATGAATACTCAATCAGTCGCTGAATTAACTGCATCTGGAGTGCCGGCTGATTCTTCTTCAGCTACAATTGACTCTCCCCGCCATTTCCCTTTAATACTTTCTAAATAGGCCAGTCACTTTTTGCTTAATTGGTGAACTGAGACATAACAAAGGTTTTCCACTTGCATTGTACTCCTATGGGGTCCTAGAAACACCAAAAAAATTGTTCACTCCAACCGAGGTGAAGAAAGTGCCCAAAATGGCCACGCCCTTTTTGCCTGTATTTCAGCCTTGACCAAAAATAGCAACTTTGCTTTGGATTGGAGTAGAAACGTAAATGAGGGCACTAAAATGTGTAGAATGAGCAGCAGAATCGATTGGTACCAAGCAGAAGTCGTTATCTCATCAGGTTCGAGAGATAATTGGATAATTAGGTATGCGCATAACCGTTTTTGAGCCATATGGCTATAGCCGCTCAGGAGCGGTTTCAGAAATTTTGCTTCACAGGAGCTTGTTCAGCATATAAAAATTAGTGGGGGTAACAAATATGAAGTTTTTATCGCATAAGGTCAATGAGTTATTCAACTTTAAAGATCGAAAAATGAGGGTAAAATGAAGGAAAATGAACCAAATTTCGACTTTTTACCCCCATTTTTCGACCTTTAAAGTTGAATAACTCATTGACCTTATGCAATAAAAACTTCATATTTGTTACCCCCACTAAATTTTATATGCTGAACAAGCTCCTATGAAGCAAAATTTCTGAAACCGCTCCTGAGCGGCTATAGCCATATGGCTCAAAAACGGTTATGCACATACCTAATTATCCAATTATCTCTCGAACCTGATGAGATAACGACTTCTGCTTGGTACCAATCGATTCTGCTGCTCATTCTACACATTTTAGTGCCCTCATTTACGTTTCTACTCCAATCCAAAGCAAAGTTGCTATTTTTGGTCAAGGCTGAAAATACAGGCAAAAAGGGCGTGGCCATTTTGGGCACTTTCTTCACCTCGGTTGGAGTGAACAATTTTTTTGGTGTTTCTAGGACCCCATAGGAGTACAATACAAGTGGAAAACCTTTGTTATGTCTCAGTTCACCAAACGGCCCCAAAATGACAAAAAATGACTGGCCTAAAACTCTAAAACCAGACTTCCCATAGCTGAAAACCTGCCAGATGGTAGTTCCACGCGAGGGGATTCGAAAGGGGGAACACAGTGTTCTTGTGCCACTTTATCGTTGTTTTGTTCACTTAAAATTGCAAGCTAACCAAGCTCACAGTTATCATACCATTTACTAAGATGGCGTCCAATGACTGTGAGGCCAACGTTTCATTACTGAAAGCCGTGATTTTTTAGTAATTTAGTATCCCGATAATCGTATCTTTCTGTAACCAAATTCTTACTCTATTCAGTAATGTCAAGTCCAGATTACATCACGCTGACCACCTTGCTGACTTTCTTGGTGGAGTCAGGGGACAGGGAGCTCACGCTGGAGGCTCTCAAAGAACGCGTGAGAAACTACCCTGGTTTTACCCACCTTGAATTCCCGGAATCTGAACATATGAGAGCTCTCGAGGCGATAAGACAAGTGAAGAGATTGCAAAATGAGGAAGGTTGTCCATTGAAGCATGTACCTGAGATATATGGAAGTGAAGATGAAAAGTTTTACCGAAAGTCGGATGACTCAAATGCGGCGCTAATCGCTGGGGGAGTTGCTGGGGTTGCCGGAGGAGCAACAGCCATTGCGGGCGGGGCAGCGGTCGCAACGCCATATCTAGCTGGATTCAGTACAACGGGAGTTGTTGCTGGCTCTGCCGCGGCTGGTGCCCAGGCTGCGATCGGGAATGTAGCCGCTGGATCTCTGTTTGCTACACTACAATCTATCGCTGCTACGACTTTCTTAGGCACTCTTGCCGCACCTGTTTTGGGGGCAGCCGCTGTTGTTGCAGGGGTGGCTGCCATCCACAAAAAAGGGAAAGAGAAAAAGTGAACTGTCATGTAAAAACGGACAATAAACGATGATAGTTAGTACAGATTTTTATATTTGTTCAATCATGTTTTTTCTAATGATTTAGTTTTTGTTTCCCCGTGAAAATTTTAACAGGGTATCCACTGACCAGAAAGATACACTGTTATCGGTGACCCAAGTTCCAACCTCTGGTGTCTGGCCCGTTCAAAATTTGTTTCTTGTGCCCAGATAACCCTAACCCTGTTTTCCAATTATTCAAATAACACTCCCTCTGTTATAGCTCAATGGAAGGCCAGCAAAGCTCATAATTAGCTTATTGGTAAGTACACAAACTTTTTTACCTTTCTCTCTCCCTTATCTCCATATCACATATGTGCATGGTTCTGAAAGAACAGTCGCTTTTTCAAAGAATACATCGCGATATCTGCATATTCTTGACCACCCAACATGGTCACTCACTCAAGGATTGTGCGGGCGCGGGAGACAACATCCTAAGTTGTGTGAAGAGTTGGTATTGTGCGCGCACGATCCAAGCGAACACTCCCGCCATTCCTACCCTTTCTTCCCCAGAGTCTCCCAATCGGGAAATGGGTGGAATTGAGTCCCAGCAGCCTCACAGTTACCACACCCATCAGATTAGGAATTATTTCGATAAACCTCATATTTTCAGTACGCAGGATTCTTGTGTTACGAAGTGTCAGAACAGTTACCCTCCTTTGTCGATCGTTCCCCTCTCTCTCATCCGTAAGTTGCAACATCTATTCTGATTAATGATCATTAACGTAGCACCCCCTCTTTTCCAGAGAATGTAATTCTCCATTCTCCTCCTTCCCTACGTTACCCCCTGTTGTTACCCCCATATTATTACCCCCTATTGTTAGCACTCTCTCTTTCCCACTCTCCAGAGAATGTCGTTCTCCTCTTCTGATGATGAGGGAGCCTCAGCTGCTTCCAAGAAGAAGGCACCCCGAATGAGCATTGAGAGGATATACCAAAAGAAATCTCAGTTGGAACATATTCTCCTCCGGCCAGATACTTACATTGGATCTGTAGAGTCTTACAATCAGGTAAAGGCGATTAGTTTATATCTTTTCATATAATCCCCTACAATATCTCTACACTCCCCTAATCTTCTGCAATATCTCTACTCCTCCCCTCTATCTGCTAACCCAACAGTCCCCTCTCCTAATCCCCTGCAATATCACTCAGCAAATGTGGGTGTTTGACGAGGGAATTGGATTCAACTACCGAGAGATAACCTACGTGCCGGGTCTATACAAGATATTTGATGAGATTCTTGTTAATGCTGCTGATAATAAACAACGTGATCCTAACATGAGGAAGATCAAGATTGACATCAAACCGTTAGTTTTAGGGGGAATTAGATCTTGGTCTTGGAGGGATTTGGAGGTGTTGATCCTTGAGAGAATTATGGGGTTAGAGATTTGGGTTTAGTTTGTAACTACCCAGAGTAGACAATAATTTCTAAAATCCCATTATATCCGACCCAACAGAGAGGACAAAAGTTTGGGTTTATAGTTTGTTAGTAGTAGAACAAAGAAGACAACAAAATTAAAATTCCGTTCTTCAGGGAGGACAATAAGATCACAATTATGAACGACGGAAAAGGGATTCCAGTACAGGTCCATAAGGAGCATGACATGTATGTTCCCACCCTTATCTTTGGACATCTCCTTACCTCTTCTAACTATGATGATTCCCAGAAAAAGGTTCGTTGTTTATTCTGAAAGTTAGATGACCCAACATCGCCCGCTCCAGTGGCTCTAAGAAGAAGGTGTTTTTCATCGTGTTAAAATCTCGCAGGTTACAGGGGGAAGAAACGGTTTCGGTGCAAAGTTGTGCAACGTTTTCAGTACAAGCTTCACTGTGGAAACATCCAGTAAATCAAGCGGGAAGTAAGTTTTGTTTCCTAATTTCTAACATTTTACCTCGTTCTACCTACTACGGCTCCAGTTAGAGATTTTGCGACTGACGTTAGTTACAATGAAGCAGGCCCCTGCTGACACTGCTGACACTGCCGCGCGCGCTACTTTACATGCAATTCACATCGAAAACCCTGCTAGTCAACGAAGATTTGGCGCGCACAGGGACTCTCCCAGCTTGCGCCAGTTGCAGACTGGAGGCTGGCGCCAGAAACTGGAGCCAGCCTCCAATCTGCAACTGGAGCGTACTGAGCCACCCCTTCAGAAGATTGTTGTGTTCTAACCCTCCTTTACCGGAGCACGGAGAGAGTTGCCTTGCTCGACCCTCTTTCTGTGGGCTCCGGAAATGTAAAGGAGGGTTAGAGATAGAGAGGGTCGAACAAGGCAACTTCAGACAAACACTCGTCAATCCCCTCCTTCTATCCCAGATATTTCAAGCAAGAATGGAGGGATAACATGAGCACAGCAGGAAAGGTCCTCACTTCGTCAGCCAAGAGTACAGATTTCACACGGGTCTCCTTCCAGCCAGACCTGGCCAAGTTTGGAATGTCCTCCCTGGAGCGGGATACAGTTGCACTAATGAAGCGGAGAGCTTATGATGTTGCTGCAACATGTCCTGGTGTTTCGGTAAGTAGCTGTCACATCTCAACTGAATTGTTGCTGTTTTTCCAGGCCATCTTGTGGCTTTATTGAACGATGAAGATTGAACGAGATGCCCCCTTTATTTATATCAAGCCAGTTTCTAATAAGAGCTACATCATAATACCCCCAGTTTCTAAGACTCCCTCTTCAGGTTGAACTGAATGGTGAGCGACTACCAGTTAAGAACTTCAAAGACTACTGTAACATGTATATAGCGGCCAGTAGGAATGACGAGGTGGATGAGGAGAACAAGAAGGCGAACCTGGTGTATGAGAAAGTTAACGATCGGTGGGAGGTAATTAATAATTAGTAATTAACGATTAATTATGGTCGGTTATTGAGTAATTTGTGGTTTAAGATGTACAATTTCATACTGCATTATAAAACTTTCGAGAATTTTCACCAGTATATTTGATTTTGAGTGAGGTGAGAGAGGGTCAAGCAACCGCTGTTGTTTGATATAACCGACAGTATAGTAAAAACAACCCTTTGTTAGATTGCTGTGGGTACAAGTCAGAAGGGTTTCCAGCAAGTATCCTTTGTCAACTCCATTGCCACAACGAAGGGAGGTACCCACGTGGACATGGTGACGTCACAAGTGGTCGCAAAGGTCCAGGCTGCCTGTCAGAAAAAGGTAACAGTTGTTAAAATTGTAGATGTTGGTTGTCACGTGGCTCGTATTATCTCAGTTTACCAACCCTCCACATTGTGAAATTTAGTGATCTCTGCAATGGCTGTGTATAATGGTCCATTGGTCCAACACTTGTCAGTGATCTGACAATTCACCTCCCCAGGTGCCCAAAGGTGGAGTGGATATCAAGCCTGCCCAGGTGAAACAGCACTTGTTTGTGTTTATCAACTCTCTTATTGTGAACCCTGCATTTGATTCCCAGACCAAAGAGAACATGACCCTCAAAAAACGTGAGTTTGTGACCAGAAAATTAGTATAGAGATGGTGAGTGTGGATGTGAAATGATGTGGTTTGAGATCAATATTCTCACGTCGAATAAGCTCAATTACTAGCGTGTGACAGTACCCCATAATTGAGGTCCAACCCCATTGTAAACAATTGAAACAAGGTATCTCATTTTTGGCAAAATCCCGGATAATATAACACACAATAGTAATAATATAACACAATAGATACTATCGATATATCATTACTTGGAGCTAGAAAACCACTCAAACACATTCAGCTCAGTAACACCAGCACACTTTGCAATCCGCCTCCGCTCTGCAGCACTCCACCTCCCCTTGACAGCATCGAACTCTGTCAGGACTGCACGTTGCTCAGAGGATAGGGTGGATTTCCGTCGTGAGGAGCGGAGTTTCCGCCGGACTGGTGGTGGAGAGGTTAGGGAGAGGGCAGCGAAGGGTGCATCAAGGGGTGATGAAGGGGATAGGAATGGGCTGGATGGGATGGTTGGAGGAATGTTGAGGGGAGGGAGAGTAGGTCGGTTCATCCGGGTTGGAGGGTTGAGAAGGGGTCTGTTCATCCGGAGTGGAGGGTTGAGGAGGGGTCTGTTCATCCGGGTTGGAGGGTTGAGGAGGGGGCTGTTCATCCGGGTTGGAGGGTTGAGGAGGGGGCTGATATCAGGACTGGAGCTAGAGGAGATGGAGCCACAGTGGATACAGGGTGGTTCAGGTAGGGTGAGGTGTCGTGTAGCAAGAGGGAGTAGACCTTCAGGTAGGGAAGGTAGTGCCTGAGGGAGGATAGCAGAGGGATGTTTTGCAGGTAGGGAAGGTAGTGGCTGAGGAAGGATAGCAGAGGGGTGTTTTGGAGGAAGGATGGTAGATGGCTGTAGTCCAGGAAAGGAAGGTAGTGGCTCAGTGGACTGGTTAGCAGGAAGCCGCTCCGGTAGATAAGTTGGTGGTGAGAGCTGTTTTGTAGGTAGATAGATTGGCGGAGAGGGAAGGTAGGCAATGTTGAGCGGGTCCTCCTCTTCCTCGTAGCAGTCGCTGTAGCCAGTGTAATATTCTGATACGGGAGAGATGGGAGGGGCGGATGGAGGATTGGAAGGGGAGGATGGAGATGATGATTGGGGGAAGTAGGCTGGGGATTCCAACTCAGGAGTACCAGGTGGAGAGGTAGGAGGAGTCCCAGGTGGGGAGGTAGGAGGAGAGTGAGGTGGGGAGGATGGTTCTGTTGAAGGAAGAGAGGAGTCCACATCCATGTGGAGGACGGGTGTAGGTCGTCGGAGGAAAGTCCAGAGATTGCAGTTGGAAGGCATGGTTGGGGATAGTTTGTTGGAGACCAGGACCTGCTTTTATACCCCCTCTCCCAGGGTTAGATGAGACAGGCATGTGGGTAGAGAGATGAGACCTGGTGTTATTATTGACTGGGTCTAGTCTCACTCTTAGCGCTAAAATGGTCTATGTGATACCAATCTGTGACAAGCGATAATCGGTCTGATATGTGACACCTAATCGGGGCCTTGTCTTACGATACGTGACACCACCCTCTATTCTCTAATCGGTTGCTCGTTCCACGATACGTGACACGAGATAATCGGTGACTCACCGCTGGTTTGTCTCTCTGATCGGTCATGTGATCTGATAGTATCCAAAAAATCACCGGAACTTTGAACCATCACACTCCCGAATTCCACTAAACCTTCACCCCCAATAATAACATTTAATCCAACCCTCAGAAAAGTTCGGATCGACCTGTGAACCCTCCGACAAGTTCATGAAGGAAGCTTTGAAGACTGGTGTTGTAGACTACGTTATGGACTGGGTAGTTACTAAATCACAGCGGCAACTACAACAGAAAAGCGCGGGAAAGAAGGGCAGTAAGATAAAGGGTGAGAGTAAACTGGACGATGCAAAAGATGCTGGAACTTCTAGGAGCAAGGTAAATTATTGATGGGAGTATTATTGATCATTTTAGCCCAACCTTTTAGTTATTTATCATGAATATCTTGTCCCTAGTGTTTCGAACTGTTATCCCCTCAGGACTGCACCCTAACAAGTCAACTCCCCTCAGGACTGTACCCTAATCCTAACAGAGGGAGACTCCGCCAAGACCTTTGCTGTGTCAGGGCTGGCTGTTGTTGGAAAGGAAAAGTATGGAGTCTTCCCACTGAGGGGTAAAATGTTGAATGTCCGGGAGGCCTCCCATAAACAGGTGATACAGAGTAGGAAATATATTTTGTGTTTCTCTTGGATAGTTTTATTGTCATCTTATTCAAGAAAACACGGTGACACACAACTTGTTCGTTCATTCTCCCGAGATGGTCGAGAGATAGATAGAGAAAGATATTGAGAGAGGGAGAGAGAGTTCTCACCTCATTACTCTCTCAGATTATGGAGAATGCCGAGTTAACAAGTATAGTTAAGATCCTGGGGCTGAAGTATAACAAGAAATATCAGACTGACGCTGATATAGCGACACTGAGATACGGGAAGATAATGATCATGGCAGATCAGGATGTGGTGAGTCAATTAATTAATTAAGTAATTAGTGTGTTAATTAATTAATTAGTGGGTTAATTGGGGGGGGGACATGTTAATTGTTAATAAATCACCTCTTTTTTTCGATTTTGTTAATTAACGTTAATTAACAAAATTAACAAAATTAACAAATGCTAAAAGACTGTTCTTATTGGTCGATAATACGACTTTAACTGGTTTAATTTTATAGTTTAATGAATTATCTAACACATATATACCCAAACAAGGCCTTTTCCGATAACCAAAGTCCGACATACAGGTTTTTTGGCTCAAAATCGATAAAATTCCAAAAGTTACAAATATTTCAATTTAGCGTATAAAATCTCACTTAAACGTAATTTTTAAATTAGTAATCGATTCTTTGAACTTAATAAGATGATGTACAACGTTTCTGTTGAAAAAAGAAATAAAATTTTCCCAAAATCAATTTTTTGGTCAAGGATTGAAAATTTGCTTCGCTACAAATCCTTGTGTTTTTTTAGAAAAATAGATTTTTGGGATATTTTTCGTTTTAAGGTAAATTCATGAGTCTTATTTAGTTTTTAGGGTGCGAAAATGTGGATTAGGCTCATTTGACTTCAATTGCGGTTTAGTTTGGCTAGTATTTATTAACATTAACAAAATGGAATAAATCGCTGTAGAAAAGCCGTAGTTGAGGTAGTAGGGGTATGTAAATCGTAAAGAATGAACAACTTTGCTCGCAGAACAAGTGTTAAATACTAAAAATACGTGCTAAAGGGGATTTAGATGGCATAAATGGCATTTGTTAACGTTTGTTAACTTTTTGTTAATTTTGTTAATAAATCACCTGTTTTCTCGATGTTAATATTAACAAAGTTAACAAAATTAACATGTCCCCCCCCCCCCGGTTAATTAATTTATTTATTTATTAGTGGGTGGGTTAATTACCCCCTTCCCCCTCTAACCCCCACGCAAGAGACACAATTTTCGGTTTCTCAATAGCTAGAAATTTATAAGAACAGCAATACAATATCATATCATACACAGCAGCGGATGGTTTACACCACATTCTAACTTTTAAGTATTGAAGTCGGCTTTGGAGATACGAGATAATAGTTAATACTAGTTAATTCTGTCAGGCCAATGCTCTGACCACAGTTTTCGCTTGCTCCGCGTGAAGAACGAGAGTGGGTCAGGCCAATGCTCTGACAGAGTTAATACTAGTTTCAAATCTAGTTTCAGTATCTGCAGCACGAAACACTGGATTCCCGACTTTTCTTCTCTTGTTACTATCGTTATTAAACAGAGATCCTCTACTCATAGCGATATAAATTATTGGATTCAAAAATGAATTTAATGGTCCTTGAACGGCATAGGTAAAAAATAGCAGTATCATCAAACTTAAAGATCTGCTCTGCATCTCTATCTCAATTGATGTTGCACTCAATTCATCCTTGTTTCTAATTACCAATTGGTCGGCAACAATCACACAAACGCAGCTCAACAAACTGAGACCGTTTATAAATAGAACCCTTAGTGTACTACCAAGGGACCGTGCAATGCTGTTACTGACGGGGTTTAAAAATCTTTTGAAAAGATGAACCACAGTCAGAGCTCCACATATAACGGCGACACTTTGGAAAACCCAGCGGGGTACTGCCAATATTACTTCTATACTCGAAGCAGAAATGTGAATTCCTGAAATGTTTAACCCGCTTTGGGGGAAACAAAATTTCAGATAGTTTATGAACACCGAATCTGAAAAGTAACCTGCATAAAATGAAAAAAACCCTTGCACAAATGTTGTTGTACCAAGACACACCAAGAGGGATCCGAAAAACGGTTTTCGTGGTATCTCCCTAAAGGGGAATTTTATCTGTAAGAATCTCGCTACAATAAGATAACTGGTAATACTAAGCGGAGCTTCATAGATGGATCTAAATGCGAATGAGTAAATTAAGCATCTTGTCGTGCCATTTCGTTTCAAGTAGTAATAATATTGATCTTCACATATGTCAGACTGCGTACTATCGTTAAAACAGTCTGGGTCTTTCTGTTTCCAAAGACCGACAGCCAAACCAATGCCAATGATGGGACATGTGAAGAGATCCACAGTGCCGAGCACAAGGTAAAGATTTCGTGCGATTGATGATTTTTTCCAGTAGTTGTGTCGTAGTACTAGTAGGTTGAGAGGAATTCCCATCACGACTAGCAGAATGAAGAAGATCATCAGTGGAAAATCTGGAATTGAAGTTCCTCCTTCACTAAAAATTGCCATGTCTAAAAAGCAAGTTTTTTCACTGGAAAATCAATTAGAAGGTTTAGTGGAAACCTCTTTCCGTAAGGCACAAAAAAGTTAGCTGTTGGTTAGCAGTATTTACAAAACAACAACACAGAATTAACACGATAGACAACGATATAATGGTACTAAATCAAATAAATTGACAGAAGCTTTCGAGAACACTGTGTTTCACGTCTTCAGCACACACACAAGATTATCCTCTCTCCCCCAATTCAGGATGGTTCCCATATCAAGGGTCTGAATATCTCACTCTCTCCCTCTCTCTCTCCATATCTCTCTCTCTCTCTCTCTCTCTCTCTCACTCTCTCCCTCTCTCTCTCTCTCTCTCTCTCTCCCTCTCTATCTCTCTCTCCATATCTCTCTCTCTCACTCTCACTCCCTCACCCTCTCTCTCTCTCTGATCTCTCACTCCCTCTAACTCCCTCTCTCTGACTCTCACCCTCTTCAGGATGGATCCCATATCAAGGGACTGATTATCTCACCCTCACTCTCACTCCCTCTCTCTGACTCTCCCTCTCCCCAGGATGGATCCCATATCAATGATCTGATTATCTCACTCTCACTCCCTCTCTCTGACTCTCACCCTCCCCAGGATGGATCCCATATCAAGGGACTGATTATCTCACCCTCACTCCCTCTCTCCCTCTCTCTGACTCTCACCCTCCCCAGGATGGATCCCATATCAATGATCTGATTATCTCACTCTCACTCCCTCTCTCTGACTCTCACCCTCCCCAGGATGGATCCCATATCAAGGGACTGATTATCTCACTCCCTCTCTCTCTCACTCTCACTCCCTCACCCTCTCTCTCTCTCTCTCTCTCTCTCTCTCTCTCTCTCTCTCTCTCTCTCTCTCTCTCTGATCTCCCTCTCCCTCTCTCTCTGACTCTCACCCTCCCCAGGATGGATCCCATATCAAGGGACTGATTATCTCACCCTCACTCCTCACTCCCTCTCTCTGACTCTCACCCTCCCCAGGATGGATCCCATATCAAGGGACTGATTATCAACTTTGTACACCACAATTGGCCCGGTCTACTTAAAATGAACTTCATCTGCCAAGTTCATTACTCCCATCATTCGGGCAACATGTAAAGGTAAAGGTAACGGTGCGTCTGCGTACCGTTTTTGAAAACCGTTTCGCCACTTAAGTCTTAACTACTATACAAGTGCCATTGTTTTGATCCCCAGTCAAACAAAATAAAACACTTGGTAACGAAGTTACCCCTCCCTTGCCGGCGCGCGAAGCATGCCAAACGAAGGCCGCAAAGCGGCCTGAGTGTGAGGTGTCTTGGATACCAAATAAAACACAGCCTATAATGACTAACCTGTTGCCGTAATATAGTTGTCCGTTTCTCTCCCCCCCCCTCTCTCTCTCTCTCTCTCTCTCTCTCTCTCTCTCTCTCTCTCTCTCTCTCTCTCTCTCTCTCTCTCTCTCTCTCTCTCTCTCTCTCTCTCTCTCTCTCTCTCTATAATATTATCCTAATGCGGAGGACAGCTCCAATTGTTCATAAACATCAACTATTCGTCCCATTCTTTTCCATGTCTCTCACTTATTATAGCCCCCTTATAACCATTATTTTCTATGTCTCTCACTTCACTTATTATAGCCCCCTTATAACCATTATTTTCTATGTCTCTCACTTATTATAGCCCCCTTATAACCATTATTTTCTATGTCTCTCACTTATTATAGCCCCCTTATAACCTTTCTTTTCTATGTCTCTCACTTTACTTACCATAGCCCCATTCCTAACCCCAATATATCTCACAGGAAAGCCCACCAGATCATTCTACTCGTTACCAGAATTCAAGCAGTGGAAAGATGAACAGGAGAATATAAAACAATGGAGCCTCAAATACTACAAGGGTAAGTAGCAATGGAGTCTGAAATACTACAAGAGTAAGTAACAATGGAGCCTGAAATACTACAAGGGTAAGTAACAATGGAGCCTGAAATTCTACAAGGGTAAGTAACAATGGAGCCTGAAATACTACAAGGGTAAGTAACAATGGAGCCTGAAATTCTACTACATGCTGGGGTCGAGGACATCGCTCCGCAATACATATTAGTCATTTGTACCTAATCGCTCAATAACTCAGTATATATACGGGAAATATGTACCACCCCTCTATACCTCAATAATACCTCTCCATATAGGTTTGGGAACCTCAATAATACCTCCCCATATAGGTTTGGGAACCTCAATAATACCTCCCCATATAGGTTTGGGAACCTCTATAATACCTCCCCATATAGGTTTGGGTACCTCAACCTCAATAATACCTCTCCATATAGGTTTGGGTACCTCAACCTCAATAATACCTCCCCATATATAGGTTTGGGTACCTCAACTGCACTAGAAGCCAAGGAATACTTCTCTGACATGGCCCGGCACAAGATCAGATTCAGATACCTCGGCCCCGAGGATGATGATAAAATCAAGATGGCGTTCACCAAAAAGGAAGTTGATGCGAGGAAACAATGGCTGACCAATGGAATGAGAGAGAGGAGGGAGAGACGTGAGGCAGGGGAGAGCGAGCTTTATCTTTATCACAAGGCGCAGGTAAAACAGTTGCCCACCCGTCTCCCCACCCGTCTCCCCACCCTATGCTACCCAAGTCTCCCCACCCACCCTTGCCGTGGTCATGTAAATTACCCCCTCCCACAATATCCACCCCAAATAACGACACCACCCCCCCCCTTCTCCATAGACATCAGTGACCTAACTGTTTAAACCCCCCCCCCTTCTCCATAGACATCAGTTACCTAACTGTTTAAACCCCCCCCCCCCCTTCTCCACAGACATCAGTTACCTAACTGTTTAAACCCCCCCCCCCCTTCTCCATAGACATCAGTTACCTAACTGTTTAAACCCCCCCCCCCTTCTCCACAGACATCAGTTACCTAACTGTTTAAACCCCCCCCTTCTCCACAGACAACAGTTACCTAACTGTTTAAACCCCCCCCCCTTCTCCACAGACATCAGTTACCTAACTGTTTAAACCCCCCCCTTCTCCATAGACAACAGTTACCTAACTGTTTAAACCCCCCCCCCCCTTCTCCATAGACATCAGTTACCTACAAGGAGTTTATAGACCGGGAGCTGATATTGTTTAGTAACTATGACAATGAAAGGAGCATACCCAGTCTCATGGACGGCTTCAAACCATCCCAGAGAAAAGTTATGTTTACCTGCTTTAAACGGTAAGAGTGAACTTAGTAAATGTTGTGCTGTTGTATAAACAATACAAAGTAAATGATATCTTTTAAGCCTGTCAAAACGTGTTTCAACCTAGAACTCACGAGAGGCAAGCCAATTCCGGTTGTACATCCTAGGTATAGGTCTCCTGAACATAAAAAACCAAAATGTCAGTCTCAATTATTTGGGGGAAGGTGTGTAATTAGCCCCTAATTGATTGGTAATTGAGCATAAGGGGGGAAAAGCTGTATCTACCCTTAGGAAAGGAGAAGAGACAAAATTAAGGGCACCAAAGTGTTCAGCGTCCTCGCATTAGTGGGGGTAGGTGCCGGAATGAAGTCTCTATCTCATCTGGTTAATTAGATAATTGGATAATTAGGTATGCGCATAGCCGTTTGATGGCCATATGGCTATAGCCATGTTAGGAAAGGAGTAGAGACAAAACCGAGGGCACTAAAATGATCAGCGTCCCCGAATTAGTGGGGGTAGGTGCTGAAATTAAGTCTCTATCTCATCCGGTTAATTAGATAATTGGATAATTAGTTTTGCACATAAGCGTTTTTAGGCTATATGGCTATAGCCACTTAGGAATGGTTTAGAGACTTTTCATTGGTGCCATTTTGTAGGCAATAGCCAAGTTATGGGGGGTCGACGTCGGACTTTTAAGCTCTATCTTCAACCGTTTAGCCGTTATTTGGCTTTTAAGGTGCTGAAAATTAGCAAAAAACGGTAAAAAGCCCGATTTTTGCTAATTTTCAGCACCTTAAAAGCCAAATAACGGCTAAACGGTTGAAGATAGAGCTTAAAAGTCCGACGTCGACCCCCCATAACTTGGCTATTGCCTACAAAATGGCACCAATGAAAAGTCTCTAAACCATTAATTATCCAATTATCTAATTAACCGGATGAGATAGAGACTTAATTTCAGCACCTACCCCCACTAATTCGGGGACGCTGATCATTTTAGTGCCCTCGGTTTTGTCTCTACTCCTTTCCTAACATGGCTATAGCCATATGGCCATCAAACGGCTATGCGCATACCTAATTATCCAATTATCTAATTAACCAGATGAGATAGAGACTTCATTCCGGCACCTACCCCCACTAATGCGAGGACGCTGAACACTTTGGTGCCCTTAATTTTGTCTCTTCTCCTTTCCTAAGGGTAGATACAGCTTTCCCCCCCCCCCCCCCTTATGCTCAATTACCAATCAATTAGGGGCTAATTACACACCTTCCCCCAAATAATTGAGACTGACATTTTGGTTTTTTATGTTCAGGAGACCTATACCTAGGATGTACAACCGGAATTGGCTTGCCTCTCGTGAGTTCTAGGTTTGGCCAAAAATCGACACGTTTTGACTATTTCTCATTTTGCTAGTTGCGTTTTACACATGTACGGTGGACCCCGGTATAATACCGGCCCCAGTTTACCCCGATTTACCCCAGTTTACCCCTCATTTACCCCGATTTACCACCTCACCCTCACAGGAACTTGAAATCTCGGATCAAGGTAGCACAACTTGTTGGATCTGTATCGGAGTTATCTCACTATCTCCACGGAGAGGCCTCTCTAGCGGAGTGTATCATTGGGCTGGCAAGGGACTTTGTTGGTAGCAACAACATCAACTTGTTGGAACCAGAAGGTACGCTGTTATAGTACCCGCTGACTACTTATCAGGAACCGACCGAATTAAGTAAACAGCCAATCAGAACTCGTTATTTAGGTCACGTGACTGGTTATCAGCCAATCAGGGACCAGTATTTCCTGATTCGGTCGGTTCCTGCTAGTTATTAAGTATTGCTAATTTTTGACCACACGCTGGGGTTGGTTACGAAGTTACCCCTTGCCAGCGCGCACGAAGGTCGCCCCTTTAGAGGGGTTATTTCGTAACCAAACGCTGGGGTAGATCGTATACCGACTGGGAAGTTGGTATTAGTTCAGGATAATAGTTCAGGATATTAACCCATTAACCAGGAACCGACCGAATCAGGAAATACTGGTCCCTGATTGGCTGATAACCAATCACGTGACCTAAATAACGAGTTCTGATTGGTTGTTTACTTGTTTCGGTCGGTTCCTACCATTAACTAACCTCTCCTCCAGGTCAGTTTGGTACGAGACAACAGGGAGGAGCTGACCACGCAGCACCTCGTTACATCTTCACCTACCTCTCACCCCTCGCCCGACTAATATTCCCCGCTGTTGATGATAACATCCTAGCGTCAAATTGGGAGGACAACGCCAAGGTGGAGCCTTTCTGGTGAGTTAGATATATGAGATCTGAGGTGGGGGTGGGGGTGGGGTGGGGTGGGGTGGGGGGGGGGGGGCCGGCTGAAGTTTTTGAAGTTTGAAGTTTTCCACCCTACTTTTTGAGTTTTTGAAGTTTTTGAAGTTGACTTCAAAAACTTCAAAAACTTCAAAAACTCTAAACTACTTTTTTATGCTATCAGTGACTATTATTACACTTGTTTAGGTTAGTTTCATGCTTAATACATATTGTGGCAAATTTATCTGTCCTTGTCTGCCCTTTTTCTACCACAAATTAGGATATTTACAATGATTCCTAGCCATGAAATCCATGGCTCAATTTGGTGTAAAAAATTTAAATTTTTTGTAAAAACAGATTTCATTTTCATTCTATAACTCAAAAAGTTGCCTAGAAAATGCTAAGAAAGTGTTTAAAAATTATGAAGAAAATTTTCAAAAATTTTTTTGGGGCCACACCCTTTTTGCCAGTTTCACAAAATGCAAATTTTTATTAAGGGAGTAGTGAAAAAAAATATGGACACCAAAATCATCAGCGGCCTCGAGTTTATATAAGAGTTATGAAGCAACATAGGGCCTATCTCCAACGGTTAAGGAGATATGAGTTTTTGAAGTTTTTGAAGTTTTTGAAGTTTTCCACCCTAAGTTTCTCTTTGAAGTTTTTGAAGTTGACTTCAAAAACTTCAAAAACTTCAGCCGGCCCCCCCCCTGGGGGGGGTGGGGGTGGGGGTGGGGTGGGGTGGGGGTGGGGGTGGGGTGGGGTGGGGGGTGGGGGGGGTGGGGTGGGGTGGATGATAATATTCTAGCATCAAATTGGGAGGATAACGCCAAGGTGGAGCCTTTCTGGTGAGTATGAGATCTGCACCCTCCCAGGAGCTAGCGGGATGCACCCTCCCAGGAGGTGGGGGTGAGTTAGATATGAGATCTGCACCCTCCCAGGAGCTAGCGGGATGCACCCTCCCAGGAGGTGGGGGTGGGGCTGGAAGAGATGTTACCATATTTGATATGGGAGGGGGATTACCAGTTACCATATATGGAATCTGTTACTGTACTGATTCAAGGCAAGGGTTCATTTCTCAGTTCTGAGAAAAGTGAATTTACCCCCCCCCCCACTCACAGGTACGCTCCCATTATACCCATGTGTCTAATAAACGGTAGTAGTGGTATTGGTACAGGTTACTCAACCTCTCTGCCCAACTTTGGTGTTGCTGACGTCATAGAGAATATGAAGAGGTTTATTAAGGGAGAGGAGTACAAAGAGATACACCCTTCTTACAGGAAATTCCAGGGTAAGAGGGTGGAGAAACTTTGTCATAACGTTCCAAATCAAAATGATATGTAAATGTGAAAGGGGTGGCATTATAATATCGTCCCCACTTCGCTTTCACCAGCAGGAATTTCAATCTAGGTACAATTGTAAGGGTTGACTCCCAGAAGTACTACAGCGTTGGACGGGTTGTCCGAACAGCTGATGATAAATTCCAAATCACTGAGCTGCCAGTTGGGGTTTGGACCCAGAATTACAAGGAGAAACAGATAATTCCATTCGGAGAGGGAACCGAGAAAGTTCCAGCTATCTTCCGAGATTTCAATGATGATAATACTGATGTTCATGTGAAGTTCAATATTACAGGTTCGTCACTGCCCTCTTTAGGCCCCCACCCTCCAGCCCCCTCGGCCCTCCCGGTGAAAGTAGTAGGACAGGGAGAAAGGGGTGTTTTCTATCAGCCCTATTTATCAAAAAACGTTGGCAAACATATTATATAACCATGGCCCATCAAAAACCAAAAACCATGTATTTATCTCCCATTTACAGCTGCGCCCAATGATATCAACAAGTGGGAGGCTGAGGGTATCCACAGTAAACTGAAACTCACTTCAAATCTCAATCTGACAAATATGGTAAGCACCTTAACAAAGTTGGGAAATAGCTACTTTTAAGATTTATATTTCTTCATATGGTTTGATGGTCAATTAATCTGGCGAAATCACTCGACCCCCTCCCCCCAACACGCAGGTACTTCATGGTAAAGATGGAGTATTGAAAAAGTACGAGTCACCCCGTGAGATCTTTGAGGAGTTCTACCATGCCAGGTACAGTCGGACCCCGATTTACCGGGCCCCGATTTACCGGAACCCCGATTTACCGGAAGGATTTCTTTCCCCCGAATTTTTTTGGAAAATTTTCGAAGTTTTTCCGGTTGGTTAACTTGCATTTGCAATTCGCTAGGTCTAATGTGTAATGGGGATCACGTATCGGTTCGTTTCAAACCGTCTAATTAGCGGCAAGACACGTGATAAGATGCACCGATTCGAAACACGATTCGAACGTGTCTACTGGTATACCTTAGAAAAATTTCATAACTTTTTTGCAAAATTTTACAGAATGATTGTCAATGCTTTGATCGATGCTCCCCGTAAATTTTCAGAGAAAAAGTTATTTGGAAACTTTGATACTTCCTCACCCCGCTTAGGGTGCCCAGATTCGGCATGGTATCACGTATCGGTTCGTTTCGAACCGTCTCATTAGCGGCAGGACATGCGATAAGATTCACCGATTCGAAACACGATTCGGTCGGGGTGGTTTACCTTAGAAAACGTTTTTACAATTTTTTTGAAAAAATAATTTTTTTAATTTTCTATTTCTAATGACAGAAGCAATGATCATGTACTGTCATCAATGAATGTATACTATACAGTTAGAGGTGTCTTGGTATAGAATTTATTGGTCAAATATGCTCTACCCCGATATACCGGGCACCCCGATTTACCGGGCAAAATGGCTTCCCCCGAGGATCCCGGTAAATCGGGGTCCGACTGTAACATGGAAATATTTATGAAGGAGCAGCTTTAGAGTCATGTTAATGTTTATGAAGGAGCAATACCCCCCACCCTAGTAGATACCAAATTGTGTCTTCCAGGTTGGCAGTTTACAAGCGAAGGAAGGAGTATCTGGTTGGTAAGTTTGAGGCAGAGGCAAAACAACTTCTCAACAGGGCGAGATTCATCTTGGAGAAAACTGAGGGTAAAATCAAGGTGAGTCGAGAATCTGTTAAAGATTAGTTGGAGCTCTCAAAGTTGTCTGGCGATATTTCTAATTTGTTATGAATATCTCACACAAATGTTCTTTTCAGGTGGAAAACGTGAAAGGAAAAGATTTGGTTGCCACCTTGATAAAGCGAGGGTTTGACAGTGATCCAGTTAAGAAGTGGCAGGCAGCCCATAACAGGCTGATGAACACCAACCCTGAGGAGGTATGTATTGCTGAAACAGGAGGGGGGTCATGACCTAGCTGATTGGGCACCATGCCAATAAGGGTGGGTAGTGGGTAGTGAGTAGGTGATGTGAAAGTGACATCTTTTGTTGTACCCCTCCCCAAATTAAAAAAAACCCCTTTAAAAAATTTTTTCCCCCAAAAGTCTGGACCCTTCCCCTTTTTTAAAAATTAAAATTTTTTCCCCTGAAAAAGAAAACGGGGGGGAGGGGAAAAAAAACCTGTTCCCCCACTTTTTTTCTTCCCATTCAAAGATAAGAAAGGGGGAAAGGGGAAAGGGGGAAAAAACAGAATAAAAGGAAAAAAAAAACCCCAAAAAAAGAAAGGGAGAAAGGGGGTAAAAAAAAAGGTTATGGGAAAAAAAGAGTCCGAGGGGGGGGAAAAGGGGGGAAAGGGCGGGGAAGGGGGGGGTTTTTTGAAGGGAAAAAAAAAAGGGGGGGGCCCCGGGGGTGTGCTAGGGCGAAAAAAAATTTTTGGGGGGGGTTTTTTCCCCTTTTCCCCGCCTTTCTCTCCTCCCCCTTTCTCCCCCTTCTCCCCCCTCTTTTCCTCACATTCTCTTTCTCTTTCTCCCCTCTTCCCCCTCCTCAATTTTATCTCTTTCACTCTTGTTTCCAAAATCATTAAAAAATTAGATGGCGCTTTTAAATGCCTTTAACAACAAAATGTTAAAGATTCTTTTTTTTTGCGGCCCCCCCAAAAATAAATACAGAGCTCCAGGCTCGCTGGTAGTTCCCTTAGCTCCTCGCAGGCCCCCAAAAAAAAAACCTCGACCTGTCGGTCTCGGTTCATTATTGTTGTATTTAGAACACTCGGCCTTCGGCCTCGTGCACTAAAAAGTAATAGACCATTTTAACCAGTCATCTAATCATATAATGATTGCTAATTTTTGACCACACGCTGGGGTTGGTTACAAAGTTACCCCTTGCCAGCGCGCACGAAGGTCGCCCCTTAATTTTTTTTTATCGGGGTCAACATTTAGAATGAGTACTGAAAACAATGAAAGTTCAAATATTTCAAACACTCACTCAAGGGCTTCACCAACGCAGGAATAGTCCCGCTATGACAGGCGACACCCAGAGTCCTACACACACTGTATTACTCCACCCCTAATCACATAACGTCCCTCAGGATGTGACCTTCTCAACTCACTCAGTGTCTTTAAAGTTCTCTTTCTCTCTACCCTCTGTTCAAGAGTCCTATCAGGCTCCAGGAACACCTTGGAGTAGGCCGTAGTAGTCTTGAGCTCCCTCGCCTTCCTCAGGAGAGAAATCAAAGTTTCCCTGGAGTTCAGAGAGACAACGACAGGTCTCACTTTTCCATCAGCAGCAGCACCTACTCTGGAACACTTCGAGATCACAGGCTTCTCGTTTAGAGAGTCCATAACCCCTCTCACAGAATCCTCAACTTTCTTCTGGCCTGACTCCTCTGGTAGACCAAAGATCATCAGGTTACATGACCTGTCCTCCTCCTCTGGGGATGATTTAGCCTTCCTCAGAGCATGCTGGATCTTCCTCGGTGCCATAGAAACCGCACAGTTTTGAGAGAGAACTGCAGAGTAACACTTCAGATCTCGTTGTACTGTCTTGGTCACAGCACTGTTCTCAGCTGAACGAATTTCATCTTTCATCTGAATCACCTGCTCTTGGAGAGAGATAATCTTTCTCTGAGCATCAGCAAGCTCCTGGGTCAGTTTCAGAGTACTGCTGCTAGTTTCAACTGCACTCTGCTCCTCACTATTCTCTGCCTCTAATTCCTCGACCCGACTGTGTAACTTCCTAGTTTCAAAGAAATAAGGAAGACAATGTTTGAACAACAGCCCAGACGCAGACTCCAACAGAACACTCAGATCCTTTTTGGAAAACTGCCTCACATCAAAATCTTTGGCAGCAAAGCCAGGGATCTCCTCGTCATTTTCAACAAGCCCAATAATGTCCTGAAACCCATTCACTTGCAACTTATCTCCATGCACCTGGCGTGCAAAGTCCTCAACCTTGAAGGCCAAACTCAGACCAGGGCTCCCATTCTCACAAAAGCTTCTCATTAACAGAGAGAAAGGGTCTTGATTACTCATGATTGTCGAGAGAAATTTCTCGAATCTGCAGCAAAGTAACGGTCACAACGGTAAGAGCGATGAGACGTGATACGAAACTGATAAGAAACTGATTGCGAATGAGAAACTGATTGCGAATAGAGGGGTTATTTCGTAACCAAACGCTGGGGTAGATCGTATACCGACTGGGAAGTTGGTATTAGTTCAGGATAATAGTTCAGGATATTAACCCATTAACTAGGAACCGACCGAATCAGGAAATACTGGTCCCTGATTGGCTGATAACCAGTCACGTGACCTAAATACCAAGTTCTGATTGGTAGTTTACTTGTTTCGGTCGGTTCCTACCATTAACTAACCTCCAGGTCAGTTTGGTACGCGACAACAGGGAGGAGCAGACCACGCAGCACCCCGTTACATTTTCACCTACCTCTCACCCCTCGCCCGACTCATATTCCCCGCTGTTGATGATAACATCCTAGCATCCAATTGGGAGGATAATGCCAAGGTGGAGCCTTTCTGGTGAGTTAGATATGAGATCTGAGGTGGGGGTGGGGGTGGGGTGGGGTGGGGGTGGGGGTGGGGTGGGGTGGATGATAACATCCTAGCATCAAATTGGGAGGATAACGCCAAGGTGGAGCCTTTCTGGTGAGTTAGATATGAGATCTGAGGTGGGGGTGGGGTGGGGTGGGGTGGGGGGTGGGGGGGGGTGGGGTGGGGTGGATGATAACATCCTAGCATCAAATTGGGAGGACAACGCCAAGGTGGAGCCTTTCTGGTGAGTTAGATATGAGATCTGCACCCTTTCTGGTGAGTTAGATGTGAGATCTGCACCCTCCCAGGAGGTGGGGGATGCACCCTCCCAGGAGGTGGGGGTGGGGTGGAAGAGATCTGCACCCTCCCAGGAGGTGGGGGTGAGTTAGATATGAGATCTGCACCCTCCCAGGAGGTGGGGGTGAGTTAGATATGAGATCTGCACCTTCCCAGGAGGTGGGGTGGGGTGGAAGAGATGTTACCAATATATGATATGGGAGGGGATTACCAGTTACCATATATGGAATCTGTTACTGTACTGATTCAAGGCAGGGGTTCATTTCTCAGTTTTGAGTGAATTTACCCCCCCCCCACTCACAGGTACGCTCCCATTATACCCATGTGCCTTATTAACGGTAGTAGTGGTATTGGAACAGGTTACTCTACCTCTCTGCCTAACTTTGGTGTGAGTGACGTAATTGAGAATATGAAGAGGTTTATCAGGGGAGAGGAGTACAAGGAAATACACCCTTCGTATAGGAAGTTCCAGGGTAAGAGGGTGGAGAAACTTTCTTGAATGACACTTGGTATGAGTTGTTGACGAGTTAGTCTCGCTATAGCCTATAATACGCGTGAAAGCGGTGGCATACTGGTGGTAATATCGCCTCCTATCCACCAACATTTTGCTCGTAGCCAGCAAGACCACCAAGTGTTTCCATCTATAACCCCCTCCCCGCCCCCCAGGTACCATCGTTAGGGTTGATTCCCAGAAGTACTACAGCGTTGGAAGAGTTGTTCGAACAGCTGACGATAAATTCCAGATCACTGAACTGCCAGTTGGAGTCTGGACCCAGAACTACAAGGAGAAGCAGATAATTCCGTTTGGAGAGGGAACCGAGAAAGTTCCAGCTATCTTCCGAGACTTTAACGATGATAATACGGATGTTCACGTGAAGTTCAATATCACAGGTTCGTCACCGCACCTTTTTTAGCCCCCCCCCCCCAGCCCCCTCGGCCCTCCCGGTGAAAGTAGTAGGACAGGGAGAAAGGGGTGTTTTCTATGAGCCAAATCTATTAACAAATGTCAAACACATATTACCCTGGTCCGTAATTTTCATATTTATCTCCCATTTACAGCTGCGCCCAATGATATCAACAAGTGGGAGGCTGAGGGTATCCACAGTAAACTGAAACTAACCTCAAACCTCAATCTCACAAATATGGTAAGCGCTTATAAGCACCTTAATAAAGTTGGGAAATCGCTACCTCTAAGATTTATATTTCTTCACATGGTTTTAATGTTTGATGGTCAATTGACATTTAATCTGGCGAAGTAACAGCAATCCGTCCCCCCAACACGCAGGTACTTCACGGTAAGGATGGAGTACTGAAAAAGTACGAGTCACCCCGTGAGATCTTTGAGGAGTTCTACCATGCTAGGTAACATGGAAATATTTATGAAGGAGCAGTTTTAGGGTAATGTAAATGTTTATGAAGGAGCAATACCCCCCACCCTAGTAGATGACATTATAAATTTGTTCTATCTTTTCACCCTAGTAGATACCAAATTGTGTCTTCCAGGTTGGCAGTTTACAAGCGACGAAAGGAGTATCTAGTTGGGAAGTTTGAGGCAGAGGCAAAACAACTTCTCAACAGGGCGAGATTCATCTTGGAGAAAACGGAGGGTAAAATCAAGGTTAGTAAAAATCTGCTAAAAATAAGTTGGAGCTTCCAAAGTTGTCTGGCGATATCTCTAGTTTGCGACAAATATCTCACACAAATGTTCAGGTGGAAAACGTGAAAGGAAAAGATTTGGTAGCCACTCTGATAAAGAGAGGGTTTGACAGTGATCCAGTTAAGAAGTGGCAGGCAGCCCATAACAGGCTGATGAACACCAACCCTGAGGAGGTAGGTGCTGTTGAAACAGGAGGGGAACCTAGCTGATTGGGCACCATGCCAATTAGGGGTGGGTAGTGGGTAGTCGTGGTGCCAGACAGCTTGCGAAGGAAGGTTGTGAACATAACTGCCAATAAGATGCTACCGATGTGTTCAAAAACAAACTACAAATGCCCCAACATCATGTTACTCCCCGCAAACCCCACCCTCCCTCACATCATGCAATGTAACCCCCACCAGGTGCCAGCGGAAGAGGAAGATAACGGAGAGAGTGGAGAAGAGGATGAGGTGGATAACATGAGACAACCTGGTGACCCTGACTTTGATTACCTCGTGGACATGTCCATCAGATCCCTGACCCTGGAGAGGAAGAAAGCTCTGGAGAAGAAGAGGGATGAAAAGTTGAAAGAGTTAGAGGAGTTGAAGGGGACCTCTCTTGAGACGATTTGGTAGGTATTTTCAAGTCCCAATTAACGATTTACGGGGATGGTCGGGAGAAAAGGTTTCGAACGGTAAATCGGGTACCCGGTAAATTAGGGTCTAACTCCATTATCGCATGTTTTCTCGCGATCTTTGAGTCGTTGTAACTCCGATAACCCAGATGATGATTTAACCCAGTATTATCCCAGGCTGCAAGACATCCAAGCACTTGAGGATGGCATAACCAAGTACGAAGCTGCGAAAGCAAAGAAAGAGCAAGATTCAGTCAAACAGCGAAAACCAAACACCAAAAGAAATACACGAGTAACTTTGCGGACGATTTGGGTGAGGTTATTGAGTTCAAAGCACCTGCTGAGAGTACAAAGGTGGTGAAACCTCGTGTGAAGAAAGAACCCGGAGAGGCTAAAGTGAAGAAAGAACCAGGAGAGAAGAAACCGAGAGTTAAGAAAGAGAAGGTTGATGACATGGACCTTCCTCTGTCGGAGAGGATGAAGAACAAACGGAAATCTGGAGGAACGCCTCAAAAGAAGAAGAAGAAGCAACCTTGGGAGACTGATAGTGAGAATGGGGATGACGACGATAGTGAGGTAGGTTACCCTAATATTTCCTAAACAACCTCCTCCTTACCTGGATCAGAGCAGATTTTGATAACAAGTGACTTCAAACTTCTGAATACCCCTGCTCACCAGGTGTTTGATGAGGATGACGATTCAGATGAATTCCAACCAGCTCCTAAGAAACAGAGGGAAAACATTAACAACGGTGCTGGTGCTGCCAAGAACGGTGCTGGTGCTGCCAAGAATGGGACAGCAAGGAATGGCAGTGATGCTGCCAAGAAGTCTAGTACCATCGGTCAGTAATTATACTTTAGCTTTCTACTTTTTAGTACCATAGTGTACAGCTGTAACTCCGGTGTGTCGTACGTAGTTCTTCTTGCCTTGCTCGACCCTCATCTCACCGAATTGTAAAAGAGGGTCAGTGTACACTGTACACATAACAAGTTATTCCTTACTGACGATATATTTTCTCAGATGGATTCTTCTCCAAAAAGAAGCCCGAAGTGAAGAGGAATCCTTGGTCTGACACAGACGAGGAAGAGGAAGAAGAGTTGTTAGGTGAGTGGTCTTCAAAAATGTTCATGGCTGAGATTTTCCAAGTTGTAATTTCATCTTTAGAAAACATCCGAGATGTCGAATCAGTACGGAGTACAGCTGTATTTGTCGAAGTCCAATATCCAACTCTAACCCCCTCCTCCAAATTACTAGATGACGGATCAGACTCAGAGTTGCCCGTGGCACCACCACCTAAACCCAAACCTGCTGCCAAGAAACCTGCTGCTGCCCCGAAAAAGAAACCCGCCCCCGCTACTAAGAAACCTGCTGCTGCCGCCTCAGCTGCAGGAAAGAAGAAGAAGAAGTCACCCTGGGAGACTAGTAGTGAGGAGGAGGATATTGGTGATTTCGGGGATTCAGATAGTGATGAGCCAATAGTGATGAAGAAAACGAAGAGGTTGGGACCTAAATATTAATCAGGATGGATCACTGAATCGGTTAGGATGCAGACGGAGTGAGGTGACTGTAATAAGGAAGTATTGCTGAGCAAAATGGTATGCCATGTTGAAATGGAGAAGAAGCACACAGATGGTATCTGAGATATAACTGCTGAGACTCAGATAAACTGACGGTCACAGAGCGTGTTGCTAGTATTTATTTAATGTTATACTGTTTTTATTTTGTTGCAACACTAAATTTTCAGTCCTCTCATTTGTCTGGTGTTGTCAGTGCTACTGATAGGGCCCCGATAGGGCAACACGTTTACCGCACGTTTACCTAGTTTTCCTTTGTTAGCGGCGGTATTACGCCGCGCACCTCACACAATACTTTTAGCGCCGCGCCTCCGCAAGAATTTTCTGCCCGTGTTCTTTTATCGCGAACTTCTTCAAAACTTTTTGAAAACGGAGTTCAAACCCTAATTTTAAGTCTCTCAACCTCATCCCCTACTGTCAGAATAATCAATGGCCAGCTACATGCAAGACTTACACAGCAGATCTGGGACCGGTAAGTTTGTCTTAAATCCATCCTTTTTTCCGTCGACTCACCGCCATTTTCTTCCAGCGCCCAACCAAAACAGAGCTCGTTCCCGCTCGCCGAGGAGAAGAGGTGGACATACTGCGTTTGTGAAAAGTGCCTCACAGTACCAGCAACCACCGTCCCATTATACCCAGCCACCACCGCCAGGTCCACAGCAACCACCCCTCCCTCAGGAACCTTTTCCTGAACAATATCCTGAGGCTCAGACGTTAGACTCAGACGTTAGGCTCAGACGTTAGATAAACTGTTAGATAAACTACGTATTACCTATGGTATCAAACTGACTGCGTTGGAATGGTTTCGATCCTATCTTACAGGTAGAATGACATCTGTGAATATCGGGGAAGAGAACTCTCCATCAATCGAAATTGATATTGGAGTGCCACAAGGGTCTATCCTTGGACCGATCTTGTTTATTATGTATACCCGAGAGCTCCAAGATATTGCAGGTATATATGGCCTACAAGTTCACATGTATGCTGATGATACCCAACTCTATGTCAGCTTCAACAGAAAGGACCGAGACAGCATCTTTGAGAACGTCCAAAAATGCCTGCAACACATTAAATGGTGGATGAAGACGAACTACCTAAAACTGAATGCAGGTAAAACCGAGGTGCTTTTTATTAACAACAAGGCTGATAAGACACCGAACCCTCTGTCTATCCTCCTTCAAAAGAACGATGATCAGCCGACTGAACCATCCACAGAAGCTCGTAATTTAGGAATCTGGTTTGATCAAACCCTCTCAATGTCATCACACGTATCCCGAGTTATACAGTCTTGTTGGAGTCAGCTGGCGAACCTGTGGAGGATTAGGAAGGGACTCTCTGTGGAACTAAAAACTCAGCTTGTTCATGCACTTGTCCATTCCAGGCTTGATTTTGGTAATGCATTGTTAGTAGGACTCTCAAAACGTGATCTACAAAGACTACAAAAGGTGCAGAACAGTGCTACCAGATTCATCTATGGTTCAAAAGGTAGACGTGGTGTTACTGAGATGAGGATGAAACTTCACTTCTTGCCAGTTGAGCAAAGAATCGAGTTCAAAATCTGCCTCTTGGTCTACAAATGTCTTCATGGACTTATGCCTGAGTATCTCTCAGAAATGATTACACGCAGACAACCAAAGACCAGAAAAGTTCGTCTCGATGAGGACCTGACCCTATTGGAAAGACGCCATGACCACAAATATCTTAGTACACAGAAGGCTTTCAGTGTATGTGCTCCTAAGATATGGAACAAGCTGCCCAGGAATCTAAGAGAAGCGACATCTCTCGAAATGTTCAAGACAATGTTGAAGTCTTACCTTTTCGCAATCGCCTATCCTGATTGTAAAAAAGCGCCTGGACCACTGAGGACGAAAACTAGAATTCTAAACCCTTCCTGTCCATAATGGATCCTAAACTGAATCTAAAGACAAGACCCAAAGGCAAGACCCAAAGACAAGGCATCATCCATAATCACCACACTATATTATGTTATCATATTACTATTTTAATCTCAATCAATCAATCAATTTAATAATTTTTTAATCAATTTTCTATGCTTTTTATTTTTTTAACTGTATCATCTCAACCTGACTCATGCACCCAGCCCTACGGGCGTCTTATTTATTTTATAACTCCTTTTTATCTTTACCGCATTTTCCCACCATCACCCCTTTTTATATTTTATTTAGTTCAAACTGTTAGCATGCACATTGTCCCTCACTAAGCCCTTTTTATTTACATCTATATTTTATACCAATCAACTTATTTCATTATCTAATCATCTTTTTACCCTAATTACTTATCTTTAATCAATTTAATCATAGTAAGCATTATTTATGGCTTTACTCTGGCTTTGAGATGGCCGCTATAGACGCGGTGAGAGTCTTAACGATAATCTCGGTGTTCTTTTAGTTATATCTATTAGTTCGAGTAATACGAGTAGTGGACTATCATATTTAACGCATGATAGCGGGATATAAATGTTCGATATTATTATTATTATTATTATTATAGACTGGGTTAGTACTTTCTAAACAAATGATTGTGTTACGTTAACATAGATTAGTAAAGTAAATACCTCTAAAAATCGTAAACGATTGTAACCGTCCACTATTGTTTCAGATACGCAGGTGACGGTTACCAAGGTTACAACGGTTACTCGAACGCCGCTCAGTATGCCTCCCACCCCGCTCCAGTCCAATACCCCTCCCACCACCAATACCCCTCAGCCTACCAAAGACCTGCTCCTCCCCAATACCACCAACCCCAACAAACCTACTACACACAACAAGATCACCAGTACCAAGATATGAGGGGTTACAGGAACCCACCACCCCCCAGGAGAGAAGAAAAACCAGCTCAACAGGGTGATTGGACGTGTACCAGGTGTCTGTTTAACAACTTTGCAAACAGGACGTCCTGCTACAAGTGCAGCATGGAAAAACCTGAGAATGCGCCCATGACACTTGATCTGAAGAAATGGGAGTGCGGGGATTGCTTTGCTATGAACCATGAAAAAAGGATGGACTGTTTCAAGTGCCAGAAAGCTAAACCACAAGATGCTAAAGAGTGTGATAATCTCAAAGATTGGGAATGTAGTAGTTGTAAGACGTATAACAATGCTCGTAGGACCAACTGTATCCGGTGTGATGGAGCGAGGCCGGGAAGGGAGAAGGAGTTGGAAGGCTAACCCAGATTGGAAGTGTGGAGGGTGTGGTATAATGAACTGGAGCTGGAGACCGGTGTGTTATAAATGTGGGGAGAGTGCTGATGGGGGGTCCTTTCCAACTGAGCCACCCGCTGATTGGGAATGTGGGCACGTGCGGGAAAAGTAACTGGGCGAGGAGAGATAAGTGTTACTCGTGCAGGGTACCCAAACAAAATAGTTAATTGAGAGATCTTTTTAGTTGATGATTGAGCGGACAATCAATTTGGTTGAAGAATGAATCAATTGCCTGACTATTCAGTAGCAGTTGTTGTAAGATGTGTTTCAGATGTGAAGTTGTAAGATGATGTTTCAGATGATGTGAAGTTGTTGTTGTCTAGTTTGTACCCTTCTTCGATTTGAGAGAATTGAAAATGGGTGCAAACTGGACAAAGTTGTTGCGTTGTATGCCTATATCATTATTTCTTGTTTTTACAAGTGTGTGTTTTAATCTGCCCCGAGTATTTCCAGTACATCCAAGACCACGATTAATGCCGATATCTGCAGTACAAGCCCCCCAGAACTTTATTAATTGTTGTCAAGAACGGTACGAAACTGGGGGCCCCAGTTTCGACTTTCGTACCATTCTTGACGACAACCAATGACGTTCCCAGAATTCTAACCCAATATTCATTCCTAGCCTCTTCCAGTAACCATGGCAACCACAACTTCACTTTCCAAACCCAAGTCTGAGCTGACGGAGGAGGAGCTGGCTAAGAAAGAAGAGGAGGAATTCAACACTGGACCTCTCTCTGTTCTCACCCAGAGTGTCAAGAATAACACTCAGGTAATGCAGAAATGAGAAACCGTCCTCACGGTGTCCTTTTTGAGGGGAGGGGGGGGGAAGACCATCCTATCCTGTTTTCGGGGGCTTATTATTTTCCTCGCGGTGTCCCATAAAACCGTCCTATTTGCCTTTTGGGGCCTTGTTATTTTCGGGGAGATGGTGCCTAATGCAAGCTGTACCGTGAATCAAGTGAATCTTATTGAATTGCGAGTCTCACAACATGTAGTGATTTGAGATGGAAGTATTTGGTTTTTCTCCAAACAAACAAAAACACACGATCTAACATTGCAAAAAAGGGTAAATTAAACAGGATGCGTCCATCACAAGTCTCTGTCTCAGCCGGCTGGTTCTCTTTGTCTGTTCAGCGATAAAATCTGGGCCTCTCTCTCTGTCTGTAGAAAAGCGCTGTCTAACAGAGCTCTATCTGACAGCGCTTCTCTTAAAGAGTTCCATCACTCCAATAGGGCCACTAAGATGTTGTTGTTGTGGTATCATCTCCCTCGTTCTCATTTCCAGTAACATCATCCTCAGCTGCAGCAGGTGCATCAGCAGCAGCAGCACCACCAGATCCAGAGTTGTTTCCTCCTGAACCTCCCTTGTTTTGCCCGTCATTTCGTCTGGCACGTTTCTTGAGGGGCCTCATGTAACTGAAATAATATAGTGTTAGAAATTGAAATGAACCCCTTCATGATAGAGGGTGAGCGGGTGAGTGAAAGTTTGGGACTACTGTTTAGGAGACTGAGATTTACTTTTTGTGAGAAATAACGAACAGACCAGCTTCCTCTGCATCTCCCAGGGCTGTGGATTCGTGGTCCTCCTCCTGGTGAAATAAAGGGGGTTAATAAGGAGTATCAGATTGGGTTCACACACACTTTTTTAGTATAAAGTCTTAGTTGCAACAACAACCCTGATATAAAGGGGTCCAATGCACCAATTATCGATGTTATAATTAGCAACATTAGTGTAACAATTAGTAGTAAAAATTAGTAGTAACATTCACCTGGATAACAGCGGAGTTGCTGATGGAAAAGAGTAGTCCGATGGCTAGTACAAATAGTAACATGGCGTGTTGATGGTAGTGGTTATAGGGGATGTGTAGTGTTTTGTTGGGGTATACTCTGAGAGAAATGGAATGGTTGCTACTGCTTTTATACCCCATCGAGGAGAGAGAGAGAGAGAGAGGGGGAATAGTGCGTTAGGGGAATTTCTCATGTTGAATCGGACCTTGATGCTAAAAAATAACAACTGAAAGAGTGAATGGAGATAGAGAGAAGGCGAATAGGAAAGAGAGAGTAAGAGAGAGTAAGAGAGAACAAGAGAGGGAGGGAGAGAGAGAGAGGGAGGGAGAGAAATATTCCATTAACATCACTACTACGGTTCAACAAGTTTTATGGTGTATAGTACGCTTTTAGCGTTTAATCGTTAACCACTCAATGCCAGCTTAGTGAACGGGAGGGAGAGAAAAATAAATGGAGAGATAGAGAGAAAGATAGCTGGGGAGAGAGCATGTTATTTAGCCTAATCACGTGATTTGGTCTCACAGTGAAACTCTCACTGGATCTAAGAGTCTTTACTCTTTACTGTACCACCAATTCTTCCGAACCCTCACAGAGTAGTTTGAGCTTTACAATACTGAACAGTGAACCTCTATACCTGTTATATACCTGTTATACCTCTTCTCCAATTCCTTACTGAACCTGTACAGTGTGTTTGAACCTCCAACTCTTTTCGACAGGTGTTGATCAACTGCAGAAACAACAGGAAGCTCCTGTGTCGAGTGAAGGCATTTGACAGACATTGCAACATGCTGCTGGAAAATGTCAAGGAATTGTGGACAGAGACCCCTAAAACTGGGAAGGGAAAGAAGAAGGCCAAGCCTGTAAACAGGTATTAGATTCTTTAATTGACTATATCGAGGGAAATTATCCTCCCTGTAAATCGGCATTCTGGTTAATCGGGGGCCGTTAAGTCGGGGTCTGACTGTATATGTTTCAAACAGTTTGAAAAATAACCCCCCCCCCCGCCCCAACCCCCCAATACTTTTTCTAAAAAAAACTTATTTTTCAGGGACCGTTATATTCCCAAGCTGTTCCTGCGAGGTGACAGCGTTATCTTGGTACTGAGGAATCCCCGACTGGGCGGAAAGTAGAGTGTGGACAGAATAGACTGTTTTATTTTGTTTTATTATGTCATAATATATCTCTCGAAGGTAGCTGCATACCCTTCAGCCTTCTTAAAATCAGACTGTTTTCATTTTGTCCCTTTGTCACAATTTCCCATCATTGCGGTACTGTCGGTTTCATTGATGAATGGACTTCTCTCATAAATCACAAGTTGTAATTCACAGTTCACACCCCTGCTACATTCTGCAGAGTTGCCCCCATTCTGTCCCGTGTGTCAACCATTATCTAAACTCTATCCAGCCACAGTTTATGATATGTTTGGTGAGAAGGCGGTAGCATTAGTTAAAGAGGAGCACAGGACACCCTCTGAACAACTCCAACCCCTCAATGAGGATCTCATTAGACAGGTTTGTTATGTTCCAACCATCATTTACATTTGGGGCGCCTCGGTAAAAGTATTTGATTTAGGCCTAGAGTTCTATTTTTATTCTTGAGTCGCCTGACACTGTGATTTTTAGTTGGTTACGAAGTTACCCCTTGTCAGCGTGCGCGAAGGTCGGGGGATAATTCGTAACCAAGAGTTTTAGATTAAAAAGAAAGTGTGAACAATTCAAGTTTATTCCAGGTGCTAGCAGAGATGGGTGCACTATGTGAGGCAAACAAGACTGATATTGATATCATGAGAACTGATGAGGGGGAGCATGAGAAAATGTTGCCAAGGTGAGAAAAATTTAGTTTAATTAAAGTGAGAGTGGACCGAATCAGAATTGGACAATTTTGTTGTAGGTAGTAGAGATTAGCTTTCTGAGCATTTTGAGTTTTTGTCGCTCAAAATCGACCCACCCATCACTGAGGTATTTTTGTTATGTTGGGAGAACTCCTGTTTAATCAGTATGTATAAAACAGAATAGAAACAATCGTGGTGTTTTACTAACACATTCTGAATATAAGCAGTGAGGTTGACATGTCCATGCACAGAAGCAGGGCAATGCAAGCCAGCATATTAAAAATTTAAAGAATGTGTTAGTAAAACACACGGATTTTTTCTATCCTGTTTGATAAATATTGATCCAGCAGAAATTCTCCCAACATAACAAAAATATCTCAGTGATGGGTGGGTCGATTTTGAGCGGCAAAAACGCAAAATGCTCAGAAAGCTAATCTCTACTACCTACAACAAACTTGTCCAATTCTGATCCGGTCCACTCTCACTTTAAATATTTAATTAACTATTTATTTAATTAAAACTAAACCCGATATATTCTGGTCCCAAGATTTCTTTTTTTCTATTAACCACCCCACCTCAGTTTCCTACTGCGACACTCAGCTCTGGAACACAACAGAAGGTGCACGTTAGCCTACCTGAAGGCAAGACTGGATAGAATTATTAGGTTTAGATGGGACCACGGGGCTGTACTACCTGAGGAGATACAAGTCAACCTACAGGAACATGAGGTGAGAGGAGGGGATCAATATAATGTACCACAGTAGATAGCTGGAAAACTTATCAATGCCACCATTTCGATCAAAATGAATAAATCCGTTTGGAAGGGGGCTGTGTTTTGTGGGGATAGGCCAGCTGTGAAACTACATAACAATCTCTGATTTCAGAGGCTGTAACAATATGTTATCTGATTTCAGAAGCAATGGTTCAGCAAGTACAACAAGAACTTGGCGAACTATATGACGTCTCTACATGGCTTAGATCTAACTCAAAATACTGTCCCACCCAAATCACTTAAAATACAGGTCAGTGGTGTAACAGAGACAACGTTCTTTTGGCCTGTGAAATCGTGTAAATGTGTAATGTGTAAATTCCTTGGAATATTCCATCTTTGCAGTGCCTGCTGCAGTGCTGCTGCAGTAGTGGAAATTCCTTGGAATATTCCATCTCTGCAGTGCCTGCTGCAGTGCTGCTGCAGCAGTGGAAATTCCTTGGAATATTCCATCTTTGCAGTGCCTGCTGCAGTGCTGCTGCAGTAGTGGAAATCGTGTAAATGTTTGGCCGAACCTAGAACTCACTAGAGTCTAGACGCCGGTTGAATGGTCCCAGTTTCAGAGATTTAGAGAAACAGTATAACAGTATAACACATATCCCGCATCAGTTCCTTCACACAGTGTCCCCCTCCCAGGTGCGATGTCTACAAGAATATGGGGAGTTAGAAACAGAATCTGGGGAGATTGTGATGCTGACAATGAACTCTGAACACTACCTACCATTGTCAGAGTGTGAACCACTAATAAGACAGGGTGTTCTCCAGCATATGGGCAGTTGAGGGAGGTAATTGGAATCTTGGAGAGGATCAAAACCAAATAATAATGCCTGAAGTATCTGGGTCTGAAAACGGAGATCTTCTGAATCTGTGACACAGTGTGCCAATGTCTCCCGCCACATTGTTTAGTGCGCGGAGGACGCGCAGACCTCAGTATGTTGAAAGTACACCGTGTCAGCAATTCAAACCATTCTTTGCCCGACCCTCTTTTGGTAGAAACACCCCTCGTGCTGGAAAGGATTCACGCTCCCCCTCGTTATTATGCAAATTATCTTCTTGTTCGTAGCACGGACACTGTCATGCGACTCAATGATGTTCAGGGTAACTTTCAACATTTGGACAGAGACTCTGAGCTTATTGGTTTTTAAAGAGTATTAATATTTATTACTTCACACAATACAATTACATTCCAAAATGTACAACTGAATTTCCTAGAGAAAGTGTTTCTCCCTTTTCCTAGTGTCTGTGTCCGAAAATCTTCTCTTTCGCCTTTTTATACCATCTCTCCTGAAACGAAACGGGTGTTATCACATAATGTATTTACACTTTACAGCTAGGACAGATGTCAAAAGGAATGGTTTTCTATTCAAAAGGAAAAGAAGAATGAAGTGAGAATAAAAATGGGCTGAGATGATCAGATTGCACTGTCATGGCCTGACATGGATTTCTTAGGTGAGTATTCAACAATGTTCCTTTAAACGTCTTTTCAAAGTTCGATAACTGTTGTTGAATCGCTTTCAGTTGGTTAAGTCGAATGGAGAACTTGAGTGAAACCACCACGGACAGGGATTGAGAAAGTTCTACTGACCATCAAAATATCAAGGTAAAATCCACTTACCCCCCCCCCCCCCCATTATCCTTCTCAATTATCTTAAAGTTGTCACCTCCACCTCCAAATAACTCCCTCCAATTACCTTTCGTTTGTTGGGGCTGTCTTCATCATCACTAACATCGTCGACATCAGCAATTCTCTGATTGGGTACTGCGTAATAGGTGCTCCCTCCCCCACTTCCCTTACTCTGTGGGGTGATGTGGGGTTAGGGGGTTAGATAGATGTGTATATAGAGGCCGAGGGGATATATGGGGTTAGCTAGTTACTCTGAATGGATATATTATGTCGTGTTAGAGGGGATACATGTGGTTAGAGAGAGGATATTATCACGCATATAACCATTATAGTCAGCGCCCAGGATCATCAAAGTGGTTAAATAATTAAACGTTTATCCGGATTTACACAACTCGCATCCATAACTCGCTGCGATTCTCACTCCACCTCTCACCCTTCTCACTCTGTCTATAGTAATGTGTGTAATTACATAATTACAGACACACACATTCTTCGAGGCAATCTCTCTCTCACATTATTCTCTGTACATCTAGTCTCTCACTCAAACCAATCACTGAAATATCCAGGGGATTAACGATAATGGGTGCATGCAGAGAAGGCGAAAAATCCTACGTAAACCACCACACCCGGCGCAAGGGGGACGGGAACTGACCGGGAGTAGGTCACTGGGTATCAACGAGGGGGCTTCAGGAGGAACCACAGCAACCCAACCCTATCAACTTTACCTTGCCTAGCTCGACCCCCTTTAGGAGGGTCAGAACATAACAAACTCTACCTTGCCTAGCTCGACCCCCTTTAGGAGGGTCAGAACATAACAAACGAGTTCTGATTGGTTGTTTACTTGTTTCGGTCGGTTCCTGGTTAGAACATAACAAACTTTACCTTGGGTAATGGTGGTGCAACAACACTCAAACACATCCTACCTGGGGTAATGGTGGTGCAACACTCAAACACATCCTACCTGGGGTAATGGTGGTGCAACACTCAAACACATCCTACCTGTGGTAATGGTGGTGCAACACTCAAACACATCCTACCTGTGGTAATGGTGGTGCAACAACTGTGGGACACATTCTTGAGGAGCAGGGCGTCTCTTTTTCTCTGGCCTCCGCTTTGAGTCGCAAATCTCTGAGTTTGTCCCGGGATTCGTTGGATGGCAATTGCTCTTTCTTGGCAACAATCACTGAACAGGAAATAGTAAAATTGTTAGACTTTGTTAGGACTTGATTTGACCAAACTATTTCTCTCTCTCTCTCTCTCTTTCTCCCCCTCTTGGGCACGTCGCGCCCCTCATGTTCGCGCGCCCCTCATGTTCGCGCGCCCGTAGGGCGATCCCCCCCACGGGGCTTGCCCGTTACGTGGGCAACTCCCTCTCTCTCTCTCTCTCTCTCTCTCTCTCTCTCTCTCTCTCTCTCTCTCTCTCTCTCTCTCTCTCTCTCTCTCTCTCTCTCTCTCTCTCCCTACCTGATCCACTCATGTTGGTCTGAGGTGTGTACATATTTGAAATTATTGAGTCAGCGTCCTCTCCTTCTGTGTACTCTTTCCATCGATCTAACAACGTCCCCTGGGACACGGAGTATCAGTGTGCTCCTTTTTCTAGGTTGTCTTGTCAGGCCAATGCTCTGACAGAAAATGTCCCACCATTGATCATCAGAAAATACATGCACAGCGAAGATTGATGTTGATGCCTTTCTAATGATGTTCAAGCAGATTTTAATGCCTATTTGCTGTTTTCAATGCAAGTACATACTGGGTACGATGTCCCTCACCCTCCCTCCCGGGAAAGGAGAGATTCGCCCTATTCAGAAATGAAACATCGCACGTGACAATCTATGAAAGAACAGTGCATGAGACAGAGACAGAGAGGGGGACCTCGTACCCAAGTGTAGATATTGTCTGAATGATAGTGAAAAAGTAAGCAACGCACACAACAGCCAGCAAAAGAAATCTTGTCGATCTAATTAAATGAATTCACTTTGTTTTTCCCCCGAAATCGCGTGGTGTGAGAGAAGTTGAAAAGTCCAGATCTGCATGAACCACTGCCAGTGGTGCTCCGTCATATTGGCCACGTGAACAGTGTGGTTCAAATGGCGTCCAAAACACGCGAAAAATCATACATTGTTAGTTTTGGACTCTGGGAACGACGCATGGGGGCGCTGTGCAGATGCGTGTGGCCAATTTGACGGAGCACCTCTACTACTACTGCAGTAGCTGAGTAGTAGTGGTTCAACACGCACTCTTTGTTCTCAGTGGTGCTCCGTCATATATCAGCTGTCCAGGAGGTCAGTATGACAGAGCACCACTGTATCTCTCAGCAGCTGAGTAGTAGTGGTTCAACACACTGTATCTCTCTCCCACCAGTACCTTTCGTTGAAGTACCTTATGTTCGTTACACTCCCCCGCTGCTGTTGTTCCACCTCCTGATGACGTCATAATTCCATTTACACAATAGATAACTCTATCTACTATATAGTATTATAGTTTACACAATGTATTGAGCTTCAAAGACAAAACCGGTGAAAAACGGCTCCAGAGAGGGAGGTTTGGAAAACAATAAAAATCAAAAAGAAATCGCAAAACCGATCAAAAAGAAATCGACCGTATGTCGGAGCAAGTATAATCGGGCATGTAAGCTAGAGATATCTAGAGCTAGACAGCGAGAGGGAGGGAGAAAGATACCCAAATAAAAGGCGAGAGGGAGGGAGAAAGATACCCAAATAAAAGGCGAGAGAGGGTTGTGAACCGTTCGATAATATCTATGTCAAGAGAGAAATTAGGTCACGTGACCTCTATCACGTGTTTTTATTCAGTGTTGCCAGCACAGGAACCCCTCGCGTGTGAGAGATAGGAATTACCTCTTTTACTGAAAGAGATAGTGAGTGGAAATGGTGGTGAGAAAGAAGAGAGAGAAGAGGAGAGAGAGAGAGAGAGTCAGAGAGAGAGAGAAAGAGAGAAGGGCGTGGGTCACAAGAGTAATTAACGGCCTATCACGTGGTAAGTGATTAAAGCTCATTATTCCTAATTTATCTCAGATCTACTGCAGAGGTCTGAGCCGAGAGAGTGAGATAGTGAGAGAGAGAGGAGAGAAGATCACACTCGGTGTGTGAGTGTGTTGGTATGTCTGAACAACCGACTGAACAGGACTCCCTCTCTCTCTCTCTCTCTCTCTCTCTCTCTCTCTCTCTCTCTCTCTCTCTCTCTCTCTCTCTCTTTCTCTCTTTCTCTCTCTCTCTCTCTCTCTCTCTCTCTCTCTCTATCTATCTCTCTCTCTCTCTCTCTCATCCTTTCGCTCTCTCTGATTGCACATCCTCCCGTCTCACTTCAGCTTCCCAATTTAATTGTGATTGCTTTGTCTGTTCGTCTATCTCTCGCAATTTGTCTACCTGTCTGTTCGTCTGTCTCTCGCAATTTGTCTAACTGTCTGTTCGTCTGTCTCTCTCACTTTGTCTGTCTGTCTGTTCGTCTGTCTGTCTGTTCGTCTGTCTCCCCCCCACCCCCCCCCCCCCGTCTGGTATATAACTCCATTTCAGACCTCTCAAACTTATTCTTTCAGGTAACACGAAATGTAGAGCAACTCTCGTGACGAACATGGAGGGTATGCAGTTCTGCTGGCTGAGAAACAAGAGGATCGGAGCTGTGCTGGTTGTTACGAAAAACATTATGATCGGAGCTCTGCTGGTTGTTACGAAAAACATTATGAACGGAGCTCTGCTGGTTGTTACGAAAAACATTATGAACGGAGCTCTCATCACTAGACTGTACCGAAATGCAGCGAACTCTATTTTTCTTTGATCGTCTGCTGAATAGTAGAAGTAGAAGGAGAGTTAAATGATGTGAAGAACTCTCTTAGTGTGCTTAGCTTGTAACAGTAGTAATTATAGAGGAACACAAATACCTATTACAGAATGACCACACAAAGCCTTCGTCTAAAGGCCGGGGATTGACAGAGCGAGTACTGAGTAGTCAAGAGATGTCACAATTGCATTGGGCCAACTAGAACTAGAAAGTCGTTCTGAGCATATAATAGTTATACTGGGTGTCGGGTGAAAATGTTACGTTGATCTGTTTAGTTTTCAAGTTTCTAATAAACTTCCGTTTCAACAAAACGATCCTATAATTTGTCTAAATAACTGATGATTAGAAATGAATACAACTCAAGCTCATGCATGGCGAACTAATTTCAACCGACGGGATAACGCGGTCTTCTTTCTCTTGCTCTCTGTCACTCTCTCTCTCTCTCCCACTCTCTCTCTCTCTCTCTCTCTCTCTCTCTCTCTCTCTCTCTCTCTCTCTCTCTCTCTCTCTCTCTCTCTCTCTCTATCTCTCTCTCTCTCTCTCAGACGAGTAAGAGTTGTAATCATGATAATCTATTCGCTAATGTTTCAGAATGCTCCCATTCTTGAAGAATCTTTCCGAAGACATCGCGTCGAATGAAAAGTCGCTCTCTCATCCCAGTCGATCACTTATCTTAAACCATGCTGTCGTTGTAGTTTCAATAACAACTGTGTACTTTTCATCTTTGCGCGCCATTTTTCTTCCGCGCGTTAGATCTTTTCCCTTGATTTGCCACTCAGTTACACTTGTCCCACAACACACTAGCTTTGGGAAAAGGAAGAAAAATGACCCTTCACAATGTAACATAAGAATATTTCTCCCACATAAACTATTTATAATACAAATCAGTTTTATCATCAGGAGCCGTGAACATAATTGCGAGCCCAGCATTATTGTCAGTTTCCGGTTTCCCATTTCAGTACTACTTATCCACTTTCCAGATTCCAATGGTTCCATCCGCTGACCTAGAGCCGGTCACGACCACCTTATCTCCATTTTCCTTTGTCAAAGCAACAATGCACGGTATCAAATCCGAGTGTGCTTGATCAATAGCTACTGTCCACTTTTTGGTAACCAAATCATAAACATGAAGTGCACACGAACGAGAACTTAGTATTAGCCTGCCACACTTTTCAATTGACGGTGGGTTAATTTCCATCAGCATCATCCCATCATATGCATATGCATCATATGTAGGTGGTGCGATGGTATAAAAGCTTATTCCGGGTGTAGGTGGCTCAATTGTCTCTAGTACACCCCAATGCTTGATGTAAAGAATCGTTCCTGACCGAGTAACTCCGAAAACTGCATCATTAATGTTTCCATTGTGCGAATATGAGATTGGACGCATTGAAGTAAGGGTCGGTAACTGTTCATTTTCATACCATGTAATGAAACCAGGATACTCCTCAGGAAAAATCGGATCGTCCGGATAAGCAGTATCAAACAAGGGAGCCCATTGTAAAATCTTCCCCTGAATAGATATGCCAACCTTCCAATCGTCCCAACGAGCCACGCATGACACTGGCTCACCCACATTTGCAGATTTGCATTCTTCCTCAACCGAGTTATACGAAGACCACAAAAGAACCTCACCTCCATCAGACACAATAGCAGGATTAGTTAATATTGCAGACATCCCAATTATTCTTTGGCCTTTCATTTTGTTCAATGGAAACGTTTTGTAGCTGTAGTTGCCAAACTTTCGTCTTCCTCCTCCACTTTCAATTTCATATAAGCTACAAGCTTGTCGGAATTGCAGTGTTACGTATAAATTTCCTATGGTACAGCACGCACCAAACAACTCCCATTCCTTTGGGTTTGTTGAAGTCGTCATGAGCTTCAGAGTCCCAATAACTGTGTTATCCTCAACCGAAACTTTATAAATAGTACAACTCCTAGTCCCCACATACACATTCCCTCTCGCCCCTGCTACCACAAACACAACAGTCTCTTGTTGATCAGGATCAGGTCTGAATTTGGCCAGAACATGTTCTGTGGAGGATGGTGGTTGAACAGGCGACTTCCTAAACGCCAGGACCTCAGCATGCCGGACCGCCTGTCTGTAGAAAGAAGATCTCCCAGAGGTTGAATCGACCTCAACTATCTCACCCTGTTTGGCTTCATAAGCTACTAGGGCTTCATATAGAAGGATATTACCGACCACTTCTTGAATGATGCTCTGGTTTTTGGTTAGGGTGTACCTACTCAACCCGCATATTACCTCCTCCAGTATAATAACCCAGTGTGTGGCATGTCGGATGTTTACTGCTTCTTTCTGGTCCCCGTTACGAAGTTTGAATTGTAGACTTGTGGCCGTTTTAAGTTTGAAGTTACTCACCTCTGATAGGGAGATGGAGTCCACGATTTGACCGGTAATCCGGTGTATAAAATACAATCGGAACACCGTGCAAACAAGAGTTATGGAGTTCAGTTGGGTGGAATCAGCCGGTTGGGAGATTTTCACAAAACATTCCAACATGTTTGGTTTGTGATGCAAATTAAATGGTAGATTCCGCACCAGACTGTCCTTTAGTCCACCCCACAGGGACAGAAAGGACGTCCAATCCTCTCCACTAACTTCACCTCGAGAATCCTTGAGAAGATCAAACACTTTCTCCCCCGCTGTGTGGTCTCTTGTCACCCCCATTTCTTTCAGAACCTCAGAGATTGTCAGCCTGTTCCACGTTTTGTTCAACTCTATATTCGGCATGACAGGTTGGGCAGTAGAAATGGAGTTGAAGAGGGGTGCCCAGACGGGCTGGCCAGCAAACGGCTGATCCCTAATCATGCCTAACAGATCGGGGTGTTTTCTAAGACGTTCCATCAGTGCAAATACCGAGGGTCCGGGGAAGAATGCTGCTCCTGCTACCTCAAAGATCTTGTTGAGGGTGGTAAATGCTGACAATACCAACCCATCTTTTAACAGGAGTTGTGACTTGATGTACAGAAGGGATGACAGTGTTGCAGGGTTGTGTTGATGTTCTGTTACTAAACAATCAACCGACAGCAGGTTGGGTGAAACAGTTATTGGTGTTCTTTCTAGTCGGGACCTGATAAAACTGTCTGGGCATGCTCGAACCTGTTCCATCGTTGTGGTTTTCTTCAAGAGTGGTGTTTTGAGCGAATGGGTCAGGGAGGATACCATGATGTTTCCACTCAGTTGGTCGTTAGAAGAGGTGGGACAGGACATTAATTCAGGGAAGATTTGATCTCCAATTAACTCGATCAGAATCTTCTGAAAGAAAACTAGAATTTTCAGCTCCGTTCGACGCTTGAACTCTGCCTTTTCACGTTCATAATCTGCCTGACTTGTAAAGCACTGCCCAATAATACTTATCTCAAAGTCAAGGCTAGATCTCGGAATACACTGTTCAAATTGTGTAACTTTATACTCCAGTGTCCTTATCAAACCGTCCGCAGTACACCCCAAATTAACCTCCCCCTCATCAATGTTCACAACCACGATATCACCCCTAGCAGGCATCTCTTCTAGAATCCCGCTTTCAGCTCCTAAAATGTACTGGCCAACTGGGGCCTCCAGAATCAGGTACAGGGCTTCTGGGAGGGTGGGGAGATAGGTAACTTGCCAATCAAGGGGCTTGATATATGACAGGAAAGTCTCGATCATTAGGACTCTCAGTGGGTTGTTATCACTTACAAACACTATTTGTTGTTCGGAGATGATACTGGCAACAATTTGAAGGATCTGTAGGTGTGTGAAGTAGTAGAAGGGAAGTGTTAGGGGTAGGTCTCCTGTCCCGGGTAGAAGAGGCGGGGTGAGAGTTAAGGAGAATTTTGGTATGGGAATCACAATGTTATCCCCGGCAGGTATCACAATGTTTGACAGTGTTTTCAACATGTCCTGTACCTCGAAATCCCAACTACCTTCATCAGTTAGGTTGTGTGAAAGCACTTGGAGTAGGTCCGTCATCAATCGAAATCTACGGTAGGCAGAGAAAAGATGGAAATTACATCCGCCGATCTGAAGTATAAACACATAAACCCGTGACCCATCTTCTGACGTTAGAACACCGTATCCCACAGTGGGGCTCCCACCAGGTTCTATATGTTTCTTCTCCCCGACCAGACAAATCTTCTCAACATCCTCTACCATGCTCCATGTTAGAGGAGGTGAAATTAGTGAGTTGTCAATGGTAGGATGTTTGATGATGGTAGAGGCTGAGACTAGGGACCGGGTGCCTTCTGATCTGGTGACAAGGCACGTTTCACAGAGTGTTGGGAGGGCAACATGCTGGCTATCATCAGTCATATCCTGGAACAGAAACGAGTTTAGGGTGCGTTAGACGATCAATTCAAAATGGTGGTCTATCTAGTACTTTTACGTTGATTATTCATTATTTAATGATGTTCTAACTGATGATAATAGATACGACTACTAATTTCTCATTAATTAGGGGATAATTATCCCTTCAGTAAATCGATAACAGGCAAATAGTCGCAGTCCTGTCGACATCTACACTTCAAAACTCCGAATTTTCGGTTTAAAGTGAGAGTGGACCGGATCAGAATTGATCTCAGACAAAAAATTGAGCACCATTTCAAAAATCACCGCTTGGGCTGATACACCTTGGTATCCTCTACAAATCCCCAAAATTTCAGCCTTCTAGCCCTAAAATTAAATTTTAGGAACCTTAAAAACCGCGATTTAGGGTCCTCTTTTTTCCAACTTTGAGCCTCAAAGTTTGAGTTTGGTCGCGCACGGTGTCTATGTCACCAACTGTCGTTTTAGTTTCAATAACAACCGTGTCCTGTCCTTTCCATATTTGCGCACCGTTTTTCTTCCGCACGTTAGATCTTTTCCCTTGATTTGCCACTCAGTTACACTTGTCCCACGACATACAAACACACTAGCATTGGGGAAAGGTAGAGAAATAACCCTAATCCACAATGTGACATAATAATATTTCTCTTAGAGTGGTCATCTGACATAATCCAACGTGGGATTCAACGTGGAATTCGACGTGGAATTCGACGAGGAATTCTACCAGATCAGAGAGACGCGCCGCACTGGGGGGAGACACACTGAGGTTGGTCGCGTGCGTTCAACTCTCAACCTCGCGACACACACTGAAGTTCGAAGTTCGAAGTTTCGCGGAAAAGTTCGAAGTTTCGCGAAAACCCATTTTCGGCTGAGAAATCATTTGTAAGATGCTAGTTTATTTACTGTTACATCTCTCAAGGTGTCCTCTATCAATACCGGGTCAATTTCACCGTTTTTAAAATTTTGGGTGAATTGGAACAACTGTGAGGCGGGAGACACACTGAAGTTGGGCGCGCTCGTTCAAATCTCAACCTTGCGACACACACTGAAGTTCAAAGTTCGAAGTTTCGCGAAAACCCATTTTCGGCTGAGAAATCATTTGTAAGAGGCTAACTTATTTACTGGTACATCTCTCGAGGTGTCCTTTATCCATACTGAGTCAATTTCACCGTTTTTGAAATCCGGTCATAGTGGTCCTAATTCACCAAAAATTATAAAAACGGTGAAATTGACCCGGTATTGAAAAAGGACACCTCGAGAGATGTACCAGTAAATAAACTAGCATCTTACAAATGATTTCTCAGCTGAAAATTGGGTTTCGCGAAACTTTGAACTTTTCCGCGAAACTTCGAACTTCGAACTTCAGTGTGTGTCGCGAGGTAGAGAGTTGAGCGCACGCGACCAACCTCAGTGTGTCTCCCCCCTGACCGGATTAGCCAAAAATTTAAAAACGGTGAAATTGACTCAGTAAGGATAAAGGACACCTCGAGAGATGTACCAGTAAACAAGTTGCAAAAGATTTCTCAGCCGAAAATGGGTTTTCGCGAAACTTCGAACTTCGAACTTCAGTGTGTGTCGCGATGTTGAGATTTGAACGAGCACGCTCAACTTCAGTGTGTCTCCCCCCACTAAGCAAATACTGTCACGCTTCAATTATTTTCTCTAGTTTCAAACTTTTCAACACTACTTTAAACAAATTAATTTGAGGTTCCGTTCAACTACTCCTCGTTAATCTTCTGAGAGCTCTGCTCAATCCATCTCTTTTCTAAAGACAAGACAAGTCTGGTGTTCCTGTCTCCCTCTACATTGAGCAAGCCTTAGGAGACCTCGTTGAGTCAAATCCGGGAAGCCAAATCTTGGTGGAGCGGTCCCTCGCGTCACTGTTACAGGATAGAATGTCGGGTGTGGCACCCCAGTATGGAAATGGAATGACACGAACGAAGAAAGATTATGAAGGTGAGTTACTTGGCACGAGTTTCTCTGACAGATGTAAAGGCAGTACAGTGGTGAAGTGCCTGGAAGAGGGAAGAATGACCCCGCCGGATGGACCTACCAGAGAACACCTATGGAGAATGATTGTTATGTGCTACAACATGCTTCCTGACACATCTCGGTGTGCAACCCTATCTTCTGAGTCTGGAGTTTCGTTCTCGTGTGATGACCTGAAGGACAGTTTCTCGAAACTGAAGCAAGACCTGATTGATAGCCTCCCTGGACTTGTAGCCCCAAAAGTGAGTGAAATATTGAAAGTTAGCCAAGAGGAGAATGGAAGTGGTACCAGTCGAAGTATTGATCACCTGGCTAAGAAACCATCACCACCAACCCCTGTCAAACGGTATGTAAATATCAAAGACACAAGTGATGAAGGAGTGACCCCTATGTGTGAGGAGAAATGGACCACTGTGGTGAGATCGAAAGTGGAGAAGGCGTTGAAGAACATTCCTGTTCTTGATACTTCCGTGAATAGGAAGCACACTCAATTGTTCTTTGAGACTGATGATGATCTGAAGGAGGCAGAGAAGGCTCTATCACCTTTTCTGGATGTCACTCCGGTAGTTGAGAAACAGAAGAAGAGAGACCCTCGACTGATGATTTCTGATCTTGATCAGGATCTATTGAACAAGGATGCGCTGATGGATGCCATCCTTAGTGATAAAAATGAGGGAATTAAGAGGCTACATCAGGCGGGGCAGGCGATCAATGTTGTACACGTCAATATCCCAGGGAAGTATGCAGTGATCAAGGTTGCACCCGAAATTCGGACAACGATTGCCAACAACCGAGACAGGATTTTCCTGAAACTACGACAGCATATTGTGAAGGACAGATTCTATGTGACACAATGCTTCCATTGTCAGCGATATGGACATGTTGCAGGATCCGTTTACTGTCCTAACAAAGATAAGAGTCCCACCTGTGCATTCTGTTCAGGGGACCATGACACCAGACAGTGTAATGCGAAGAAGGACAATGATCTTGGTAGAATGAAGTGTGTCAACTGTGATGTTGGAGGTAGCAAAGAGGATAAGAGATATGCGAAATCTCACCCAGCATCAAGCAACTTGTGTCCGCATTATGTGAATGCTAGAGGACGACTCATGGAGAACACAAGTGGAGTCACAAAGGAGCGAAAAAACTCCTATCTGACGAGGGCGTGGGAAGATCTGAAAGTAAAGAGACGTGGAGGATCGGTACATTAAATGTACACTCCATTCAGAATAAAACGTCTGGGGTCATTACACATCTTGAGGATAAGAAATGTGATATCTAACTATATCTAATGCAAATTTGCATGGAAATGTAACACCCTATCGTCAATGTGACGACGTGATCCGTCAGTGTGACGACGTGATCCGTCAGTGTGACGATGTGATCCGTCAGTGTGACGACGTGATTCGTAGGTATCACGTATCACACGTGTTGAGAACTGCTTGCGACTTGAGGGGTCACATCACATGTATAAAAGGGAGAGAAAGAGAAAAAAAGAGAGGGATCACATCACATAGCAGACAGGCAGAGAGAAAAACATAGAAACAGACCCCTCGATTTGCGATCGGTACGATCGCCCCAGTTTTGCTAGTATGTCTAATTCAGGAAACATACCTAAAGAATACGGATACAGCTAAACTTCAGGAGATACGAGATTATGGCTGGAATATCTTTTCATCACCAAGAGCGGAGAGAGCGGGAGGAGGAATTGGTATTCTCTACCGGGATGGAGTGAAGGTCAGGCTGTCACCTGTTCGAAATTTTCTGTCTTTTCAGATACAGGAGGTTTTAATTGGGGACGGTGCCGATCTCACTCGGTTATGTAACATTTACAGACCCCCCTATACGGGTAAAGCTCGGTTTACTGAGGCGAAGTTCCTGGATGAATTCGCGGATTATCTCTCTGAACTGGTGTCAAAAACAGGTCTTCCTCTGATCATGGGTGATTTTAATTTCCAGTGGCAGGATGGGAAAAATTTCTACACCAGAAAGCTAGCTGAACTCCTGGACTCTCTGGAATTTTCTCAGCTTGTTCCTAGGCAGCCTACCCACAATCGTGGAGGTACACTTGATCTAGTGGTTTGCCCGAAGGAAGTGGAGGAAAAAGTCAAATCCTTGGAGATTTACCCTGATGGGACTGAATCCGATCATTTCCTAGTCTTGAGTGAGGTTTCCCTGGAAACCAAGCATGGCGACATGCAGGACCGAAATCGTGTCAATACCTACAGAGACTTCAAATCAGTGGACCCAGTTTTGTTTACTAAAGCCGTTAGAGGACTGAATCTTGAGGATCGTATGCTGGAGGACTCCCCTGAAGAGAACTTTGAGATCTATGAGCGAGAACTAGAGGAATTAGTGGATACTACTGTCCCATTGAGGAGGAGAAAGAAAGTTAAGAAGCTTCGCCCGTGGAGAGACAATGAGGAGGTCAGACAGGCACTTAGACTCCGTCGGTGTGCTGAGAGGGCGTGGGAGGGTAATAAAACCCCCATCACGAAGAAGCAGTACAATGCTATGAAGAAGATGTTTGGAAAAGTTGACAAGGAAGCGAGGATTAACTACGTCAAAGCAGATCTCGAAGAATCTAAAGGGGACTCCAATGGCCTACAGAGGAAACTCAACCGACTGCTGGGAAAAAGTGAGGTAGTACTACCTGAAACAGGATGTGATCGTAAACTTGCTGAGGATTTTGCGGACTTCTTTACTGGTAAAGTTGAGAAAATCAGAAATTCTGTTACTGCGGAGGAGCATGCTTATGAGGATGTGGAATCTCTTGAGGACTCGGTTAGGAATTGTACGTTCGAGGAATTCAGGGAAGTCTCTTGTGAGGAGATTAAGAGGATAGTGAAGGATATGGCGGATAAGACGTGTGATCTGGATCTGATACCAACGTGGATGATTAAAGAGTGTATCGAAGTTTTTGCTCCTCTGTTTACAAGAGTTATTAACTCCTCTCTTCGCAAAGCTGTTGTTCCAGAGACGTTTCAGCAAGCCTTTGTTTTTCCCACCATTAAGAACCCTAATGGGGATAGGGACAGCCTATCTAACTATCGCCCGGTATCGAACCTACCATTTATCTCAAAAGTTCTTGAGAAGGTGGTACTTGACCAGCTCAACGAGTTCCTTCAGGAGAATGACTTACTGAACCCTCACCAGTCGGGGTACAGGGTAGGCCATAGTTGCGAGACTCTACTTATGGGAATGTTTGATGACCTTTTACAGGAAATGGACAAGGGTAATGTTGTTGCCCTTCTTCTTTTGGATATGTCGGCTGCCTTTGACACTGTGGATCATTCTAAGCTTGTGGACGTTCTGAGTAGGAGGTTTGGAGTAAGAGGAGCAGCCCTTCAGTGGTTTATCAGTTATCTTGGATCGAGGAACTTCAGAGTGAACGTGCGAGGAGAACTATCAAGGATGATTTATTTGATATGTGGGGTACCCCAAGGATCCCTCCTTGGTCCAGTCTTGTTTCTTCTCTATGTGGAGGAACTTCAGGATCTGGTGCGTGCATATGGGCTTAAAATTAAGCTATATGCAGATGACTCACAGATTTATGTGAGTCTGGTTCCCTGTGATGAAGACCAATGGAAAGGAACGAAGAGGAATGTTGAGGAATGTCTTGATCGCCTCAAGGCATGGATGGTCAAGCACTGGTTGAAATGCAATGAGTCGAAGACGGAACTTCTTATCCTGGGTAAAAGTAGTGCTATCGATAAGCTTACTTTTGAACCGTCGGTTAGGTTTGGGGATGTGGATATCGGTCCTATTGACTTCAAGGGTACTTCGGGCAAGACTCTGGGTATTTACATGGATGAAAACTTGACTTTGGAGCGTCAGGTGAACAGTGTGAGAAAACATTGTGGAATGCTGTTGAAGAATTTATGGCAGGTCAATCGTTGTCTGGACTTCTCCACCAAAGTTCTCTTGGTGAAGCAGCTTGTTATCTCCCGTCTGGATTATTGTAATATCCTTTATGGAGGTCTTCCAAAGAAGCTCATTGCCCGCCTTCAGAAGGTGCTCAATTCCTGTGTTAGGTTCATCTACGGACTTCATGGTCATCAAGATGATTACCTGCCCTACCTGAGGGAGACTCACATTCTCCCTATTGAGCAACGTGTTGTCTTCAAATCATGTCTTATGGCCTACAAGATCATACATGGAAGTGCTCCAGACTACCTCTGTGAGCAAATACCTGCGGACAATGTACTGGATGTACCCCGCCGGACCAGAGCGACTACTGTGCCCGATCTCTTTAAGCTCCGGTACCCCAAACTGTCGAGTGTGAATGCCAGTTCTAAACTGAGGAAGAGGAGACCGTCAGTTCTCCTACCGGACCTTTGGAATGCCCTCCCCCTCGATCTGAGGTCGTTGACCACTGTGGAATCGTTTAAGACCCGTCTCAAGACAAGACTGTTCGTGGAATCCTTTGGGGCTGACTAGTTGTGTCTTTCCTCTTTCCAGATTTCCCCTATCGCTATCCTATCACTCGCTGTACTGTCTATCAGGTAAGACGTGTGTTTGTACTGTGTGTCCCTCGTGACAAGTTTTTCTAGCATATCTTTTTGGGTTTGAAGCACGAGTGTCTGAGTGTGTAATACTATTTTTATTCAGTGTTCAGTTTCCGCTTTTTCCTGGGCGATGTCTGTGTTGAGGGTGGTGTCAGATTTATCTGAACCTTTTTTGATCTGATAAAGTTTTTTGGAGATGTGTAAAGGTTGTAGAGGATATTTTTTGAAGCTATATTTTTTGTCTTCTTACCATTTATGTCTGTTATGAATCCGATTGTATTTCTTCCATCTTATGAGAGCAGGTTAATTTGGTTTTTACCACCGTTTTTGAATCTAATTTTGGTTGAGTGTGTGAGTAAACTGCTCTGATTATCCCTCAGTGGCAGTATTAGCTATACTATGCTGTCCCTGGGGGATCTGGGCAGGATACAAGTCTAGATATTATTATTATTATTAGTTAGTCTTTACCATTTACATCTCTCTCACTACGAATGCGTGGCACATCCCACGTCGAATTTCTCGTCGAATTTCACGTCGAGATATGGCAATTATGTCGGATGACCACAGTTACATAATCGATTTATAATACAAATCAGTTTTATCATCAGGAGCCGTGAACATAATCGTGAACCCAGCATTATTGTCAGTTTCCGGTTTCCCATTTCTGTACTAATTTCTGTACTACTTATCCACTTTCCAGACTCCAATGGTTCCATCCGCTGACCTAGAGCCAGTAAGCCGGTAACGACTTGGTGATATAGACACCGTGCGCGACCAAGATTGAGCACCAGGTGTCTATATCGAGTTTCAAACTTTTCAACACTACTTTAAACAAAATAATTTGAGCAGGTTGATATGGTGATGTGACCGCCCCAAAGGGCAGAAAAGTGAAACGCTGATAATGAAGCCGATGTATGAAGATAAAAGATTGGATAATATTCTTCGCCTACCGTACGAGGGCGATAACCCCAAGATAAAACAACTGATCGAATCCATTGATGACTTTGTTTTGGGAGTTGAACGGCTGCATTGGGCTGCTGTTCCCGAACAACAGATAAGTACTACACCCGAGAACGTTAGTCAATGCTATAATTCCATCAAATATGCACCTGCGAGGGATTTTACCCCTGATTGCTCGAGCCCAACCGAAAATAACATGGGGACATTCTTCAAACATCGTCTCAAGGACCTTTCTCCAAAACAAGTTGTTGATGTCACCACCAACCTCTTTGTTTCCAGTGCTAAACTTGCTCAAGCAGCGATGAACAATTTGAACACCGTAATCACTGCAGAAAAACTCGAGAAACAACTCTCTGCGTGCAAAGAAGAGCTTGAACGAAATCGTGTTTTGGTCATTGAACTGCAACAAACGGTCATCAATGCCCAGAAAGAACAACTGAGCTCAGTGGAAACGTCAGTGCAGAAGGTGAAAGCCTACTCGACAGTCCTGGCTCAAAACTATGCCGCTGGCCGCAGCCTCCCCTATTATGAAAAAGCTACCAACTCCCCCTAAGCCACCAACTTCGAAGCCTCTTTCTCCTACAGTAGTACCCCAGACAAATCGAGAGAAGAACTTGGTAATATTTGGGCTCCCAGAATCAACTGAGAATGCTGATAGAACCAATATGGATGAACTATTTGAAGAACTGAACGAGAAACCGAAAGTTGCTAACATGAAACGTATCGGTGAGAGAAACGAGGAACGCCCTAGGCCGCTCTTGGTATCTCTTGAGAAGAGAGCAACCCTTTTGGCGATCCTGAAGAAGGCACGGCAGCTCAAAGAATCCAAAAAACACTTTTCCATATATTTATCACCGGATCTTAACCCCTCCCAACTAAAGGAGCGAAAAGCTCTGCTGGCCACCTTGAAACGGGTTCGGACAGATGATCCAAGTGGCAATTATTACATCAGAAACAATGTGATCCAAGTCGGATAGCGAACTGAACTGTTTCTATATATGTTACCCCGCTTTAGGTAACTGCCGATGCTTTTAGCCTCTCGGCCTTGTAGGATATATATATACTTAACTATATATGTCTATAGTGTAAGAGCGGGAAGAGTCTGTTAAGAACTCTAATATAAATTGTGATGTTCACCAAGGTAACGACCACCTCGTACCCATTTTCCTTTTTCATAATCATAGTAAGTAGTAACTATGCACGAATTTAAATCTAAGTTTCTTGATCGTTGGTAATGAAATTACCCCTCCGGCGAAATATCAGGGGTGACTTCTTAACCAATCTTGATCGATGGTTACTGTCCAGTGTCCACTTTCCAGACTCCAATGGTCCCATCTGCTGACCTAGAACCGGTCACGACCACCTTTCCCCCATTTTCCTTTTTCATAGTAACTATGCACGGTATTAGATCTGAGTGTGCTTGGTTGATAGTTAATGTCCACTTTTTGGTAACCAAATCATAAACATGAAGTGAACATGAACGAGAACTTAGTATTAGTCTGCCACACTTTTCAATCGACGGTGGATTAAATTCCTGCATCGGTATCATCCTATCATAAGCGACCGTAGGTGGTGCGATGGTGTAAAAGCTTATTCCGGGTGTAGGTGGCTCAATTGTCACAGGAGCACCCCAAGACTTGATGTAGAGAATCGTACCAGACCGAGTAACTCCAAAAACTGCATCATCATTGCTACGATTGGAAACTGAAAGTGGAAGCATTGAAGTAAGGGCAGGTAACTGTTCATCTTCACACCATGTCATGAAATCAGGATGACTACATTCAGCGTTAAGTGGATATATGTTCCAAATATAAGCAGCACTTGATGAGGGTCCCCATTGTAAAATCTTTCCCCGAATTGATATGCCAACCTTCCAATCGTCCCAACGAGCCAAGCATGAAACTGGCTCACCTACATTCACAGATTGAGTCAGTTTTTCATCCAAAGACCACAGAAGTAACTCACCTCCATCCGACACAATAACAGGCATACCTTCCATCGCAGACATACCAATTATTCTTTGGCCTTCCATTCTTTTCAGAGGAAACGTTTTGTAGCTGTAGCCAAACTGTTTTCTTCCCCCTCCGCTTTTGATTTCATATAAGCTCCAAGCTTGCCTGTATTGAAGTGTTACATATAAAATATTCATAGTCCAGCACGCACCAAACAACTCCCAATCTTTCGGATTCGTTGAAGTCGTCATGAGCTTCAGAGTCCCAATAACTGCGTTATCCTCAACAGAAACTTTGTAAATAGTACAACTTCTAGTCCCCACAAAAACATTTCCTTCGTACCCCGCTACCACAAACACTACAGTCTCTTGTTGGTCTGGATCAGGTCTGAACTTGGCCAGAACGTGTTCGGCATGCCCAACTACCTTTCGGTAGAAGGAAGATCTCCCTGAGGTTGAATCCATCAATGGGAATACCGAGGGTCCGGGGAAGAATGCTGCTCCTGCTACCTCAAAGATCTTGTTAAGGGTGGTGAATGCTGGCAAGACCAACCCATCTTTTAACAGGAGTTGTGATTTGATGTACAACAGTGATGACAGTGTTGCAGGGTTGTGTTGATGTTCTGTTACTAAACAATCAACTGACAGCAGGTTGGGTGAAACAGTAATTGGTGTTCTTTCTAGTCGGGACCTGATAAAACTGTCCGTGTCTGGGGAAGCTCGAACCTGTTCCATCGTTGTGGTTTTCTTCAAGAGTGGTGTTTTGAGCGAATGGGTCAGGGAGGATACCATGATGTTTCCACTCAGTTGGTCGTTAGAAGAGGTGGGACAGGACGTTGACTCAGGGAAGATTTGATCTCCAATTAACTCGATCAGAATCTCTTGGAAGAAAACTAGAATTTTCAGCTCCGTTCGACGCTTGAACTCTGCCTTTTCCCGTTCATAATCTGCCTGACTTGTAAAGCACTGCCCAATAATGCTTATCTCAAAGTCAAGGCTGGATCTCGGAATACACTGTTCAAATTGTGTAACTTTATACTCCAGTGTCCTTATCAAACCGTCCGCAGTACACCCCAAATTAACCTCCCCCTCATCAATGTTCACAACCACGATATCACCCCTAGCAGGCATCTCTTCTAGAATCCCACTTTCAGCTCCTAAAATGTACTGGCCAACTGGAGCCTCCAGAATCAGGAACAGGGCTTCTGGGAGGGTGGGGAGATAGGTAACTTGCCAATCAAGGGGCTTGATATATGACAGGAAAGTCTCGATCATTAGGACTCTCAGTGGGTTGTTATCACTTACAAACACTATTTGTTGTTCGGAAAGGATACTGCCAACAATTTGAAGGATCTGTAGGTGTGTGAAGTAGTAGAAGGGAAGTGTTAGGGGTAGATCACCTGTCCCGGGTAGAAGAGGCGGGGTGAGAGTTAGGGAGAATTTTGGTATGGGAATCACAACGTTGTCTCCTGCAGGTATCACTATGTTTGACAGTGTTTTTAGCATGTCCTGCACCTCGAAATCCCAACTACATTCATCAGCTAGGTTGTGGGAAAGCACTTGGAGTAGGTCCGTCATCAATCGAAATCTACGGTATGCCGAGAAAAGATGGAAATTACATCCGCCAATCTGAAGTAAAGTCCGATTTTTAATAATGTGAACGGGGGGCGCGCAAAAAACTTTCCCACGCACCGTGGGAAAGTTTTTTTTCGTTTTGTTTCGATCATTTCTCTGGCTCCTGATAAGATAAAGACTTGATCTTGGTTGCATTGAAAAGGTCTTAAAATTATCTTTCCGATACTTCCGAGATCAAGTCTTAAGATTGTCAAGAACAGAATTTAGCACGCGCAAATAGAATTAAGTGGAATTAAGTGCGCGCCCCCCGTTCACATTATTAAAAATCGGACTTTATAAACACATAAACCCGTGACCCATCCTCTGAAGTTAGAACACCGTACCCCACAGTGGGGCTCCCACCAGGTTCTATATGTTTCTTCTCCCCGACCAGACAAATCTTCTCAACATCCTCTACCATACTCCATGTTAGAGGCGGTGAAATTAGTGAGTTGTCAATAGTAGGATGTTTGATGATGGTAGAGGCTGAGACTAGGGATCGGGTGCCTCCTGATCTGGTGACAAGGCACGTTTCACAGAGTGTTGGGAGGGCAACATGCTGGCTATCATCAGTCATATCCTGGAACAGAAATAAAATATTGTCTTCATTCCAACAGGCACAAGAAGATAAGAATCAGTGGAGAAATGACGGAGTCGCGGTACAAAATTGGCAAACGTTGCTGGCCCCCACGCGCAGCGCGGGATAAGGCAGCGCTTTTCAAGGTACAAAACGTCAAAAAAGATTTATACTTCATTTTTTTTCAACTGTTCACCCCCCCAAAGTCGTGCGCGGAATTGTTTTGCGCGTCTATCACATGTTAACGTATAGCGCGCGCCACGAAATTTCTAAATTTCACTGAAATTTCGATTTTGGGTGAACAGTTGAAAAAAAATGGACTTTAAAAAAAGAAGCGTGCGAGATTTTCATTTTTTTTAGAAAATTTTAAATTTTAATTTTAAAACCGTGCGCGGCAAGTGCGCGCAACGTTTAAATAAAAGTTCAGCGTTGTGTGTTGCAGTCCGTCATGAGGCCCCTCGGAAATGTTCAAGTCATGCACAATCAAGTCACGCCCACCAATCACAGCTCAGAACGCGCGGAGGGCTTCGCGCGTTCTGAGCTGTGATTGGTGGGCATGACTTGATTGTGCATGACTTGAACATTTCCGAGGGGCCTCATGCGCATTTTCATATGGAATTTATGGAATATAGTCGAATTTTTTAATCAAGGGACAGGGGGCCGCGCATTCAGAGAGGTCGCGCGGCGTTGTATTTGCGCGTGACAATCGAGATCAAGTTCCTGGCAATCTTAAGACTTTAACCTGGAAGCGTTGGAAAGATAATTTTAAGATCTTTTCAACGCAACCAAGATCAAGTCTTTATCTTATCAGGAAGAGGAGATATGAGCGAAAACATTTAGCACGCGCAAAAAGACTTTGTAAATGCGCGGCCCCCTGTCCCTTGATTAAAAAATTCGACTATACGCATGGGGGGAGACACACTGAAGTTGGTCGCGCGCGTTCAACTCTCAACCTCGCAACACACATTGAAGTTCGGTAAGCGGTAAAGTCCATTTTTTTTCAACTGTTCACCCAAAATTGAAATTTCAGTGAAATTTAAAATTTTCGTGGCGCGCGCTATACGTTAACATGTGATAAACGCGCAAAACAATTCCGCGCACGACTTTGGGGGGTGACTGTCTGGCGGCGCCAGACCCCAATTTGACAGTGCGCTCAGATGGGTCGCGGCGCCAGACAGGGGGGTGAACAGTTGAAAAAAAATGGAGTATAAATAAAGTCCATTTTTATTCAACTGTTCACCCCTCAACTCGTGCGCGTGCGATATTTTAATTTACGCTGCGCGCGCTACACGTTAACATGTGATAAACGCGCAAAACAATTCCGCGCACGACTTTGGGGGGTGAACAGTTGAAAAAAAATGGACATTACTCACTCGGTTCTTCACATTTTTTGGACGTTTTTGGCCATAACTCAGCCATTTCTTGACCAATTTGCAAAATCTTGGGCTCATTGGATTCCAATTTGGAAAGAAGACATTAAGACCTTTAAAATGAGTCCTAGAAAATGAAAATCGGCGCAAAATGCGCGGCGTTATAGCGAAAACGCGCATTTTACGCCATAACGCCGCGCATTTTGCGCCGATTTTCATTTTCTAGGACTCATTTGAAAGGTCTTAATGTCTTCTTTCCAATGAGCACAAGATTTTGCAAATTGGTCAAGAAATGGCTGAGTTATGGCCAAAAACGTCCAAAAAATGTGAAGAACCGAGTGAGTATTTACCGCGAAGTTTCGCGAAAACCCATTTTCGGCTGAGAAATCATTTGTAAGAGGCTAACTTATTTACTGGTACATCTCTCGAGGTGTCCTTTATCCATACTGAGTCAATTTCACCGTTTTTGAAATTTTTGGCTAATTCGGTCACAGTTGTCCCAATTCACCAAAATTTTTAAAAATGGTGAAATTGACTCGGTATGGATAAAGGACACCTCGAGAGATGTACCAGTATACTCCATTTTTTTTCAACTGTTCACCCCCCAAAGTCGTGCGCGGAATTGTTTTGCGCGTTTATCACATGTTAACGTGTAGCGCGCGCCACCCAAATTCTAATTTTTATTAAATTTCAGTTTTTGGGTGAACAGTTGAAAAAAAATGGACTTTAGATAAGTTAGCCACTTACAAATAATTTCTCAGCCGAAAATGGGTTTTCGCGAAACTTCGAACTTCGAACTTCAGTATGTGTCGCGAGGTTGAGATTTGAACGAGCGCGCCCAACTTCACTGAAGTTGGGCGCTCTCGTTCAAATCTGAAGTCTTCAGTGTGTCTCGCCCCCATATGATACGAACATACCAGAGTGCTTGTGGTTAACTCACCCGGGTCATTTTGTAAGTTGGTCCCTAAGGGAACTTGAAGACCGTCTTGATAAAAAATAATGTGGGCATAATTGCATCATTCAGTGATCGGATTTAGTTGTTGAGTAAGCTCAAATTGATCATGATTGATTGTTTCAATTTCATTTTAAAGTCGGATTTTTTGAAGTTGTCACCCCCCTTCTCGTGCGCGGAATGTTTTTGCACGTCACATCACATGTTAAAGTCCGTTTCAAGCGACTTGACCCGTAATTCTTGGAATTTGGCGCATTGCGCGTGTATTTACAAAGGGGAAATCCTGAATTTCCAGGAATCTCAGGTCAAGTCGTTTGAAACGCACTTTAACGTGTGGTGTGCGCGTCAAAATTGATAAATTTCACACGTGCGGTCATTTTGGGGTGACAACTTCAAAAAACCCGACTTTACAATTTACACAACAAAATTAAAATATAGTCGAATTTTTTAATCAAGGGACAGGGGCCGCGCATTTACAAAAGTCTTTTTGCGCGTGCTAAACGTTTTTGCTCATATCTCCTGTTCCTGATGAGATAAAGACTTGATCTTGGTTGCGTTGAAAAGGTCTTAAAATTATCTTTCCAACGCTTCTGGGTTCAAGTTTTAAGATTGCCAGGAACTTGATCTCGATTATCACGCGCAAATACAAAGCCGCGCGACCCCTCTGAATGCGCGGCCCCCTGTCCCTTGATTAAAAAATTCGACTTTATTATTACCTTACTCTCGTTTTTTAAGAAACGCTTTAGTAAGAAACTTTTTTATAAGAAACTTTTCAAATGTAAATCACACAATTCAGAGACACCACAACAAAATATAACACCCCTAACTTGTTTAGTTTCTTGATAAAGGAGAAATTCTTTTTGTTTTTGGATTGCTTACACCTGTAGTTTCCTAGAAAAAAAGTTTCTTATTTAAAAGTTTCTTGAAATATGCGAGCATAATTAACGAGAGTAAGGTATTTAATATAGCGAAACTGAAACTTGAAATTAGGGTCTGACGGTCATCAACGCCGAAATAGGGAACAACATGTTTCTGAATGTGCTTTTCAATACGAATCTAACGCAACCGGAATTAGCTTTCTATCTTGTCGGGAAGTATCGCACCCAAAAACCGCCAAAAGGGCTGCACTCGTGACGCGAGCCAATTTGCCTATAATTACAGGCTCGCGCGCATGAAATTGAGGTTTTTGGGAGTATCAGGGGGCGATACTTCCCGACAAGATAGAAAGCTAATTCCGGTTGCGTTGGATTCGTATTGAAAAGCACATTCAGAAACACGTTGTTCCCTATTTTGGCGTTGATGACCGTCAGACCCTACTTGAAATACACAACAATTAATAATAATGTACAACAAATAACAAGTATGTATATAGTATGTACATACGCATACATTGTACTATGTACTTACAAAATTGTTAAATTATGCCCTTGAAATTGAAATTGGCATTCAGTTAACAATTTGGCATGGCACTTATGTAATTTGTTGACTTTGAGTAAATCACAAAGTTTAATGTTACCATTTAACACAACCCTCGCTTTAAATTTAAAATTAATGAAAACATGTCACATGAAAATCTTATCAAGTCATCTAAAATTCCTCCATTTTTAAAGTTGCATTATCAAATCTGCGAACAGTCTGACAGAAAAAAGGACAAAGAAGTGGAAAATTAATAATCTTCCAATAGTTACTCTGTCGCCACTCCAGCTTCTACAAGTTCCAAAGCTGCCTTTGGTTCAGGCTGACAGGCCAGGAGTGTTAGCATTTTCCTGTGGACCTGAAGAATTCAAATCATTAATTCTTGGCTGAAATCCAATCTATCAGTATCATCATGATAAATTGCCTTGGGGCCCAGAGAGACTGGTGGATCTATCAAAGTTAAGCTTGGCAAACACAATCCGGGGTGTGTCACCATGGCAACCCCCTTCAAAATCCCATGACAACCCCCTTCAAAATCCGATTTGTCACCATGACAACCCCCTTCAAAATCCCATTTGTCACCATGACAACCCCCTTCAAAATCCCATGTGTCACCATGACAACCCCCTTCAAAATCCCATGTGTCACCATGACAACCCCCTTCAAAATCACATATGTCACCATGACAACCCCCTTCAAAATCCCATTTGTCACCATGACAACCCCCTTCAAAATCCCATGTGTCACCATGACAACCCCCTTCAAAATCCCATGTGTCACCATGACAACCCCCTTCAAAACCACATATGTCACCATGACAACCCCCTTCAAAATCCCATTTGTCACCATGACAACCCCCTTCAAAATCCCATGTGTCACCATGACAACCCCCTTCAAAATCCCATGTGTCACCATGACAACCCCCTTCAAAACCCCGTGACAACCCCCTTCAAAATCCCATGTGTCACCATGACAACCCCCTTCAAAATCCCATGTCTCACCATGGCAACCCCCTTCAAAATCCCGTGACAACCCCCTTCAAAATCCCATGTGTCACCATGACAACCCCCTTCAAAATCACATATGTCACCATGACAACCCCCTTCAAAATCCCATGTGTCACCATGACAACCCCCTTCAAAATCCCATGTGTCACCATGACAACCCCCTTCAAAATCCCATGTGTCACCATGACAACCCCCTTCAAACCCCATGTGTCACCATGACAACCCCCTTCAAAATCCCATGTGTCACCATGACAACCCCCTTCAAAATCCCATGTGTCACCATGACAATCCCCTTCAAAACCCCATGTGTCACCATGACAACCCCCTTCAAAATCCCATGTGTCACCATGACAACCCCCTTCAAAATCCCATGTGTCACCATGACAAGTGACAACCCCCTTCAAAATCCCATGTGTCACCATGACAACACCCTTCAAAATCCCATGTGTCACCATGACAACCCCCTTCAAAATGCCATGTGTCACCATGACAACCCCCTTCAAAATCACATATGTCCCACAATTACCTTGACGTGGATCTCGTGGTGTTTAAATATCTCCCCATCTATATTCCAACAACTGCATTTTTCACATTCCAGCGCATCCCGGGGATCCTCTAGACAGTCCCGGATATGATCAGATGATGAGTCGGGGGTTGTCGGTTGTCGGTGGTTACAGTCACCACGGAAACGGAATTCCGTTACCCGATGGACGTCCACTAGATCACCCGTAAACTGCAAAACGGTTAACGGATGTCATGAAAACTTTCGAACTGGCGATGGTTTGTTTTATGTCACGTGATGCCCAAATATGGCATGTCACGTGATGTCAAAATATGGTGTGTCACGTGATGTCCAAATATGGTGTGTCACGTGATGCCCAAATATGGTGTGTCACGTGATGCCCACACTTACTGGTTTGCTAAAGAAGGCTGTGTTGAAAAGGTACTTGAAGTATCTCATTCCACTTGCTTGTCGGTGGATTATCAAGTCAAGACACCCGTCACCAAGATGTGCCGAGGGGGAGAGACCCTGGGAGGATATAGGATGTGAGGTGGTACTGCAAGGGGGACAGACCCTGATAAAGGGATAAGAGGTGATACAAGGGGGACAGACCCTGGGAGGATATAGGATGTGAGGTGGTACTGCAAGGGGGACAGACCCTGATAACGGGATAATAGAGGTGATACAAGGGGGACAGACCCTAATAAAGGGATAATAGAGGTGATACAAGGGGGACAGACCCTGATAAAGGGATAAGAGGTGATACAAGGGGGACAGACCCTGATAAAGGGATAAGAGGTGATACAAGGGGGACAGACCCTGATAAAGGGATAAGAGGTGATACAAGGGGGACAGACCCTGATAAAGGGATAAGAGGTGATACAAGGGGGACAGACCCTGGAAGGGATAAGAGGTGATACAAGGGGGACAGACCCTGGAAGGGATAAGAGGTGATACAAGGGGGACAGACCCTGATAAAGGGATAAGAGGTGATACAAGGGGGACAGACCCTGATAAAGGGATAATAGAGGTGATACAAGGGGGACAGACCCTGATAAAGGGATAAGAGGTGATACAAGGGGGACAGACCCTGATCATGATAAAGGGATAATAGAGGTGATATAAGGGGGACAGACCCTGGAAGGGATAAGAGGTGATATAAGGGGGACAGACCCTGGGAGGATATAGGATGTGATACAAGGGGGACAGACCCTGGAAGGGATAATAGAGGTGATACAAGGGGGACAGACCCTGATAAAGGGATAAGAGGTGATACAAGGGGGACAGACCCTGATAAAGGGATAAGAGGTGATACAAGGGGGACAGACCCTGATAAAGGGATAAGAGGTGATACAAGGGGGACAGACCCTGATAAAGGGATAATAGAGGTGATACAAGGGGGACAGACCCTGATAAAGGGATAATAGAGGTGATACAAGGGGGACAGACCCTGATAAAGAGATAAGAGGTGATACAAGGGGGGGGGGACAAACCCTGAGAGGGATAATAGAGGTGATACAAGGGGGACAGACCCTGATAAAGGGATAAGAGGTGATACAAGGGGGACAGACCCTGGTAAAGGGATAAGAGGTGATACAAGGGGGACAGACCCTGATAAAGGGATAAGAGGTGATACAAGGGGGACAGACCCTGGGAGGGATAAGAGGTGATACAAGGGGGACAGACCCTGATAAAGGGATAAGAGGTGATACAAGGGGGACAGACCCTGATAAAGGGATAATAGAGGTGATACAAGGGGGACAGACCCTGATAAAGGGATAAGAGGTGATACAAGGGGGACAGACCCTGATAAAGGGATAAGAGGTGATACAAGGGGGACAGACCCTGATAAAGGGATAAGAGGTGATACAAGGGGGACAGACCCTGATAAGAGGGGATAAGAGGTGGTACAAGGCCCAAGGGGGACAAACCCTGATAAAGGGATAAGAGGTTATACAAGGGGGACAGATCCTGGAAGGGATAAGAGGTGATACAAGGGGGACAGACCCTGGTAAAGGGATAATAGGTGATACAAGGGGGACAGACCCTGATAAAGGAATAATAGAGGTGATACGAGGGGGACAGACCCTGGAAGGGATAAGAGGTGATACAAGGGGGACAGACCCTGGTAAAGGGATAATAGGTGATACAAGGGGGACAGACCCTGATAAAGGGATAAGAGGTGATACAAGGGAGACAGACCCTGATAAAGGGATAAGAGGTGATACAAGGGAGACAGACCCTGATAAAGGGATAAGAGGTGATACAAGGGGGACAGACCCTGGAAGGGATAAGAGGTGATACAAGGGGGGACAGACCCTGGAAGGGATAAGAGGTGATACAAAGGGGACAGACCCTGGTAAAGGGATAAGAGGTGATACAAGGGGGGACAGACCTGATAAAGGGATAAGAGAGGTGATACAAGGTGGACAGACCCTGGTAAAGGGATAAGAGGTGATACAAGGGGGACAGACCCTGATAAAGGAATAAGAGGTGATACAAGGGGGACAGACCCTGATAAAGGGATAAGAGGTGATACAAGGGGGGACAGACCCTGATAAAGGGATAAGAGGTGATACAAGGGGGACAGACCCTGATAAAGGGATAAGAGGTGATACAAGGGGGACAGACCCTGATAAAGGGATAAGAGGTGATACAAGGGGGACAGACCCTGATAAAGGGATAAGAGGTGATACAAGGGGGACAGACCCTGATAAAGGGATAAGAGGTGATACAAGGGGGACAGACCCTGATAAAGGGATAAGAGGTGATACAAGGGGGACAGACCCTGATAAAGGGATAAGAGGTGATACAAGGGGGACAGACCCTGATAAAGGGATAAGAGGTGATACAAGGGGGACAGAACCTGATAAAGGGATAAGAGGTGATACAAGGGGGACAGTCCCTGATAAAGGGATAAGAGGTGATACAAGGGGGACAGGCCCTGATAAAGGGATAAGAGGTGATACAAGGGGGACAGACCCTGATAAAGGGATAAGAGGTGATACAAGGGGGACAGACCCTGATAAAGGGATAATAGAGGTGATACAAGGGGGACAGACCCTGATAAAGGGATAAGAGGTGATACAAGGGGGACAGACCCTGATCATGATAAAGGGATAATAGAGGTGATATAAGGGGGACAGACCCTGGAAGGGATAAGAGGTGATATAAGGGGGACAGACCCTGGGAGGATATAGGATGTGATACAAGGGGGACAGACCCTGGAAGGGATAATAGAGGTGATACAAGGGGGACAGACCCTGATAAAGGGATAAGAGGTGATACAAGGGGGACAGACCCTGATAAAGGGATAAGAGGTGATACAAGGGGGACAGACCCTGATAAAGGGATAAGAGGTGATACAAGGGGGACAGACCCTGATAAAGGGATAATAGAGGTGATACAAGGGGGACAGACCCTGATAAAGGGATAATAGAGGTGATACAAGGGGGACAGACCCTGATAAAGAGATAAGAGGTGATACAAGGGGGGGGGGACAAACCCTGAGAGGGATAATAGAGGTGATACAAGGGGGACAGACCCTGATAAAGGGATAAGAGGTGATACAAGGGGGACAGACCCTGGTAAAGGGATAAGAGGTGATACAAGGGGGACAGACCCTGATAAAGGGATAAGAGGTGATACAAGGGGGACAGACCCTGGGAGGGATAAGAGGTGATACAAGGGGGACAGACCCTGATAAAGGGATAAGAGGTGATACAAGGGGGACAGACCCTGATAAAGGGATAATAGAGGTGATACAAGGGGGACAGACCCTGATAAAGGGATAAGAGGTGATACAAGGGGGACAGACCCTGATAAAGGGATAAGAGGTGATACAAGGGGGACAGACCCTGATAAAGGGATAAGAGGTGATACAAGGGGGACAGACCCTGATAAGAGGGGATAAGAGGTGGTACAAGGCCCAAGGGGGACAAACCCTGATAAAGGGATAAGAGGTTATACAAGGGGGACAGATCCTGGAAGGGATAAGAGGTGATACAAGGGGGACAGACCCTGGTAAAGGGATAATAGGTGATACAAGGGGGACAGACCCTGATAAAGGAATAATAGAGGTGATACGAGGGGGACAGACCCTGGAAGGGATAAGAGGTGATACAAGGGGGACAGACCCTGGTAAAGGGATAATAGGTGATACAAGGGGGACAGACCCTGATAAAGGGATAAGAGGTGATACAAGGGAGACAGACCCTGATAAAGGGATAAGAGGTGATACAAGGGAGACAGACCCTGATAAAGGGATAAGAGGTGATACAAGGGGGACAGACCCTGGAAGGGATAAGAGGTGATACAAGGGGGGACAGACCCTGGAAGGGATAAGAGGTGATACAAAGGGGACAGACCCTGGTAAAGGGATAAGAGGTGATACAAGGGGGGACAGACCTGATAAAGGGATAAGAGAGGTGATACAAGGTGGACAGACCCTGGTAAAGGGATAAGAGGTGATACAAGGGGGACAGACCCTGATAAAGGAATAAGAGGTGATACAAGGGGGACAGACCCTGATAAAGGGATAAGAGGTGATACAAGGGGGGACAGACCCTGATAAAGGGATAAGAGGTGATACAAGGGGGACAGACCCTGATAAAGGGATAAGAGGTGATACAAGGGGGACAGACCCTGATAAAGGGATAAGAGGTGATACAAGGGGGACAGACCCTGATAAAGGGATAAGAGGTGATACAAGGGGGACAGAACCTGATAAAGGGATAAGAGGTGATACAAGGGGGACAGTCCCTGATAAAGGGATAAGAGGTGATACAAGGGGGACAGGCCCTGATAAAGGGATAAGAGGTGATACAAGGGGGACAGACCCTGATAAAGGGATAAGAGGTGATACAAGGGGGACAGACCCTGATAAAGGGATAAGAGATGATACAAGGGGGACAGACCCTGGAAGGGATAAGAGAGGTGATACAAGGGGGACAGACCCTGATAAAGGGATAAGAGGTGATACAAGGGGGACAGACCCTGATAAAGGGATAAGAGGTGATACAAGGGGGACAGACCCTGATAAAGGGATAAGAGGTGATACGAGGGGGACAGACCCTGATAAAGGGATGAGAGGTGATACGAGGGGGACAGACCCTGGTAAAGGGATAAGAGGTGATACAAGGGGGACAGACCCTGGAAGGGATAAGAGGTGATACAAGGGGGACAGACCCTGATAAAGGTATAAGAGGTGATACAAGGGGGACAGACCCTGATAAAGGGATAAGAGGTGATACAAGGGGGACAGACCCTGATAAAGGGATAAGAGGTGATACAAGGGGGACAGACCCTGATAAAGGGATAATAGAGGTGATACAAGGGGGGACAGACCCTGATAAAGGGATAAGAGGTGATACAAGGGGGACAGACCCTGATAAAGGGATAAGAGGTGATACAAGGGGGACAGACCCTGATAAAGGGATAATAGAGGTGATACAAGGGGGACAGACCCTGGAAGGGATAAGAGGTGATACGAGGGGGACAGACCCTGATAAAGGGATGATAGAGGTGATACAAGGGGGACAGACCCTGATAAAGGGATAAGAGGTGATACAAGGGGGACAGACCCTGATAAAGGGATAAGAGGTGATACAAGGGGGACAGACCCTGATAAAGGGATAAGAGGTGATACAAGGGGGACAGATCCTGGAAGGATATGATGTGAGGTGATCTGAAATCGGAATGGGAATTAGAACTATGTTTAAATCCTGTGAATCAAGGTCATAGTCGTGTTGTTATTGGTTCTCTGCCCGACTCCAAAAATCACAACCTTCACTGCGCTGGCAAGCAAAAAGGTGGCCCCTTCCCCTAAACTTCCCCAAAGCATTATACACAAGTTACAGCATGTACAGGGTGTTCATGTGGATTTTGGGGGGATTTTTTGTGCTGTTACAATACTAGGGATTTTGAGCTTCACCCAGAAAAAAGTTCAGCGGGGGGAACTCAGGTTCTTCGTGCCAGCTGAGTTCTTCGAGCTCAGTCCCGTTGCCGTGGACCTGGTTGGCTGATGGTCCAGTGATTACGGTCAAATCACACCGGCTCTCTCCCCAATCTTGGGGAGTAAACTTTGCCAGAGACCTTGCCGAACTCAACTATGGCACCGAGCTCTAGCAGTGCGGCTGGTCCCTGCTGGGATTTGGTTCGGCGGTCGATTGATGAGCGGTTGGTTGACGATTGATATCAGTCGTTGATCGATCGTTTGTCGGTCGGTCGTCGGGCTGAGTCTTAGTGAGGATCCCGGTTGAACTGATAATCTCACCCCAGCCAGTAACCTTGTTACACATGGCAACCCATGATTTGTAATCACCGAGGGCCTCTGCCTACTAGGCATGCCTGATGACCCTTCGGCTGTCTCCCATTTAATTATGGGGGGTAAATTCTACGCCAGAGAACTAGCCTCCCTCAATTATGGCAACCCATGATTTGTAATCACCCGGCAGCTGTAGCCTTTAAAACAGCCCTCCTGTCCAACATCCCATATTGGTCGGACGGAGGTTACCTTCTCTCACAAAAATAGGGGTTATTCCCCTGGGGAACCTCTGCCCAAATTTTTGCCACATACTACCTTTGCAATATATCTAGAACAATCCTCCTCACTAACAAACAGATCAAGCAACACACTTGATTTGGTAATATTCTCCAAACTAGTATACAGAAGTAACCTATTCGAATAAACCATCCCCAACCATCCCGATCTGAAAGAAGTAGCAAACCACAGGGCAAGAATCGCTACGGCCGGGGAATTCCAACAAAACCACATCATAAGGGACCCACGATTAAGGTAGGGCAGGTCTGGGCCATAACAAAGGGCCACCTCCGCCGTATGGCAAGTAATTACCCCGCAATAGTGCAACCCCTGGGAGCTGATAATTTGCCAAATGCTCACCAGAAGTTTACATAAGCGTTTTTCATGCTTATCTGTGCTTGCTAAGAAATTAGCTGTCCGGACCCCCAGGTTGCATGCTGATAAGTACTGCTAGCGGTTTTGACCAAAGACCTGAGGTGTGATAAGATATTTCAGCCGTCACCGATTAGATGGTGAACCCACGGTATTGTCATATCCGGCAACCCACCTACCTCTACAGCTCCCTGGAGCAGTAGTAACCAAAGACCAGTCTGTGAGACAGGTAAATTCCATCCATTGTCCTGACAATATAGGTATGTCAGTCTAATATTAGATTCACTGTATCAAATACTCTTCTTGTGATGCCGGCGAAGGTTCGAGGGAAATGTTGAGCTTGCTCGACAAAATACCAGGACCCAAACCGGAACAACATCAACATTATCCCTACGTGTGGGGGACGGTGGCGAAGAGTGATATTAATATAGGTTGTCTGCCGACCATTGTGGGGCAGTAAAGTGGGAGGAATGACGGGCGGTGCAAAACACACACACACACACACACCCAGAAAAAAGTTGGCAAGATTAGCTGATGAAACTTCATACTGGGTGAAGCCCAACGCTGTCTGGCGCCGCCGACCCCATCTGAGCGCACTGTCGAATGTGGTCAAATGGGATTTGGCGCCGCCGACCCCATCTGAGCGCACTGTCAAATGGGGTCAAATGGGGTATGGTGCCGCCATCCAGAACGCTTATCAAGGTCCGACATGAACACCCTGTATATTTACTACTCACATTATTGGCCTGAGGTGAGCAGCATGACATAACACAACCATCAATGGAGATGAACTTCCCGTTAATCACATTCCATTCCCTCTCCGGCTGCTCTATTACCTCTTGACACACCTGACACCTGCAGGGGAGGGTGTGAATAACCTATATTTGCCTCCTGGCACACCTGACACCTGCATGAGGGGGTGTGAATAACCATGCCAATATATTGAGCTCACCACGGAGCGACCAGGTGACAATAATGCACCAAGTCAGGCATGCCACCAACAAGGGGAGAAGGGTGTGAATGGAACTGGAGATAACTGGAATGGAACTGGAGATAACTGGAATGGAACTAGAGTCATCTGCGGATAACTGAGGGTATGAAATACAGGCCATGTCTACTGCAGTGGGATATCAGATGATGTTTATGGGTGGAATGTTCCATACAGGCTCCCGGACTCATGACCGACTGGACGCATGTGACCGAATGAAATTCAATCATTGATGAACTACAAGAGATCAGTCTCTCTTTGGTGACATAGACACCGTGCACGACCAAGATTGAGCTCAGGTGTCTATATAATGTCACCAAAGTCTCTCTAACTCTCTAACTCTCTATCATGTTTTTCAACAACTAACAGCTCTCACCCGTTTCTGCATGTCTCCTTATCCTTGGGACTCCCTGAGGTGATCCCCTCTTTGAACTCGATACGACCTTTGTAGGATTTCAGATTCAACATGGTCTTTACTCCACTGAAATCGTAACGGGAGGGCCCCATCCATCGGTAGTTCTCACTCGCCTTCAAAACATCACCTGGTGCAGTGGGATACATGATTTTAAGTGTACCCGGCCATACTCGAAATAACAAGATCAAGAATGCATTATTGCATTCTACCTTATTTCATAAAAATAAATGGAAAAATACGTAATTACCAAAAATTGCTCTTACCAAGAAAACCATACCCGACAAAGTTGGTACCAAATCGATCTATAACTCCGTTGAACCAGACTGATATCAAATCTATGTTGATCTCTCGACCTGAACAAATCTCAGTTTAGCTAGATCCAACCTCAGTCCCAAATCTGTTAATTAAAACCAATTAAATATGGTGAGCTTAACATACCCATTGCAATTTGAAGGGCTGAGGTCGCTGGATCCACAAAACCAGTGGTACAATACACGACAGTGTTAGTGGAACCTGTGGAGTGACTGTTTCAGAGAGAAATAGGAACATACAGAGAGATAGACAGACATTGAGACAGAGATAGAGAAAGAGGGAGAGAGATCGAGAGTCCCGGGATAGGATAGATAGGAGAGAGTGTGAGAAAAAGAGATGGAAAACGAGAGAATTTTACGTAATCAACAACTGCAGTAAAACCAAATAAAAGGAAATTAAAGAGTGCTGTACCAGCGGGGATAAGCCCTATTTTCACATTGCACGGTGTAGGGTCGTGTTTACCAGCTCCCTCCGCTCCATATTTATCTGACTGTTCCCGCCATAGTAGACTGTTAAAAACCTCGTGAAAGAGACCATCACCACCAATACACACAATCCTGAAAATGGAGAGATTTGAACAGTTGTAATTGTTGACATGTGGGTTGAGTGTGCCTGATGGAAGAGTTTCTCTCAATTTCAAATGCTGTCGACGCGCTACTTTTATTTTAAGCGAGACGTTTGGAGGGTGCGCGCAGTGGATTATACAAAATGGCACAGTCCCTGTCGCACCGGACAGCGGGCGGTAAAATCGGATTTTTTGAAGATGTCCGACTTTTGTTTGCTACATGTCATTGCTTCTTCCCCTGATATGATAGAGACTTCAAATTTGGAGGTTAAGTAGAACATGACGAGTTCCTAACTAAAACTCCAAATTGAAGTCTTCATCTTACCAGGAATAAGAGAACTCTCAAATATATTGTGCCAAATAAATGGTGGCCGGACGGTTACAAAAAATCCGACTTTAGCTGCAGTCTGCAGTCTACTAAAGGAAAACCCAAGCAACAATAGCCCTCACTTGGGTTTTGTGAAATTTCCCACCATCATTGCTCCACCCCCTGATGAGATAGAGACTTGAAATTTTGTAGTTGGATAGATCATGTCGAGTTCTACCTCACTACAAAATTTCAAGTCTCTATCTCATCAGGAGGTGGAGCAATGACCGTGGGAAATTTCACAAAACCCAAGTGAGGGCTATTGTTGCTTGGGTTTTCCTTTATAACCGTTTATGGTTATTGCTTGCAATTACATACTTTATTGATAAAATTAATAGTATCATTTATCAAAGCATAGTGAGTCTATTGAACAATACACCTTTCAGTAAGGCCGAGGAATTTAAAAATAATTTTACTTACGCATCAGTTTTTTCTAGATCCATCTTCGATACAATGTCACTAGCATGGCCCGCTCTCTCAGTCACTGAAATATAAGTTGTATTGAAGAATACATTATTAAATTTAGTGTAGACTGTACAATATGTTTTTCTCGTCTTGATTTGCTAACACCCCAGAAGCAGATGGAGAGAGATAGTTTGGGAGAGGGAGAGAGTGAGAGAGAGAGAGAGAGAGAGAGTGAGAGAGTGTGAGAGAGAGAGAGAGAGAGAGTGAGAGAGAGAGTGAGAGAGAGAGAGAGAGAGAGAGAGAGAGAGAGAGAGAGAGAGAGAGAGAGAGAGAGTGAGAGAGAGAGAGAGAGAGAGAGAGAGAGAGAGAGAGAGAGAGAGAGAGAGAGAGAGAATCAGGTGATTGGAGTGAATGCTAGCACAAACAGAGCTGTACACTGATCTAAAGATTTATCCCACACCCAAATAATACCTATTGTGTGGAAATTTATTAACATGAACAAAACAGGAACAAAAAGGAATGATACATAATTATTGATTAAAACAGGAAATACCTGTTACAGTGGTAGTAATGCCAGCAATCTGTAGAATGTGAGCTATCTTGGTGTTGTAAACCTTGCACGCCACGCCCTCTCCACTAAACGGGTTCACAAATACTTGGCAGTTCCGTGGTCGTACCAGCACTGCAATATGTGTCACGTGATGCCCAAATATGGTGTGTCACGTGATGTCCAAATATGGTGTGTCACGTGATGCCCAAATATGGTGTGTCACGTGATGCCCAAATATGGTGTGTCACGTGATTATGTACTTACAATTTAATCTCATGTTGATGTTCCGGGCCCATTCCTGGGAGCTGAGCAGTGAGTGACAGTAGAACTGATAGTAACACATCTTCCAGCGCCCACTTGCGAACTGGGGGCGAGAAGGGGTGAAATTGGAGAGAAGGGGTGATCATATTCAGAGTTCAACTGCATGGTAAAAGGATTTACTAGATCATTAGATATTGATAAGATATTTAGATCAAAGCCCGAGAGGTTACAGGTGCGGACAACCCAACGGTTTTGTATACATGTCCGGGGGAACATCCACGTGATAAGTTACATGAATCAGCGAAATATGATCTTTAGAGAGACACTGGACCGTGGGGAACTGTCTTGATAGGTAACTAGGAAATTAAGCAGGAACCGACCGAATCAGGAAATACTGGTCCCTGATTGGCTGATAACCAGTCACGTGACCTAAATAACGAGTTCTGATTGGTTGTTTACTTGTATCGGTCGATTCATGAAATTAAGTAACTAGGAGCTGAGGTTACTATGTAACTAGCTAACTGAAGCTGTGCCAAGGCAGAACGGCTGTTTCCTATCTCGATGTCTCTCTGCATTCCTACAGGAACACTTTGTCTGCAGGAACACTTTGTCTGCAGGAACACTTTGTCTCTCTTAACATGGACCTCCCTCTAAAATTAGCTCTCGTTTTACCCCGATAGTGTGCAATTCCCAGTGTATTCAATTATGAATAGAATTTGAAACAATGCTCATGCTCTCTATTTTAAGATCTACTCTACGATTTATCGTTCTATTATTGCTCTCTTTCTAGCTCTTGGTTTATACTTTATAGTTATCCAGTTTTGTATTTGTTTTGGTTTACGCCCCGAAGTTCTTTGTAAGACAGCTTGTAACAACGTCAAGAATGGCAAGAATGGCAAGAATGGCAAACTGGTTTGTGTGGACTACAGCTTTACTCAGCTTGGCACTTTCCAGCACTGCCTCCCCCATTCATCAACGACAAGTCAAGTTCTCAAATGCCCAGTTTATGAAGACATACTCTACGGACTACGCGAGTAAAATGATTGATGGAGATTTCACAACGAGAGGAAGTTCAAAGTGCTATCAAAATGAAGAGGTTTGGGCAAAACTAAGACTTTCTGAACCGGCCACCATCGACTTTCTTGAGTTCTACCTCACCCATCAGGGTGCATGGTATAACTACCTCCGGCCTACCGGAACTAGGGTCTTGTTAGAGGAAGAAGGAACTGGACTGGAATATCTTTGTGGCGTGATTGTATTGGATTCCAGTAACAAGGTTCACAGTCTCACCGTCAGGTGTAGGAAGGAGGCCGCATCAGTCATAGCAAATAAAGTCGTACTTCGAGTGGAGAAGAACGAGAATAGTACATCTACGGGGGCGTGTCTCCACTTTTGGGAGATACAAGCTTTTTCAGATGCAGGTACCAGAGTTAGAGAACTAGACACCATACACCCCCCTTCCACAGCACCCCCAAATTGCATCAGCACCACCATATTATAAAAGAAAACACGGTGACTTTTGGGGCTGTGGCACACACCCTCACCATACACCCCCCCCCCATCATTATACAAACCCCCGTATTATGTATAATAATGATACTGGGTTTTACATAACTTAGATACTTAAATTCTATCAAAGTGTCAGTTTTTACATTTATCTGATATATCTTCTTGATACGTACCTCCCAGTTGTTATGCTCTAACCCTCCTTTACCTTGTTCCAGACCAAACCAAACTCAAGACACTCAAAGGAAAATCGATCGCTGCCTAGTTCCAGACCAAACCAAACTCAGTAATCTCTCAAAGGCAAAACATTACCTCCAGCTCAACATAAACCTTAGAATTTTATTTATATTAGGCCAGGAGTAGTGAGATACCCCTGTGGAGGCCGTGCGGCTCTGACCGTTCGGTATCGCCAGTGGTTGATCACGGTTTTCCTGGAGCGTCCGAAGTAACATGCTCTGCATAAACTGATTGGTGGGTGGCCTTGCTACGGCGGAGTGGTTGACGTGCTGGGGCGCCTAATAAGCGTGTTCGATGCGGCCTCTACTACTTTCGGGCAGGTCATCTTCCAGACGCAGCAATCACAAACAAACAAACAAGCCCAAGGTTTGCAAAGATCGAAAATGAACACCCTGTACAATCAGAAGCTTCAAACATCGATTACCTTTTTGTAAGTGTAGACGCGTAATTTAAAAAGGTCCGATCCCTTTTGGAACATCTGCCGGAGATTGAAATTCATCTGCGAGCATGCCCCTAGCACATCGTGGAGAGATAGTTCGTGTCGTTTAGCTGGTTCTGGGGAGGGGGATCAATGCTCTAGAACAATTATTGTAGATTAAATTAATGGGTGGTTCTGAGGGGGGGGGGGGGGGTTGGGAGGTCAATGTTCCCAAAGGTTCATAGGCACACATGTGACATGTCTCCCTCTATATCGTAAAAGGAAAACAAATGTACTCACTTCTCCGGCGGAGCGAGCGACGTTTTTCTTTTCTCCTCTCCCATGTCAAGGCATAGAGCGACAAACTGACGTTAAATCTAGAGAGAGAGAAGTATATCAATGAACATGAATAGTATTCACCTTATTATTACCCTAACATGGCATCATTTAGACTGCTCTTCAGTGATCTTCTTTTGCACAAAATATAGACAATTCTACATTACAAATTCTACATTACAAACCCACTTTTTTCCCTTCCTCAACATTATTCCACGACATTCCTGTTGAACTTGGACATCGTCCACATCCACAATGGGAGAGGGTCCACTGGAGAACTCCTGGCGAGGCATTTAACTGTGAACGTGAGAGGCATGAATGTTGTATATATGGGAGGGAGGCGAGGAGTGAGTGGGGATGACTGTTGAATGAATTGGGATGAGGCAAGAATGAGGTAGGAGTAAGTTTTTGGGCTAGTTTGACGGTTATGAAACTCGTGATGATCAGGAGATATCTAATGAAGTTCAGATGTAATGGGAGTACAGTCGGTCCCCGATTTCCGGGATGCTCGGAGAAAAGGCCAGGAGGAGGTCCCAGTAAATCAGGGCCCGACTCTACTTCAGAAATAATATTCTAAAATACACACCTGTAAAAACCGAGGTTGAGCAGTTTGTGGTCGTTTTAGTAGGGGTTGACCCGTTATACTAGTAGGGATGGTGTACTCAGAACCAAGGGTAGAGGGCGATGATGCTGTGGTCGGTGAATCCTTGGAAACTGAAATTATTTTAATTGAATTAATTAATTTAAATTGAATTAATTACCTGTCCCAAATTCTAACTAACTGAGTTAAAATTAAAGTTAAGATGTCATAATAATACACAACGTTACAATGAAACAATGTTCGGCGTGTTAAATATTCAATCAATTACTGTTAATTAGTGTTAATTATTGTTAATTACTGTTAATTAGTGTTAATTAAACTAACATGTATCAGTGATGCTTTCTGATGGATCCTCTAGCCAGTTCTCGTAAAACGGAGATCCCTCCCTTTGAGCCGGTTCACTACGACTGTAAGGGGGGGGGGGTAACATTCAAATAAAGGGTATCAATAATTCAAACACACAAACTAGTGTAATTATGTGCTGCACAGGAAATATCTCAGCAATCAAAAACACCAATCACACAACTTACATGCTAGTCAAATCCCCATTTCGCATCCTTGATTTCGATTTGCAAACATAAAATCACGTTCAAAGGTTAAAAAGACATGCCATGCTTAGCGTGAAGTGTACAGTCAGCGTTTTTAGAAAAAATGGAAGTGCAAGCTTTCTTGGTCTACCTCCAAATCATAATTATCCCCTGCTTCATGACTGTGATAATAAATTGCTTATGAGTGGCTCACGTTTCATGCCAAGACCATTGGAAGTTTTCCATCTTTACTTGGATCAAGTTGAGCTCGTATGTTATTTTTAATTGATGTTCGGACTTTACGGGTCAATCTCCTTGAGTGACTCTTGAGGCAAGAGCCTCGCCAATGTTGACCTGTCATATTGAAGATTGAGACTGGGGCAAAAATAATCACATCAGTCTGTGTACTGGAATTGGTTGAATAATCAAGTGTTGTGAAGCACAAAAATATAACGATGAGGAACGAAACTTAGAAAACCTGTGAGAATACTTCACACTCAAATCTTACGTAAAAGCACATTGGTGAAAACCTCGAAATCATAAATGGTCGTTTCAGGCTTTCGTGACGCATTTTTTGCTATCAACTAAATTTGAGAATAGGGTTTTCTCTAGCTATGGAGTCATTAATGCAATTGCCAAATGGCGTGCAGCTTGGCAGTTGGCCTCTGGGCTCTGCTGCAGGCGGTGGCCGGTGACCGAAGAATAGACAAATGGGATAGTTTTGGGTTTTAGCTTGTCTAAAAACCCCAAAAATCTCAGAAACTCCTTCTCCACGTCACCTGAAATCTTGAGCCTAGATAGTTGAAAAAAGCAGAGATTTAAAGTGCGTTTCAAACGACTTGACCTGAGATTCCTGGAAATTCAGGATTTCCCCTTTGTAAATACACGCGCAATGCGCCAAATTCCAAGAATAGGGATCCCTAAAAAAGTTCAGTATTTACACAGAGTTTACACAGTCTTTACACAGTCATTACACCCAGAGCGGCGCGTGCTGCGTTTTGCGGCTTTTTCTAAGAAAATATTGGATTGTGTGCTGCACAATTGAGTAAATTGAGCGCTGCGGCGAAAAAAGTTTCCGAAAACGCTGCAAATCGAGTGCGAAAGACGCAGTCTTTACACCCAGAGCGGCGCGGGCGCTCTGGGTGTAACGACTGTGTAAAGACTGTGTAAACTCTGTGTAAATACTGAACTTTTTTAGGGATCCCTATTACGGGTCAAGTCGCTTGAAACGGACTTTTTAGCTTGGCAAACGTTGCTGGCAGCGCGGGATAAGGCAGCGCTTTTCAAAGATTTAGCGTGTTTTCGCACATTTTGAGATTTGTTCCATTTTCGGCCCGAAAATTTAGGACAAAAAACTCGGCGCGCGTCAAATAAAATCGGCGCGCAAATCCAAAATACACGCCGCGCATCATTTTTTCACAAATTCTGTCGTTGAAATCCGGCCACGAATTTTTTAAAAACGGTACAAAATTTTAAAAATGTTAAATTTATCTTTGGCTTGCGCTGCTGCAGATCCCTGGGGGCGTGAGGGGGACAGATGAGGGGAAATACGGCGCCATCCATACATCAGCAGGGTAGGCCAAAATTTATCTTGAAAAGCGCTGATTACTGATTCGGCGCTATGCTGTCTTGCTCGGTCGGCGAGACTTGGCTGTGTGGCTGTTTACAGTTCCAGATGAGCAAACCAAACGAAACGAAAAAACTTATTACTGATTCGGGTTCTGCTTGTGATCTGTCAATCTGAGCTATTTAGGGCGTTGCTTGTTCAAACAGTTCACACTTCACGCAGTGCTGCAGTGCTGCAGACATGAATATTTCAGACTTTCAGAAGTGCAGATGACAGTGAAGCGTATGAAAATAAGTTCCTAAAATAGTAGATAAACTTTAATCAAAACCCCTCCATGGAAAGGCAATGGTTGTTGTTGGTCCGTAGACCAGGATTTCATCAGTTCATCGTCAACAGTTATAACTGTTAATTGCTCTAACTTCTAAGAGCTGAAATTTTCCACAATCTCATCCTTCTCCCACTGATCCAAGTTTGTATGAGGGACCTCGAAATGTTCAGGTCTGTACCATGTGTCCTATCTCGACCAATCAACGCTCAGATGACATGCGGGTCACGAGTGGGTGTTCGAGCTATTCCGGGCTGTGATTGACTAGATAATGTCAGCTGTCAGACCGAATATATAACGGTCCGAATCCGCGGTCCGCCGTTCTGTATTTACAGGGTATGCTTTACTTGCTACAGGAGCGTTCAGGGAGTCACTATAATTTGAATACGCGTTCATCTTTGTGATAAAGTGGATGCAGATTCAAGATGGTGAACTTGTTCATTTTCATGTTGTGTACCCCAATAATAAAGACAAGTACTTGGCTGATATATGGTCGTTAGGCATGTGACCTTAATCAGCCATAAGACATGTGCAGACTTTATCGTCGCGTCATAGTGTTAGATTGTAAGAATCATCCAGTAACCAGTACATTCTAAGAACTAAGAATTGTATGTTCTGAATCTACCGTGCAGTGATTACAGTGCTATTGCAGTGATGTGAGCACCCTAACGCCCCTAGCTGTTATCATTCATTTTATGAGAAAAGTCAAGAACTACTCTCAACTTTTGTCTGACGAATTTGAGATATGTCGTGCTTTTTAGAGGTTTACTGGTGCCACCGGGATAGAAGCGGGAAGACGATAAATCAAGAGAGAGGGCCGATAGGGCGAATGAAAGAGGTCAATTTCTGGGTTTGTTTGTTGTTACTGAACCTCCATGCCAATCCGGGTATTTGGTATGGCACTGAGTCCCTAATTTCGCTCGCCTACCCGGGGCGAGAAAGGGACTCGTGATTTGGGTTTCTGGAACGTTTGAGAAGGTCTTTGAAGATGGTAGTATGAGGGTCAATTCCAGTAGTAACTAGGAATCACGTGTATACTTCACACTGCAGGGTTTTGACCATTATATAAACAGGCTATTGCTGCATGGGCCGCGCGGTTGATAAATAAACACTTGTTTCCTATTAGGGGAGAGGGAGTTATCATATCCGGCCCCCTGACCAGAATCACACCCTTCCGCATAGATCTAACAACATGAGATCACCATTGAGAGAGAGGGAGAGAGGGAGAGAGGGAGAGAGAGAGAGAGAGAGAGAGAGAGAGAGAGAGAGAGAGAGAGAGAGAGAGATATACAGAGAGGGATAGAAATTGAAATTTGTAACGCTTGTTACGATTGCACGCCACGATTGGACCTTGACCACCACCAATCACGCCCTCTCTCTCACTCTCTCTTCTCTCACTCTCACTCTCCATCTCTCTTTCACTCACTCTTTCACTCGCTCTATCTCTCTCTCTATCTATCTATCTATCTTTCTCTCTCTCTCTAGATCTTTCTCTCTCTCTTCCCCTCTATCTTTGTATCTCTCTCTCTCACTCTCTATCCGGCCCTTACTCGTTGGTCGATTTACGTCCCATGAGTGCTGCACGACAGGTGTTATAGTGCTTGTAGTGTCCCTTTTTATGAGCTCTTAGTCCTCTGCATGTGACTACATCAAGCATGGCGATCTAAAGGACCGTGAAAATGTTATAAACTAGCTCCTCCTCCGCCCTCTAGCGTGAGAGCTTTACCTTCTTGATCAGCTTCAGTGAACTACCCGGCCCTCTACCGCGGGTTTCAGCTTCTCTCTCTCCCTCTTAGCTACTCCATCTATCTCTCTTTTTCTCACTCTCTCTCTCTCTCCCTCTCTCTCTCCCTCCCTCTCTCTTAGTTGAAATAACGATCTCACCCTGCTCTCTCCTAGTTAAAGTAACAATCTCACTCTCTCTCCCTCTACTTTGTAGGTGCGTGGGTGTTCTATACGGCTCACGTCGGCACGAACTTACACACACACACACGCTAACACACACCCTCTATATATCCCCCTTGCCTCAATTCCCACTTCCATTTGCACCCCCTTTGTATTTACAACTGTTTACGAGAGTCATATCTTGATCTTTAGTACTGCAAGTATTAGAATTCCCTTTGAACAATACCCAAGTAGAAATGGAATTGGACAGTATTTTGTTTCAGGGGAAATTTAGCGATCACCCTCGTCATGATCTTGTTGACAAAACTGGCATTTATTTGACCGTATTAGCCGGTAAATTGTCCTAACTCTGTTATGTTTTAGCTTGATCTCATGATCTCCCAGCTGCTGGCCTCTCAATGATAGTAGTATTATAGGGCTTGTCCTCTCAGAGCCGGGTTCAAAAGAGAGAGAGTTCCCTCGCCAATCAGAGTGACTGATTGTTGGTGCCGGAAATGCGATGCAATTATAGCACCTCACAGCGTCTCTCTCTCTCTCTCTATCTCTCTCAGTCTCCGATCTTCTTGTACTCTAAGATCCTCTTTTTTATCTCCCTCTCTCCCGTTTCTCTCTCTCCCGATTTTAAGAGTCAAGGCTGGGAAACGTAAAGAGAGAGAGAGAGAGGGGTTTGGGAGTGGTGAAGGAGAGTAGATACCAATTTTACCCCTCCTCCTCCCTCTCTCTCTCTCCCTTCCTCTCTCACATCCTTAACAAGGCTCTAAAATACTGTCTCACGTGCTTTACTGGGGGTGCGTCACATGTTCTAACACGTGGTCACGCAGGTACATGCGGGTTCTGCGTTGTAGTGCTTTTCAGTGTCACGTGGGATAATGTCACGTGTTGGTCAGGTCATGTGCACACCTACTATCCCTTCTGCAGGCCTCTCTTCCGTTAGTGATTGCTTGTACAACACCGTGTGGGTTGATCCTTGGAAAGTGTTATTTGTGGTACCATGCCCGGAAATTAGTTTGTTTTTCTAATTACAACCCTTTTAATAATCCCACCTTGTTGGTTGTTACTTGTTGTGAGTGATTTACAACAACCGTAGATCTGTATTTTTCACACCATTTCGTGCTCTATCTACTTTTTATCTTTTCTCTTTTTTATCTTTGTTCATTGAGCTGCTGTTGTATCATGATTTTGGTACACCTTTCTCCCACGGTTTGAATGTTCTAATCTAAGGTCCAATCTAATGCAATGTTGAACAGAAATCCTTTCAAAGTGCCGACATAAGAAGAAGTTCCTTTTGTGAAGACCTTTATGAAGGAGCAGTTCTAATTATTTCGAAATTATTTATTTGTTGTTGTTCCCACTGATGATATCCATCTGGATCAAAACAATTGTTTGGTAAAACATACTTGTTTGAATTTGTTATCTAATGCTTGAAACTGAGGGGACAACCAGGCCTGGGAAATCAAGATGCTTTTATTTTGCCATTCATCTCTCTCTCTCCTCTCTCATCTCGTCTCTCTCCTCCTCCTCGTCGTCTCTCTCTTCCTC